>JARGXW010000307.1:0-166813 GCA_029204085.1 Mycena sp. CBHHK59/15
CAAGAAAGGTCCAGTCTCAAGACATTCATTTCTGTTCAATTCAGCAAGGAAATTGGGCGCAGATGCAAACATAACCTTCAGCAATATTAACAGGCAGCTGGGACCATTAATGAAGAGAAGATGATTCAAAGAGATACACCAAGGTGTCTGAGAAATATTATTGACAAGTCAATTTATTCTACTAGTTACACTGCATACATTGTCACTAGATTGAGTGGGATATGATGAAATTTGGGCCTAGGTTTCATTCTTGCCAGCCCAAGATTCTCTGATGCATCTGTGGTAGAATAAAAGTCTTCTCAATGAACCGTTACAGGAAATGACATGTCAGATATTTCCTGACCAAGTCCAAGCTGCCTGGGGGAAATGCTGCAAAGTCAGCCACATTTTTTTTTGCAAACTTATTATGTCGTGTATAATTATCATTCTACCTAAAGGTTCAGCTCCTGCCTCGTAGAGGCCCAATCCCATGTCATCATTCCATGGGACAAAACCGATAATTTTTGATAATCAACACGACGCCAACCATCAATTCCATGGATACCTCAACTGACTTTCGATACATTTTGTTTACATCGCCATACACCAACCACCAATTCCGTGGATAACTTACACTTTCGAAACATTTTGTTTACAATTCCAACCATGAATACCGCAAGTAAATCTCAAGTGATATCAAGAGCAAAATAATAATAATTGTGTCTGCATATGTGTATCTACGACAGGGAAAAACCACGGGGGAGGCAAGGCGATTGTGCATGACAGTTAGACAGGATCAGGGTTGCTGGGGGCCTTGGGGCGAGGCATGGCAGGGGCATTCTTCTTCGGCTTGGTGAGTTGCTCGCTCGCCTTCTTCTTGCCCCTTGGAGGTCCCACGGGGAAGTCGTAGTTGTCATCGTCATCAGCGGTCTTCTTCTTCTTCTTTGCCATCCCCTCCTCGACATCTGCTGCCCGCTTCTTCCCACTCACCCCGGCGTCCTTGGTCTTCTTCCCCGTTGCTCCCACTACCTTCGCCACCCCATCACCTGCCTTCCTCTTCTTCGCCGCAGGCTCCTCATCAGTGTCGCCGGCCTTCCTCTTCTTCGACTTCGCAGAATTTTCATCGTCCGACTCATCCTCAATGAACTCGAGTGAATTCACCGTTTCTTGGTGGATTTCGAGGTGGTCGACCGAGCGGCTCTGGCTGGCACGGCTGTCTTGGCGCCCGAAGATTTCTTGTTAGCGGGTGCTTTGGCAGATTTCACGGATTTCGCGGATTTCACGGATTTCGTGGAAGGTTTTTTGGCGGATATCGCAGCACTACCCTTTGTAGGCTTCTTCGCCTTGGGTTCGTCCTCGCCTTCATCCTCGGAGGAGGTGCCATCATCACCGCTGTCGTCATCGCCGTTGGAGCCGCTGTTGTCATCAGAGTCGTCGGAGCCAGAGAAGCCGCCTTCGTCCTTGTCGTCGTCATCGCTGCTGTCAGACTCCTTGCCCTTGCCCTTACCTCGTCCTCCTTTTGAGACGCCCTTGTCAGACCGGACCTTCCTCACAGGTGGGACATATTCTCCCGACTTCTCCATCTTCTTCAGCTTATGCTTGAACCTCTTCAGCCCCTTCTTCGACAGCTTGACCCAATGGATCTTGCCGCTATTCCACCCATCTAACAGAGCCCTGAGGTCGTCAATAGAGGAGATGTCCGACATGTTCTTGATGGGGATCTCCACGGGCCAATTCTTAATCTTGACCCCGTAGCGAAGGACAATTTTGTAGGGGTAATGCTGGAAGTTCATGCGAACGTTCGGCTTCCCCGTAGTGCCCTCTGTCTCTTAATGAGTAATAAATTATCGACAACTTAAGGCAGAACTTACGAAGGCCCCCGGTTATCAGCTTGCTGATCAAGGCCTTCACTTCACCCGAAGGCACCTCCTTCAGACCAATGGCCTTGCCTATGCCACAGTCAGCGGCAAAAAGAGCACGAAAAAATCGCTACTAACGGGCTTTAGCCTTCTTCTTGTTGATCCCCCAAGCCTCAAACTTCAGCAAAAAGTCCAATGCGCTCATACCAATAACCTCGTCGAAGAAATCGAGGCTGTCCTTGGAACCAGAGAACTGGGGCATCACCTTGTCCTTGATATGAGTGCGAGTGGTGAAGATGAGGGTTTGGGCACCGGTTCGGTCGTTGAGAAGGCCGCCCTACAAATATAATTAAATATACAAAAGAACAGAGGCGCGGAAACTTACCTCATCGGTCAGGAACTGATGGGTGGCCCTCACATCCTCCGCGGCTGCGTGGTTGGACGCCCGTGTCCCAGCTTTTTGGGCAGCCTTGAAGTCGTCGAGAGCTTTGATGTATTTTGCTGCCTTCTCTGTGGACAGATCCTGGTACTTTGGATCCTCGCGCGCCATCCGTTTAAGCTCCTGAATTTTGATACCCTGACCTGCAGGCATATTAGATAAAGATTTGGACATAAAAGATAAATATACCGCAAAACTTGACTGCAAGATGATGCAGAATAGTGTTGTGCAAACTCGTCTTGCGGCGGCCTTGGTAGGATCCCTTGTAAAAATCAGCCCTCGAACTTCATCCTCCTTCTTCTTGTATTTGTCGGCAAGCTCCTTGATCTTCGCCTCCCGCTCAATCGCATATTCCTCAACCTCCTGCAGAAGTTGATCCCGAACGGTCCGTGCAGCGGCACGTGCAAGTGCTTCTGTCTCGTCCACCTCCGTTCTCTTCCGAGTGACTTCGGGCTGCTCCAAGAGATCCGGGTTACGCTTTCGCCAAGTTTCGCCGTCAGAGTCATACTCGAGCCCATCATCGGATGGCTGGGGAACACCGAAGTCCTGCAGGGCCTCATCCTGCGGGGCCTCATCCTCGGCATTGCTGTGATCGGGGTTGTCAAGATTAATGACTTCCAGCAGCGGAGTGCTGGTGCGAGAGAGGCGATCTTCGCGGAGCAGTTCCGCCATCGCCACATCAAATTCCAAGCCTGCCAGGGTAGCAGATTCGGATGGGCCAGGCTCGGTGGCAGATGCAGAAGCGACTAACTTGCCGAGTGCAGTGGCAGGCGACTCGCTGAGCATGGCCGCAGGTGTGGGCGTGGACGTCCGCATGAGCGCCGTGGCAGGCGACTCGGTGGATGTGGGCGAGGGCGGCGGGCCGAGTGCAGTCACGGGAGGCGGGCCAAGTGCGGTCGCGGTCGATGGGCCGAGCGCAGTTGCGGCTGCGGCGGTGAGCACGGGAACCGGCGACTCGGCAACCGCAGCCGCAGGCATGGGCATGGGCTTCAGCATCAGTGCAGTGGCGGGTGACTCGGTAGCTGGGGATGCAGGCGAAGGGCTGAGTACCATCGTGGGCATGGGAGCGGGCGATTCACCGAGCACAGTTGCGGGCAACTCGGCGAATGCGACCGCAGGTGTGGGCGCAGGGGCGGGCAACTCGGCAGCTGGGGACGCACGCAATGGGCCGAGTGCGGTCATGAGCATGGGAGCGGGCGATTCGCTGAGCGGGAGATGGTGTCTAGAATATCGGGCATTCCCTGGGGAGACCAGCTGCGGCTTACCACGGCACGATCCGCGTCAGGCCATTCTTGGGGGTTTGCAGGATTCGGAAGCCGCTATTCACATGGAGCTCACGACAAGCTTCCGCAACCGTGCGGTGCGGTACTCGATGTGCAGCCACTCCACCGTTACGCTGAATTGTGCACTACGACTAACGAGGTAAATTTTTGGCCACGCTCACGCGAAATGCAAGGAGCGAAATGCGCCAAATGACGAGAACCCGATAATCTGTGTTGATAATGCAGCCACGGTCGCACGGGCAGAATATCAATGAGACCAACTTACACTGTTCCCAGAAAGGCTCGGTGGCGCGCATCTGCATGCAATTCCTGGACTTGAGCAGAATTCGAAGCAGAGTTACGCCTGTTCGAATCAGGCGTGAGCCATACATCTTTATTTTTGGATTGCTCGTGGAAGAATGGAAATTTAGAACGACAACGGCTTACCAAGATTCGCTGGAGCACAACTGGTCGATTACAGCTCTTTGCGGAACTTAGGGCGCGGCCGATTTGTTTTTCCTTTTTGAGCTGTTTTTGATCATTTCAGCCAGAACAGCTGTTCTGACCTCAATTCTCAACGTACGTTTCTGAAAACTATATGAGCAGAATTACACGACAATTCCGCAGGGCATGACGTCCTCAGAATCTTTTCATACCGCCGGTAGTAATTAAATATATTATTTTGCATGTTTTGCGGAGATCATCTCTTGTGTCGTGATTTGAAGGTTGTGTGGGATGTTGTATGGCTCTAAAAACACTTATTTGAATGGTGGAGGGCACATCGTCCTCGTAATTGAGGTATGGCACCCGGAGCGCGTGAACAGTGGAATTGAAGCTGTGAAATATTCCTACAGTCTAGGCCTTATATATCTGTGTGCTCTATCCCCCAGCGAGTGAACCAATTGTCAATATTCTGACTTTGAAGTGTTTTCGAGAGATTACACGCCTCAGATCAGCTCTGTGCATCCCCGTCCGGCGACGCGACACGTCCCAATGTGATCACAAGCGTGGTCACGTGCCCGGAATCGTTGTGATCGAGTTGTCTCGCGGTGCTGTACAGGGAGTACAAGAGCAAATCCGAGCCGTGGGACTCCTCCAGAACACTCAATAGAATAATAATGGGTAGTTTCTTAGCTCATTCAATCATAGATCACACAAATACACAGAGCCTGAGCTGTACCTATATTCTGCTTGTTCAAGTCCACTATTCACGCGCTCCGGGTGCCATGCCTCAATTACGAGGACGGTGTGCCCTCCGCCATTTAAACAATTGTTTTTAGAGCCATACAACATCCCACACAACCTTCAAATCACGACACAAGAGATGATCTCCGCAAAACATGCAAAATAATATATTATAATTACTACCGGCGGCGTCAATAATGGGCTGAGAAGAAGCGAGGTGAATTAATCAAATGCGATATTACGGTGCGTTGGAACTCAAGGCCCGACATCCGAGACCCAACCTCCGACATCGCGATTGAGCTGTGTACACCAGCGGTAAGGGATCTAGACGCCGAGGCAGAATCGCTGCGTCGGACTCATATAAGCAAGCCCTAAATGAAAGTGTCATATCGTGATATTGTGACTCACCCCAAACGCAAAACGCAAAACGCAAAACCCAAACACCTGATCGCGATATTTGATTATACCGTAGATCGAGAAGCCGCCAGGATCCGAGGCCTGCAAAGGATTCAATCGGTCTTGAATATTTGAACATCGGAGGAGAGGATAAAACGCCGCTAGTGGGATCGCTGGTTGGACTTGAAATTTATCTGCAGGACGGTGCAGGACCGGGCTGGGCGGTCTATAGATAGATCCCGGATTCAAGGCCGAGACCAAGAGAAGCGTTGGAGTTTGGGCAGCAGTCAAGCACGCAGAGAATTTCAGTAGCCGCGCATACGCGCATAGAGTCTCAATAGCAATGAAGCGCGCATACGGCGCAGAGAGTCCAGTCCAGTTAAGCGCGCACAGAGTCTCAATAGCAATTAAACGCGCAAACAGTCTGAATAGCGGTCAATTACGCAGAGGAGTCCGCATAGCAATGCAGTTACTGTGCAGCACGCAGAGACTCTGAATGGTAGTCAAACGCGCAGATAGTCTGAATAGCAGAAGCGCGCGAACCGAGTACAGCGTGCAGAGCGTTTCGTTAGTCGGGAATTACGAGTACTTATGTTTACATATGTTACTGTACCATTTTGATCGAGTGTTCAGGTGATGTGTGACACCACCCTCCGAACTGAACACTTTCGGTGTCGGTGACGGTGACGCCGGGATGATGAACACTAGATTTTTTCAGCCTTCGATAGGCCAAAAAAGCGATTCTAAGACATTCAAAAGTCATGAAAAATCTCTACAAAACAATTACTGATGCCCCTCCCAATCCAAGCCCTGGTAGCGTGTATTCCCGGTCTTCCTGCGCTGACCCCGCCCGAGGGCTATGACCGTCAGATCCTCAGCCTCCGCATCAGACTTCTCTGCGTAACCATCACGAGCGAGTGCCAAGGGCAAAATTAGCCGGAATAGCCAAGAAGGCCAGAGAGAATATCAAGCGGGATGTCGCAGTCGTCGTACACGTCGACGTTGAAGAAGAGTTCTTCTTCAGCTTTAGATGTTGGAGGCACTGCCGCGTTATCTTCGGCCGTCTGTGTGAGCTGAGGCTCACTGAGCTCCGCGCGAAGGGCGGGGTTCTCCACCCGCCGAAGCGAACTGCGCGATTGCGCGCTCGTCGCTGCTGAATTTTGATAGCCGCTGCTTGGTGAAACTTGGATTGGGGCAGACAAGAGTGAGCCGTGCGATTGCGCGCTCGTCGCTGCTGAATTTTGATAGCCTGATACATTCCATCTGCTCGCTGCTTGATGAAACTTGAATTGGGGCAGAGTAAATGATTAAGAATGGCACCTTGCACTGATGTTCTGAGCGAAATTTGCTGAATGAACACTTGCAAGATAGGTTACACGCCGAGGTGCAATCTGAACATTGTTCAAAATGAACACTTTAGGTGACGCGTGACACCCCCTGAACACTTGATCGAAATGGTACAGTAGTTGGCTGTGTTGTGAAGAAATAGTGGCAGTGCTTAAAATCGCTTCACTTTTTCGTATTGAAAATAGTGGCTGTATTAAAAGCATGTTACTGCTGTTTAATCTGCGAATATTGTTCCTGATACGCAGGGCACCCCGGATGACATCCAATGTTGCGATAAAAGGTGTGATAAAGGACCACCTACTCTTGTGTTTCAGTATCAGGACCCCTTGGGATTATATATAGAAGGCACTGACCCGTTTTCATGTCATATCCCTGTAGCCACGCGAGATCACCACATTATACTCCTTGTATCTGATCCACTGGCCGGTGTGGGTTCCTGGGTAATCGTGGACATATAACAGTTTTCGGTATTCTTCAGCAGCGATCATCAGTGGATTATGTTCAGCTGAGTACGAACACCAGTTGACGCGACAGTGTTTGAATTTGTTGCAAGTTGTCGGTTTCGACGTACACTCATGTTCTCGTGGATGGGTCGGTAAAGGCAGAACAAAGTTTCCAATTCTGATTAGAATTCAAGCAAATGTTTGTGATTGCCCCAACAACATCTTCTTTGATGTTCGTGGCCATCCTACTCTCTTTGTTTGGACCGCCTTTTCAGCTTGTGCGATTAACCCACATGGACTTTTATCATCCAATTTATCGAGTCTGTGGCCGATGGGACACATATAGCTTGTAGGTTGTGAGCATGATCCACATTATAGTCGGTGTTCACTGGGTTAACGGTATGCATATTCTCTATGTGTTTGAAAACAGTATCAAACAGGCGTGTAGACCCTTGGTTGTCAAATAGCACCAGTTTTGGGAGCTCTTCCTCGTGGCCTTTGTCGAGACACCACCTGCTGTTCAAAAACCCTATTTCACATTTTTAACTGTGTCGGCCATCATACTTACTATTGTCTTCACCATCGTCCTCGTCGCCCTCATCATCTTTTCACGGTCTCGGGCCTCTAAATCCAGGAATTACAAAGCCCTCTTTGCTGATTTAGAAGGCATACTTTAGTGGAATATGTGTATTTACCGCCCTATAGGCATCGCGATCGGCTGTGTTGTGCATCCTCACTGCGGACATGACGGCGCTGGAAGCGATTTGGCATGGTTCATACTGATGCGCCTGCTTACATTGGACTGTGTACCATTTTGCCAATATTCGTATTCGTCCCCGGCTCCAACGTTAAGACACATATATCTTGTGTATTAATTTCAACAGGATAAAATTTATAAAACAATTGAATCGGCGGCGGAATGCCTTGTTGAATTTACAGTACAGCAATTGTGGTGAGCCCAGATTTAGAGACGAGAAACGCTCGATTAAACACGATTTTGGGCCAATTCTACCCTTCAGGTCCGGTTCAGTCTTCCTGTGTATTTACAAGGTATGAATTAGGTCTCAACCATCGTTGAACTCTACTTTGAAGCCATGGTTCGTCAGGTATGTTCTCAAGTTCGTTCACCATCATCCTTTGCTTATAACTCTTTTCAAGTCCTTCAACAACAATTTATTCATCACGCCTTCAATACCACTTTTGAGTCGTCATTGCGGTTTTGACTTGCACTTATTATCCAAGTAAGTCATGTTCAAGTTCGATTTTCTTCTCGATTACTACCCTAACCAACCTAGTACCGTCTCGAGTAGGTTCGCATTCCTTATCAACATTGATTAAGGCGCCTTTGATCATAGCCTGGTTCCTCCGATTGAATTCTACCTGACTGAAGTTTGATTTGCCGTGTTTAGGATCTCCTGGTCTTCGCCGAAGCGTTGGACCCTGAATCGCCATCAAGAACAATCAATTTCAACTCATTTGACACCTTTCAATCACACTCGACGGCCGTCCGAATCTGCGCAGCTTCGTTCAAGCTTATAATTACTACAGATGAAAGCCATTCAACCCTGAGTTCTTTGTGTCTACTTACCCAGATCGAGGCAGGATCTTCCCAATTAGATCTACTTTCATTTTTCTTGATGTTTGAAACGTCTTTCATTGTGAGTTAGCACCGTCTTTCCTGCATTTCACCTTACTTATCTCACAAGTTTATTATCCATTGGTCTTCAGAAATGCGTTCGGGCTACAGTCACACGCAATAGAGGCTCATCTCAACTCATTTAGCGTTCTAGCATCGCGTTCGATGTCCCCTGTGCATCACCGCAACTTTGTTCAACTTGACATTAGTTTAAAAGTAAGACATTGTCCAATCTTGAGTTTCCTTACTTATCCCGACCTATTCTTCTCCAACACTGGATCCAGACGATCCATCCTCGTACCAAATGCCGCAGGTACGTCTCTCGGAATGAACAGATGCACTGTTGTGTAATATGCGCCACCGGCGTAATATCAATGTGTGTTGTTTCGTTCATCAATACTTGGACTGCTGATGAAATCGTCGAAATTGCCACCGATATAAATGTTGCACCCTCTTTCCCTATCCCCGATATTCTCGCCACCGGTATCACAATAACCGAGTCCTTCGAAATAATTCCGCTTCCAAACAGCATTGTGGAGGAGTTGGGCTTCAAAAACCGTGACCGCTGAATCCCAGAACACGATCAACACCATTGTGTACCACCATGGCATGCCGTCTCATTTATTGAGCCATCTTTTGACTCGGCCAATATCGCCGTACAATATACCATTCCGGGCAGAATGTAAACCCTTAATTATCTATCTCACTCGGGGAAGAAACAAAAAAATTGCGATTTTTATGCGTGCTGTGTTCGCGAGGTCGAGGGCTGGAAGTTGTGCTTGTTTGGCTTACACGTGACCCACCACGTGACCCAAACCCGCCAAATCGGCTCTTAAAAAATCGATTTACGGTTTTAAATTTTTGACCCATACAATGTCTTCTAGCTACAAATAGCTGCTCAAATATGCATTAACAGAGTTTTCGAACAATATCTGACCTCGCTATTAGGGTTGCAAGTTCGATGCATCAAAGTTGTCACGAAGTCACGTCCCCTACCATATGTGAAGAACGACTCGTCAGGGTCGACGTAGGTGGTAAACTTGTAAAGAGAAGGAGATTTAGAGTATGTGATGCGGTAATCAAGAGTGCCTTTGATGTAGCGGAACAAATGCTTCAGAGCACTATAATGGGCTTCGCCAGGATTGCTGTTGAAGCGTGCAAGAACACCCACTGCATAGGAGATATCTGGACGAGTTTGGATAGCCAAGTACATCAGAGAGCCCACAGCACTGATATAAGTGCCTTTGAGGTGTTTGGACTCGTCTTCAGACTTGGCTCCCATCTCCTTGGTCAGGCTAAGACCAGGCAGCATAGGGGTGGAAACAGGCTTGCAATCAGACATTCCATACTGCTCAAGCATGTTCACAGCATATTGGCGCTGTGAAATCGCAATGTCTCCAGTCTTGGAGTTGCGCTCTATCTTGATCCCCAGAAGCCACTCTGTAGGACCAAGATCCTTGACTCTGAATGCAGAGCCAAGTTCAGCAATAACTCGGTTGATATCAGCATCATGCTTGGACGCAATGACACCGTCATCAACATAGATGGGAAGGATGATGCGAACAGCTCCATCTGAATAGATGAAGCATGAACGATCAGACTGGAGACACTTGAAGCCCATTTGTTGGAGCTTTTCTCGCAGCTTCTTGTGCCATTGCCTGCCAGCCTGTTTAAGCCCATAAAGGGACTTTCGCAGTTTAAGGAGCTGGCCAGGTCTGCCTTGGGGAAACCCTTCAGGTTGCGTCATATAGACGTTCTCATCAAGGTCCCCATTGAGGTAAGCAGAACTAAAGTCAATGGAACGAAGCTGGAGATCATGCTGAGCAGCAAGAGCAAAGATGGTGCGAAGGGTGGCGGGTTTGATGGTAGGGGAGAAGATTTCGTTGTAGTCAACACCAAAGCGTTGTCCACGGCCATCTGCAACCAGTCGGGCTTTGTAGTGTTCAATGGTCCTTATTTGTACTCTGTCACATATTTAGTCATGGTGTGACAATGTGACAGGGCTTTTCGCCTTCCATCTGGTGCTATTACTGCCTTTTCGGCTTCCATCTGGTGATCTCATTATAACAGGTTACAGGCCCTGTCTCAGAGTCTTCTATACCTCATATCATCTTCCTCTGCCTCTTTTCTTTCAAAAATCTGTCTGTCTTTGGGTGGATTCATCCTTTACCTTCTGGATAACCTCCTCTTGCGCTTTTCTGTCACGTCACACATCACACGTCACAGATCACATGTCCCCTCCCTACATCACCTCTGCTCTTACGTCTGTACTCACTGTCACTCTTGACTCATCCAACTGGGTGAAGTTTGGGAAGAATGTGAAAGTCTTCTTGCTGGGACTAGATGTTCTTTGGGTCCAGGATGGCACTGGGCCTGGCACAGATGCAGACAACATCGTCCTTGATCGCATGCTTGTTCCGTACCTGGTGTATAATATGTAAATGAAATCTTTATTCTCCTTTGGAACTTGTATGAGCAGTACACTGATGAAATGGAGCGCAAAATGCAGGGCATTTGGATTGTGCATGGACCCTTTGATTATGTAAGATAGGGTAGGAAGGAGTTTTCCGACCTTGTGTGGCAAATTTCAATCCTGCGTACCCCTTGAGTTAGCCAAATTTGGGTGCATGTCGGCACTGGGAACCGCACAGTGGCATCCCTCAACTTCTCCTATTCTCCCTGTCAACATGTTGGTGTCACGTCTCGTACGGAGTCATCGGGAATGCCTGAGAAACAGGAGCCTGAAAGAAAGAATGAAGCTACGTCATCAACAGCAGTTTGATGGTCCCATACGCCCCCGATTCGTCTCAGTTTCCGCTCTGATGCTGATAATATGTCGGCTAACGAGTAACTATGCCGCAATCGGTCCACAAGGATCGTTGTACTCTGAACAATTAGGAGTCACGCAGAGATATTTGGGATGGCGCTACTCATCATGCATGTTCTACCCATTTTAAGAATGTGGCATATAAGTTGCGACGAATGAGCAGTATTTTACAAGTTCAACTTTCCCCCCGATGCCTCAACTAAACACCTTTACACCACCCGTCCTCCCTGGAGTGGGGCAACGTGTTAACCGCCGTCAGAGTGCATGCCATTATGCACCCGGAACCACCTTCTTTCCGGCTGCTACTCCGAACGCATATAACTTCGTGCAAGGCCCTCCCAGCCCCCCTGTACCCATCCAATGTCCAACCTCGACCCCCACTGAGCCAGACCTTTCTCGCATGCCGATTCAGGGTGGTCGCCACGCCTTTACACCCCGTCGCGGTGTCTGGGTGTGAGCCCTCCGCCCCAGCTGCCACGGACATGGACCGCATCTATGATGCCTATGTCAATACTCCCCATTCCAAATCAATCCACAACCCCAATTCAACCCACCCCACGCCGATCATCGCCCCTTTCAAATAGCCTGGACGGTGGCTTTGTTGTCGCAGGAGGGCCCACAATTACCTTGCATGTCATTAAACTCGAGAGAAATGCTGCTATCATCCTCGAACATAGAATCACTGCCAATGGAATAATCTGCTTCAACCTCTCACATGTGGGGATCCGCACATTATCAAGACCAGCGGGAGTCCGATCCTGAAGTTGCGTGAAACACGTACCCTCTCACGTTATTACTATATGGCCTTGACTGAGTTTGCATCACATGTTGAACGCAGGGGCTTCAAGAGGAAGACGGTCACCATCACTAATCTCCAGGTTCGACTGGGAAAGCCGGCTGATCTTCTCCAGGACACCCGACCTCTGCCACCAATTCAGCAGAAGATAATTGATAAAACAGTAATTCAAAACTCTCGGCATCAAAACTCGTTCCAAGAATTTGGAAAGGGCATTCAGTTTCTGTGGAATACACTCCCGCGAAGTACATACAAGATTAGTAGCATAGGTGTTCGTGAACGCCTATTGATGGTGCGAACACCTATTGATGGTACCGAACACCTGTTTCTTGAGGCGTCATCTATATGCGGTAATTTGACGAGCCATCACATCGCGGGATTTCGGCAGGTTCACCTGCAGACAACAAGTCTCCCAACATCATTTACAATATCCCTGGACCCTAACACCTAACTCTAACTCTAACCACTAACTGGAACCTCTAACCTCTAACCGGAACTGCTAACCGCTAACCCGAACCTCTAACCTAACCTGAACCGCCAACCCGAACCCCTAACTATTGAAGAAGCGACTTAGAAGTGGGATGTTCGCAGAAGAACTTAGTTCATTCAGTGTAATACTACGGTTTAAATACAAAAGAGTTGCATAGCTAAGAGTCATAAGAATGAAAGGTGACAAGTAAACACGACAAGTAAACAGTGCGCATATGAGTCAGTAAGTAAGAGAGTCAGAGTAAGTAATAGTGAACCATATAAATGCGCGCCTAAGGAGACGGGCGCAGCGCGGGCTGTCCGTATGTCCATCCTGTGTCGCGCCAGAGGTTGAGGCGGAGTTCGGGTTTGATATCCAACACTAACCAGCCGAGCCCTTGCCGAAGGACGGCAGTGGACGGCAAGGCGCGGCACACGCATCACTTTCGTTAGGCGTTCACGCCCCTATTGATGATCAATGGGTGTTCAATACCATCATCAATAGGCGTTCACAAACACCTATGCTACTAAAGTTGTCGTGCCTCACTCCCGCGGGTGGTGTGTGGGATTCCTCAACAAACTGGGGATGCAATCTTACCCAACGACACAGTTTTACGATCAGTGCTCGAACCCTTTTGCTGAGTTTCACCTAGACGCCAAGCGAACGACCCATAGGATCCATTACACGGGTTTGGTAAGTGAAAATGTTCCGAAACTACATCCGGAGACATGGTGTGGTATAGTTGGGTTTGTTGTAGGAAGTATTCCGCAACACCCAGACAACGCCGTCGAACCCTTAATGAGCAAGGAGAAGGAGATCGAACTCTTATTTGCAGTTAATTTGGCAGTTCAGCCACCCATAATTTCTATCCATCATATCGGCTTCGACTATATGGAGGATTTCTCAGAAATTCTCGCCGATGTGAAATCACTTGTGTAGAAGACGCATTCTACTCTCCTATAAACGAAGCCACAAGATGGCTTCTAGAGCAGTACAACTTGAATGAGTGCGTAACTCAGGGTCTGCCATGTTTGCCAAAACTCACACATACGTAGCCCCAACTATCAGTCGCCATTCCGGCCCAGCACTGCCCGCTTACGAATAGGGATGTCAGGCATTCCTGACCTAGGCATCTCGGTAGGTTTTCATTGGTGGGGTGCGTACTTATCCGTTACTCTGCTGCGTATCTCTAGATTGCCGATGGCAGCCATCAACAATTGGGAAAATTGTACCGGATCATAAACGAGGAAGGCTTGCAACTGGTATCTCTCGCTTTGCATGGCGGTCGGCAAGATTTGAACCAGCAGGAATTACAGGCCATAGTTGATGCGGTCGTCCTTATGGTGGTCCCTCAGAGCCGGTGGACTTGATCCTCAATTGGGATGCATCTAGGAGTGGTCTCCATATGTACGCGACGGTGTACGAATGAGTAGGACGGTTCAAGCAGGCTCTTTCCATGATGAAATTCGAATGATTGTTGCAATGCCGTCGACACGACAGGAAATAGTTCGAGATTTGATTCAGTGGGGGAAAAAACGGAGGCAGACCGTTGAACTGATATTTCATTGGGCGAATGGTTCAGAATTCATACAGCAGAAGATTCAGGCATGTACAGAAAATGTAGAAGCCACCATAAATTCCCAAGAAATATGGTCGAAGTCGCATTCTGCAACGCAGAAAATTGCAGTTGATCAGGGTGCGCCCGAGGCTCCTCACGATTCATAAAGCAGGTAAGGCCGACGAGCGGCAAGGCCCGGTAACACTTTGTGTTGTTAATAATCATTCCCACGGTTGTCGGCATTCGCCGATCTTCCCCGACGTTCTCCCCGAATTACTTTACTCAGCATTATTAATGCATTCTCTGTTCTTTTCAGTTGTAGTACATTCTAGATACTATTCTCCTGTAGTATATAAGCTCTCTGTGCAAGAGCCACAATATTATTCACTTCTTTTACTTCACTCTCCCGCGTTCTTCACAATAGGTTATGGGCCCCGGCCGTAACTGACTTACTCTCGAAATCTTAGCACACACCACACACTCGATCATCGCCTAGCCTAACCGCTCAAAAAGTTACTTAGCGACGCACACTACGCCTCTCGCACAGCCCAGCCACTCATCACACATTATCATGTCCGACTCGTCCACCACATCCGCTTATCGCATCCAGCATCTCCTTGGCGAGGAGAACTACCCCACCTGGTCCGTCAAAGTGACGGACATCCTCACGGATCAGGGACTGATCGACTACGTCTCCGGTGTCCTCCCACGGCCGCAACACACAATTAATGCGTCCGGGGATATCGTTGATCCGCAGGGTACCCAGGCCCAAGCGATTCAAAATTGGGATCGCAAGGACCGCCAGGCCCTATCACAAATTCGACTTCGTGTCGCGGACGACCCGTTGGTATAGTCACCTGTGCCGCGAAGATGATGATCTTTTGCCCGTGGGAGTCGCTCCACCCCACGCTCGCACGCATGGCATTGGTTGTCCCGAATCCCAAGTCGGGTCATACCCATCCTCCGCCACCAGCCGGTAAAATTACTCAGGCCGTTGCAGCACGGTATCGGCAGTGTGTTCGCAAGATTGGCCTTGGAGCAACCGTATCAAAAGTCGAGAATGGTGGGAATTATTATCCCAGCGCCGCCGAATTTTTACTGACCATACGTAGCACAATCAACCAAGGATCTGCTCGATGGGAAGACACCCGGTCTATTTCATCCGGGGCTGCTCAGCCGCGACGCCAAGACTCGACTCATCCAGCAGGTTAAAGACGAGTTGAACAGTTTATCGTCGACGGGCGCAAACACCCGGCAACGTGATTTTTCTTTTAACCCTTATGAATTTTTTTCTCATTCCGTTGTTTTCAGAGGTTGCAACATACATTGCTGACCAAGAGGTTCTGAGCGATGAGAAGCGATATCTTCACAGCTCGCTTTCCCGTGATGGCAAGCGAATCATCTTCGGTGCGCATCACAAATTGCTCAATTCCATCCACGATCTTCGCACCCTCGACTGCGACACCACCTTCAAGCCTGTTGTAGGCGATATGAACATTTTTGAGATCAATGGGTGGTTGGTGGGAATTAACGAATGTACACAAATTCTTCCTCATATCATTCCATGCTAATGTGATGGTAGCGGTGACGGTCATGCGCGTGTGGATGGAGATACACGACCGGGCGGCGTTCAAAGCTGTCTGGGAAGAAGTCCAACGTCTCGTTCTTAAGCTCACACGTAAGCGGCTGAAGTTTAAGGGCCTCCACAAGGGAGGGAAGATTTTGGGGCTAAACTCCGACATGGAGGCGGCGCCGCTTCTCGGCTTTGCCGATGCATTCGTCGCAACGATTGATCTCGAGGATGTGCGTTCCGTTGTTGGGACTGATGCGCAGAAACTTCTTCCTTTTGTCCTACGGGTCTGCTATTCACACTATAATCGGTACAGTTCTGCTTGTTCTGTCGTCCTGCACTGACGTCTTTCAGTGGAATTCCCCTGCTCTCGCATCTATCAAAAGCGATCCGGCAGCGCATTTTCAACCTCAAGTATCTCAAGACACGGGCAGCCTTCGAAGCTTTTAAAGCCTGGATTCAGATTGTCCCAGACCCCCATGGTGTACTCAGACGTGCGCTATCTTTTGTCTGATACTCCTTGGCTTTCTTTGCTCAACTTTAGTGGTAGGGTGGTGGGAGCACAAGACCATGCATCGTTGGCTGCTTCCGGGTCTCATCCAATGTTTATCCAACATCCCGCTCGAACAATGGAACACGATGGAGGCTACCACCAACCTCGGTGAGGCCCAGCATGCGTGGAACAACAACCAGACCGGGACTGGTATGGGCGCTCTCGAGTCTTTCAAAAAGTGAGCTTCCATCTCTCATCATATCGTGCGTAGGCCTCACATATAATTTTACTGTGCATTTTTTGCTTCATACTGTTCACGTCGCCCATTGAACCAGGGATATGATCGGAAACATAGCTGATGTATTTCATTACCTTGGCCGCTGCCTTCTCTCCTTCACTCTCAGCCTTCGCAAAGGGGTTTTTCTCGAGCTTAGCTTGGTAGGTCTCCATGCAAACAGCATCGATCTTTTGCATTAAGCTTTGTACCACCGGAAACCAAAAGCGATGTGTGGCAAGGCGACATTTAAATGATGACTGACGTCGCTGGATAATATTGCTCATGACAAAAATGAAGGACTTATGAATCTGAAACCGTGTATCCTTCAGATGCAACAAATGTTGTACATGCGGCAAGGTATCAACTTGATGAAAGGGAATGTCGGGCGAAATTCTCACGTTGTTATTGTCTACCATTCCGACGCCGTATGGAAAGAGGGTGGGCCATAACCAACCAAATACTCGAGGATTTTTCGATGTTGATAAGGGTGTATTGCCAGACGGAAACTTCACATATTCTACGTCTTGTTTTTTCAACTTGCGGAGGGCTTCAAGCTTTCTCTGCTGGTAGGTCGAAGTAAGAGTATCAACATCTACAAGGGTGGAAGATGTAAGTTCAAAAGTATTGGTCTCCTCAAACAGCTCGGCATTCGCTTGATCTGAATACGACGTGTAGGACGACCCTTGATTATTTGCAGAATTTGTGCGAAGGAAACTTGTAACCGCAAACGGGCAATCATGTACAGGGTATTCCTCTGAATTTTCAAGCACAACATTCTTATCGAGATCCTCGTAGAGCGGGTTATTTTCAATCAGCCAGAAGAGAGCGGTTCGAATTTTTTCACGACGCACAAGAAGTGGCGACCTTCGCAGCATATCGTGAGTAACTTCGGTCTCAGGTGATCCAACAAGAATTACGCAGATTTCATCCCTCAGTCTGAATAATGGGAGCGGCATGACAGATATAAAAGATGTTGTGTCTTGAGGTAATATACAAATGTTTCCCCGAGCAGCGAGCTGCCGGAGGGTCCAAGTGCAAGCTTGTACATACATCTCGTCGCTCGTGCTCGCGCGATACATGCTCGTGCTCGCGCGATACATTGTTCTTCCAAAAATGTGAGATCCTGCAGTTCTTCCGGAACTTTCCCTATCCAGAGGCCGTTGGCATAACTGCGCAAGGGAATCGAATTGAAAGCATTCTTGCTGACGGCAGAATTGCAGAGATGACACAGTACATATGAACCGGCGACCAGGGAGAAATTGTTGAATGATTGAATTTTTGGCTGACGAGATATTCTTCGGAGTTCCGCAACGGCTTTATCAAGCAGTGAGATATCAAGGTTATTCACAGCCCTCATTCTCGTCAGACTGGCCATCTCGAATTTACCGCAAAAAGAACATTCATATCGCTTCAACGATGCACTATAAGTGGCTTGGCGAAACTCACGAACGATTTGGTCTTTCTCATGCTGAGGTAGGATGATAGGAAAGTCGAGAGATAACCGCGGACGCTTGTGAACATTGCTGTCCAGGGTAGTAGACTTTCTCTTCTGAGGATTGGACCGAAGCTCGAGAATTAATTTGCACTGCTGTAGCTCACTAGGTGAGAGAGGCGCAGGACTCAGGCCGCCAAGCAAAGCTTCATATTTCAAAAACAAACAAGCTTCTGTGCAGCGGTGGGCAAGAAATTCGGTGCACAAAGTGTCATAATCCTTTCACTTTTTACTGGACTCTCTTGCAGACATGTGCATGTGACGAGCGGTCATCCTTCTCAAGGTTTCCAGAGTAACACGCCGGTCGAGGATGAGTGAACGTACAAGACTATTTTTTTGATTGAGATTAAGGCACACAAAGGGGTCGTCGTCAGGTGGTAGGGACAAAGGTTCAACGGTCATCGTGTCATCGTTATCATCATGTGTATGTGTAGTTTGAATATCGGTTCGCGTATGAGAGGTTTGGACACCCCGGGCTGCGAGGATAGACACAGCTGGAGTATCAACACCACGTGGGCCAGGCATCGATGAGGGGCCAGCGTCCATACCAGGACCACCCAAGATTACTGTCGGAACCCGGGTGCGACGAATGTAGCTGGAAGTATAGTAATTAGCCCGAAATACTGTCACAAGGAGGTTAAAACACACTAGTGCAGGATGGATGTTCAGATTCTACGGTGCCGCTGGTTGAGGGTGTGAAGCGATGAAGATCTAGCGAGACGCCAGGAGCTAGATACACTACAAGTTCAGGCGCAAGAGACATAGCAAAGTTGAACCAGTCCAAGCCAAGTAATAGATCGCAGGCCAGAGAAGCGGCTACGGGGACATTGTTCAAGAACATCGAGATGGCGCCGAGATTACACGGAAGCGTGAGGACACCAGAGGCTTGAGAGTTGCGTGTACGGAGCCCCGAGTCCATCACCCAGTCGAGAGAAACGCAGGAGGTTGCGGCGTGACCGTCAAACCCGGTGGATATGGGCAAATCGCAGAAGGTGGTTTGGAACGACATGGAGGAGGAAGCAGAGATTCGTGACGTGGCAAGATCACGAGTGTCGCCCGGTGATGACGGACACTATAAAGCAGAAATGACTAACGCCAGCCGACGAACGAGAGTCTCTGTTCAGGTTCGTGCAGTAGGATTCAAGTGTTGAAGTGGGGTTTGGTAGTGTTTGGTTCAGACGGGTCCGCCTTCCTGATTTGTACTCTGTCACATATTTAGTCATGGTGTGACAATGTGACAGGGCTTTTCGCCTTCCATCTGGTGCTACATCTGCCTTTTCGGCTTCCATCTGGTGATCTCATTACAACATCAAGCTGGTAGGATCACAACAAAATACCCACTGTGTTCTTGGTTATCTCTGTCTCTTCGCATATTTGCCTCGGTGGCCTTCCACATTTTCAGCGACCAGATGTTGCAATGACTAACACTAGCTTACTGCATCTGTTTGTACATGTAGCAAAATTAAGGCCGAAACCCAAGTTCCCCAGGGTAGCCAAACCTAAAGGTTCAGCAATAACATTTCAGAAACCAGCAGACTTTCTGGGCCTTTGACTGTCAAAACCCAATTGTATTACATCAAATATATCATCTTTCCCCGCATGGAGAAGAATTCCGAGGAGACAGAAATGTTGAGTTTGGGATTAAGCTGGCCTGGAGGCTTTACACTGGGTGAATCGGTTCCCAATTGCATCTGCTGAGTGAGACAGAGAATTTGGGGGGGGGGGGTGATTGGTCATCAGCGCGTCGCATCTTTTTTGGTTCTTCCAACTTCCCTCCTCGCTCCATACACCTTCCTCTGTTCTGTCTGCACTCCATAAGGTCAAACATACCCCACAATATTCCGCTGACCCTTAGACACTCGTTGAGGACCATTCTCACCTATTGCACCACCAATCCCGATTTGGTCGAGAACTTGAATGGTATTTTCCGAATCAGTTCAGACCTTCTCGGAATAATTCTTGCTGAGAGAGCTGCTGGAAATAGCCCCCGAGTCCATCGAGCCCATAAAATTTACAGATTTCATCAAGAATGGTTTTATTTGCCATGGATTGATCTGGGAACTTGCCGCTGAAGGTCTGGATGTAGGACAGGAATGGCAACATATATTAAGTACCTGAGTAGACATATATTCAATGTAGCATCAAATGAACAAACCACCAGCTTACACTGAAGGAATCGGGTGAGAAACAGGGGCACAATTCTGGTGAGTTGACAGCATTATGGAGGTTAGTGCCTCTTGATGAGCCTGTGTTTTCGCTAGTGTCAGGTAATGCCGCATTTCAGACGTAACTTGCATCGGTGGTTTATCCTTTTGTGGTTCTAGCCTTCCCTGGAGTAGGTCAAAAAATTGGTAGGTAATTTTTCTGTACCAATACATGCCAATGAATTAGTTTGAGCGGCACCACAGCACCCCTGAATTGCTAGTCAATTATTGGGGACAGGCTCCACACACATGGTGCACGTGCTGACGACGAAGAACAATAAGAGCACGGCTCGTTATTGTTCTTTGGACCAGGGTCAGGACCTGCATAAATGGGCAAAACGATTAGCGCCTTGAAGTCGGGCTGAAATGGGTGAAAATTGGCGAACATAATTTGATTTGAAAACGAGGAAATATCGAGGAGGTGGCCACGATAGTGTGGATAGTCAATTCACACCGCGAGGAGCACAGAATAGGATCTACAAATCGAGTGGGAAAGTGCAAGAGGGAAATTTCTCGAAAATAGGCTAAAGCAAGAAATTTGTGGGGCAGACATCAATATCAAGCGCCATAAAATCCGGGATTCGACTGAGTAGTAGGTATAGAGTGCATAAACATATGAGAACACGCAGAAGACGATACACATCGAGCGGAGAAGAGCTAGAGCAATAATTGGCCAAACAGGCCAAAGCATGAAATTCGAGGGTAGACATGAAATGGGTTACCAGATGTTCCAGGGTCTGGGTGGGTGGTGTAAATACAGAGTGAGGCATCCGTCATTGATAAATTCTGAACTATTTCACTACTGACATTCCATCAAGCTCGACCACTGCAATAGTGAATGGTCCGCTGGCCGGCTGGTGCCCGCTCTGTTTGAGGAGAAGCATCTGCTCAAGAAATACACCATGCACCTCAATGATATCCGCAATTGGGCCGACCTCAACAAAACTGTTGTCGACAACCTCCGTGCCAAGTGGTATACGCGTGCTTCGTAAGTTAGTTGACCCTTACATTATCCAATACTGACCAACTTGAACACTTCATGTAGTCGCACCCTCCGGGGCCCAGCCCCCGATATTTCGACCAACATTAGTGAAGCGCGCGCAGATGCTTTGCGGGAGGAGTTGGCAGGAAGGACTGGCTTGACGGACAGCGAAACCGAGGAGGTGGACGCTGAGCAGTAATGGCTTATCTTTCATTTGCGCGTACTTATACCAATATGATATTTATTCTTCTCTGCCTATTGCAAGCTGGACTGGGCTGGGAATTGTACCGTATTTAAATATGGATGGATATGGATTTGCTTGTAGCGCCCAGAGCTCTGGTAGCTTGTTGAAATGACGCGTTACCGAGCACTACTAGCTTGCGCGTGGTGGCTACGAGCGGCTACCAGATATTGGCAGATGGTTACGCTCGGCTACCATAAGGGGACTTGTCGACGGGGTTACCACAAGTATTTGCGCTACCAGGCGCTACGTACTGCTGTGGTTTTTCCTGATAGACCGGATCATCCGGGTCACGCTCGTAATAGCGAACTTGAAGACATTTATGTTGGAGGTCGATCCCTGTTACTTGGTCCAGCAGAAGACATCCTGGTTCTGTACGCTCTCCGGGTGGTTTCACGAACACATTGTCGTGAAGTATGAGTGGCTTTACCCCACATGTCCTCGACATTAATGCCGACTACCGGAACATATTACAAAGTATGTGCTAAGTATGAGCTACATAGTTAGTATATGCCGGGAATCAATGTATATGGAACGACAGCAAACCAATCAGCCCACTCTCTCCCAAACTCGTTCTTGAGTCCGTCATCCTCCCTCGAAATTCTGGACAGCAATCCAGTAACGACAAGAGACATTAAGACCGCGTATGTTATACCGAATATCTTCCCCCAGGTTGTTCCCTTGAACACACACTCCATGAACCAGGAACCGGGACTTCCGTAGTAACATAGAAGGCCAACATACGCCATCACCGCCCCTGTGTAGGACGGATGACGAACGACGCTATACGGGCCGTCCGTCACTAGCTTGTGGTCTCGCGCGATGCCCATCTCGAATGTAAAATGCCTGCCGAGCGCCCTGTAGCATAATAATCGAAGCATGGCTCCACTTGCGATAAGGGCGGATCCCAAAGCAAGCAATGGCGTAACACGGACAGTATCGGGGTTGGCTCCAAGCAAGAGCATCGAGCAAATCCTTGGGGGTGGAATCGCCGGATAAGGGCCCAAATGTCCGGCAATGATTGCAGCTTCCGCAATCGCCGCAAACCAGTAAACTCCCTGTAAGTGTATCATACATAAGGTTCATTCCTAGTAGGTTATTCACCAACACCCGGACCTTCTGAGCATTACGGAACAAAGAAGAAGTGAGCATGAACTCCAATTTGGTTGGCTTCATTCTTCTCTCGGCAGCCAAGGGTGGCGGATTTGGAGCCGTAGAAGCCGCATGCAATCCCAACGTCGCTGCGACAATGAACGGCAACTTGAAGAGGGACATGATTGTTGAATGCCAAGTTGTCCGAAATCCTGCTGTTTTACCTAGTACACACGGTACCTATCTTTCCGGGGAAGCCACGGCACAATACACGGTCTCCGAATGGCAGGACTTGATTGAGAGATCATGAAACAGCCCGTGAGCAAAGATGGAACCAGGACAGCGGCTGCTTGACTTGGCTTTGTATCGTTTGGTCCGATTATATCGTACCCAGGTGACTTGCAAACGACGGGGTGGTTTGGAGTAGTTACAATGCACTGTATTTATGTACCAATAATATATTTCTATTACCCTCAACTCGAGTCAATTATTTAATATGTTGTTCATATCACTGTGTGACAACTGTTGGTGTAGTCCAAGTTTCGTTTCATAGATAGAGTCACAATTGTTTGACCAGAAGAAGGGAGTGCAGATTAACATTTGAGGCAAGATATTTCCTTCTGCTGTGTCCTGTTTCTCGCGTGTGCGCCGTCGCTCTAAGCTTTGGACCCGGGCCGTACGTCTCGCCCCCGTGAATCGAATAGAAATCTATTTGCCTCCTTCGAATCGCAGACCCAATCGCTCATATGCATCGCAGGCATTTTGAAAAGCATGAACAGACACAATAGAGATGCATTCAATTTCAAATGGCTGCCATTTTGAAAAGTGTGACCTGGGTCCAGCTTCCATTCCATATTAATATGGAATGGAAGCGAAGTTCCTCCCACGTCCGAGGGAGAACCGGGAGGTAACTGCTGCTGAGACCCGGCAGTGTTGGTCTTTGCGTAGTGAGTGTCGTAGTGCGCCTGCAGCTTGTCCTTTGCTGTTTCCAGGCTTGCCAAGAGTTCGGGGTCATCGGCGTAATTCCTTGGCAATATAAGGTTCTTTGGCAGGGCGGAGATTCGAATGACTGCAGTTGGCTGGCGGGGACGGCTGTGAAAGCTGACGCGGGGGAAGCGCTGTCCACCTGGGTAGGTAGGTATGTAGGTAGAATTACACGGCACGGTCCCGCTCAGGAACGCCGGGGCCCAGGAATTATCTAAGCATACAGGCACTGTGTATACTATGGTCCCTGGACTTCTCTATCACCCTGTAGCCGAGCTCACGGTCACAATCTCCCGACCTCCGGGTTAGCTTGAATGAGATTTGGAGCATCTCAACATAATATGGAGCAGGATATCATGCTCTGGACATGGATTCGAGGATTTGTGACACTTATAGTGTGACTCGATGGGGGCCATCACATACGAATTGCCCCAGACGTTCTGGAGTGATCTCTGCACTTCATTTTCAACTCCGCATCGGAATGATCCGATAGTTCTATTATTAGATAAAGTGTTCCGAGGGAGTCTTATCACTCCTGAACGGATGGGGACGAGACTATGTGGCATCAGCTACATAATACTGTACTATTTCGACCAACTCTTCAGCCCATGTCACGTGTCACCGCAAGTCTTCATTTTAACAAGTGTTCATATTGCGACCGGAGTTGTCACCACCCCGCAAGTCTTCATTTTGCCAAGCGTTGGGCAGCGACAAAGTACCTGAGAAGACAGCAGATTCAAAGAGTGCACCGAAGAGGAAATTGAAGGACAATGTGGCCAGTCAGTCAGCAACGAAACACACTCGGATTGCTCCGATCATCCGGCCTTCAGCAACGATGTGGGACAGAATAAATTATAGCTGTGCATATGATGCTTTGTTCGCGCCTCTGCACGATGTCTGGCAAGAAAATGCACCTAGGTGGGCGCAGTTTTTCATGAACCAGACCCCATACCTGGCTGTGCTTTCCAATGGGTTCGTGGATTTCAAGAACAAGTCCAGGACATTGGAGGATGTGAGGAATTCTGCTTGTTTGAAACTCAAAGCGGCATATCCACTGCTGTTCCCGGACGGAATGGTCTTCACCTCGATCGACGATTTAGCAGTCAACTTACTGGGTTCTAAATGCTGGGGAATAACTTCATACCACTGGCGCAAATCCCGGTATCTCTCATAGTGAGAAAAAGGTCATTCCGAGGGCAGTAACCCGGCTCATGGATTATGTCAGGGGAGAAACCGACGGAATTAAGTTTTTTCAAGTTGGAAAAAGAGAGAGAAAAAGGGAAAAGAGGGGAGAGTATCTAAGACATTCATAAATCCTCTGCATAATATTTCTAAGATTCAAATTAGCTGCAGTGCTCTCAACAGCATTTGCCATCTTGATTGGCTTATCCCGGTGACGAGAGATCCAGTTTTTCAAGGCTTATGGTGTCGGCCGATTTATCGGCTGAATTCAAATAAGCCCCAGCGAATCATATTCAAGATTCCGAAAGGTATTGGGCCCCGGAAACAAACTCGTTTTCGATGGGGAGCTGTTGAATTGCATCTGAAAACCCGCCTCTCATAGTTACAGCCAATTCTGGAGGGCCCAGACCACCTCTCACACTGGCTCTTTCACATGAAACCGAATTCAGCGTGTATTCAATCTTTTTCGATTCTGAAAGGTATCGGGCCACGGAAACAACCTCGTTTTTGACGGGGATCTGTTGAATTGCATCTGAAAATCTGCCTCGCAAAGGGAGTTGGTTTATGGGGGACTTTTTAATTATTGTTTCCCACCAAACTTCAAATGGCAGTTGCACGAGAAACTGATGAGTTCGATGCAGGGATGCAATAATGTTCGAGATTTTGCGCCCGACATCAAGGCTCTTGCAGTGCGCTTCCCAGACGTCACAGAGTGACAGCTGATGCAAATATTCTGGGATGGCATTCTTCAGAATTTGAGGATGTATCTGGTGCGCAAAGGCCTACTATTACCCCCCACCGTTCCGGACAAACCTAGATCTCGGACAAACACTTATTACTCCACCATTTCTGACTCAATTAAGTATCTCTCTTTTGTGGCATACTCTATAGGATGTATCCTAACAGAATAGGGTAAAAAACCGGACAGATATTACCTGTCCTTGGCCCATTGGCCATTAATAATCTGCCCAGGACTGTGATTTTGACTGATTTTCGATGTTTTCAGCACAATTGCTGTGGCTGGGACTTGATTCAAGTTGAACAAAGCCTCTAAAATAATGAGAATACATTTTCGGAACATATTAGTAGTCTACGTCGAGGGTAGGTGGCCTCATGACGTGGTAATAGATTGTAAAGTGATCAGATGTCATGCATTTATGATCCAAAATATTTGCGAATTAAATGATATGCCGTGCACCTCTCAGGAACTTTTCAAACTATTGGTCATTGTAGGATGCCAACAAGACATGGTTGATCCCCCATGTAAAGTTTCAATGTGTCGCTGTAAGAGATGAGCTCAAGACAAGACCGGCGATCAGAAATTCGATTTTACGCAGTACTCAGACAACTGACCACAACAAAGAAAACACCGCCGTTTGACAACGAATGGACCATTTTCCACAAACCAAAGTTTTAGACTTCGGTCATAGATCATGGTTCAGTTCATGGCAGAATACCGAAATTGGAGCATGGCTTACAATGGTCCGAATAAAAGAGTCCCAAACATATGTTACAATTTTGAGCTGTCTTGTTGGACATCAAAGTTGCGCTGGTTCGGAAAAGCGACGACAATGCGAGTAGCGTAAGAAGTGGTCGGAAGAGATTCAGGCACACTAGTCACATGGTTTCGGGCCGGATGTGGAGCAATGCCATAACAACGTGAGTCAGGAGGTGTGGCGGTATAAACGAGAAACGAAAACGAAAACCCGGCAAGGCACGGCGCCATCATTCGGCGGCTCAGGCCATCAGGCCAAGCTGGTCACACACCCTCGCTTATATCCGGAGTCCCGGCTCCGATTCGGACGCGCCCACGTGTCGTCGATCTTCATTTCGACCTTCCTGCTACCATTCCGCTGAGACAACGTTGAGATTAGTCGTAGATTCGACTGTCTTTTGCTATTACCTGCCTTTAATATACCCTTTGCTTCTCTTCCACTCGCTGAGCCCGAGCGCTCAATGTCACAAATTTTCTTCTGGATACACAAATCTTGGGGCACGACAAGGACTTTTGATGACTTGTTTGTGATCGGTTTCACTGCAAGGCGGCGAACTCAACGAACTCAACGGAGTAAGCGATGACCCTGAGTGCAAAATACTAAAAAATGCGCCAGAAGTGCACCGTTGCCTTCACTTTCCCCCCACCTACACTCTCCTTACAAAAGCTGCCGCTACCCAACTATGGCCGGTGAGTTTGATCAAGGAATGGTATCAAGCACTGTCCGAGACATTACTTCAGGGTACGAGAAGCCTAGGCTTCGGCCGTCTTCAAATGCGCGATCTTTGCAGCACTTGGGAATTATCTTTCGGGTCTTTCTCACTCTTCTCATAAGCACTGTCTTGGGCTGCTCTCTCTCTCATTACTTTTCTGCGAACGATCCTCTTGATACATCTTATCTGTCGATGTACCTTTCTGGGTTCTGCACCGTTTGGCTCAGTGTTTTAGGTGAGTCTTCCATTATTAAAGTATCATACTTTTAATCAGGTCTTGTTACAAGCTCAATACTTCGTTCCGGCCCCCGTAAAAATGTGCCATGTTTTCAGTACTGGCCACATCGTATTCCGACGCTCCCATATATCACATATGCGGATTGATAGGATTCGTCGCCTCCCAGCTTATCGCAGGCCATCCAACAAACCCATCGGGTTGGGTCGTTTGTTCTGGATTACTTGGATATTGGGTATAGTAACTCACATCTACACCGTTCTTTGTCACGTTCCTTCGGCCGCACCCAATCCTCGCAATCGAAACCCCCCTCCATCGTGTGGCCTTATTCTCAATTCACCTGGCGGCTGCATCTCCGATGGTATGTTCATGCCTATCCTATTCCACCGCAGCGAGGGGACGATGCATATGCACATAACCTGCAGACTCGGATTCTGAAAGCAAATTTGGTGACTTCGGACATGATTCATCGTCATCTTTCACATCACCTTCGTGTTTTGCGGTGGCCTGTGGCTCCGAGAGTGAGTGATAATTGCATCTCAATTCCGGCTTTGGTGGCTGAATTGCTGGCAGACCCTCCTTGCGAAAACGATGGTGATGGGTTTCGATGCAACATATCCCAACCCCGTATTTATGGTCCAGCGTTTCGTTTCCGTGGAGGATGTGGTTCCGACGGTGAGCAGTGCGAGTTGATTATTTATGGATATTTAACATACACAACCAGACTCTTCTTCGGAGGTTGAAGATCATTATCCATCAGTATCACATGGCCCTGCTTTTCGTTTCCGTGGCGGCTGCACCTCAGATGGTATGTGAATGTCAATTGTACTTTGAGCTGGTTCGGATGTGATTTTGTCTTGTCTTCTTAGATTCCTCCTCTGAACCTGACGACGATACTTCCAAACGGAAACGTAAAGCCAATGGGAAGGTGAAGCCTCGAAAGCGAGCATCCACGTCGACGAATAAAGGTAAAGGAAAGGCGGCCGACTCTGATTCAGATGCGGAGCAAGGTATTCGTGTAACAGCTAAGAGCGAGAGGCGCCGCACGGGAGGCATGTTCGTTGATGAGGTTATTCCCATCACATTGGTCCCGGAATCCTGGGACGTTCCGGCTGCAACTAATCGTGTCGCATACATTCTGGACCTCAGTGGGACACCGAAGCTTCTTCAGTCTGGCCGAAAGACCTTGACAGTCGATGCATTCATTAAAAAAGAGGTATTTGAATTCAGTCTTTCGATTTTCGGCTCTATCCCTGACAATATTCAGTGTCAAGACTCGTTCACCGGTCCAACTGGCTCAAAATCGGACCGGAGTCTCGCCAAGGTCATGATTCTGAACGATGACTCGGATGAGCCGGTCCTATGCCGCCGCTCCACATTGACCTGCAGCGGCTGCTATAAATGCACTCTAGCCTCTGATGATTTTCTCGAGGATTGCCGTCGATGGGATGACACAGATGCACCGCATTCACTCATCTCAGCGCCCATTATGACGGCAAAGGCTTCCGAAGCCAATAGTGTCGCTGCTATAGCTTCTGCGTGAGTCTCTTGTTCCTCTGACCCTTCAATTCCCTTCATATCATCATACAGATTTTACCGCGGTGTAGTCGAGACCTACTGCAAAGGCCAACATCTAGATTCTGATATCCCCTGTGGCGGTCGTGCCATCCTACGGAAGTTCTCGCAGGTATTAAGTTTTGATTAATTGTCTTGCCCTTATTTTTACACCGCTAAACTGCACATGTTCAGGGAAAGATGAACGGTAAAACATACTTTATTGGGTGTTCCAATTGGGCACACGGCGACTCTGCTCAAATGTCAAAGATCCACCGGTTTGTCCCAATCCCGTCAGCGGTACGGGAATCGATCCTTGTGAAACTGCTCAAAGGCGAGCCGATTGACGATGAGGACAATGATACCGAGGTTCTCGCTGGATCTTGCATGCAAATTATTCACCCATCCCATCTTCCCAAAAATTCTGTATGCCGTGCGTATCACATTCCGGTCAAATTCTGGTTTCTACACTGTCACTGACATGTATATCCTCATTAGCGCGGAATCACTACCATGATGGGGTTCATGTCGTCGCAAAACTTAAGAAACATGAATGCCGTGCACAACTCTCAATTCTTGTCCCTATAAATGACAAGGACTTGCGCGCAGTTATAATTCCTGCAGCTGGTGTCCCACACAATCATCCGTCCTTCACTCGCACCAAGATCCCAGCTGAAGTCAAAATGAAATATCAGCAATGTATCGATGCTGCGGGCCCGGTGGGAATGACCACTCTTCGCATAGATAAATGTAGGCATCCCAACCGCAACCATTGAATTAACACTGATATTTTTCTCAGCATCCAGCACCCATTCAATTCTCGCAGGCAGGCTCCCGCAAGAGCTGCATCCCGGCATGATTAACAGCCGCAAACGTCGGGACATGGTCAAAGACACACGCGAAACTATGTATCCAGATGGTACTGGACTCCCCGGTTCGTTCTTGCCCTCAATACTTTGACAACCCGTCTTGAACCCATCTTGAAGCTATCTATTTTGAATTTGACAAGGATCGGTCTCACGACATTCAGGACAGATATATTCACGCTGTCATGACTCGCCCAGATGGCACACATGTTATTATCACTATCAATCCGGAGCTCGCTTTCCTAACGTTAGACGCAATCTGGATTATGGTTGACACTACATTCGGCGTAGTTCACGGTGAGACCAACGAGTGGAAGCTTGTCATTTGGCTGAACTCTATCGATAAACGTGAGTATTTTCCGTTGTAACTCAATGCATCCTCAAATCTTTACAGGGACTGTCATCGGACGTGTTTGGAGTAATCGAGCATCACGGGAGGCTTTTGTTCTCGTCTGGAATGGGATTTTCGACGCTATCGAGACCATCACGGGGAAAAAGCTGAACTTCAAGCTCTCATAGGTGATTCTGAAGGTGCCCAGGCTCAGGGTCTTGGGGACGTAATCATTTTACGACACATGAACCTGCTGAGTGTGGCTGGTGTCGCTACAGTGGACATTGACTCGATATTGATGTTTATATGGAAGACGTGCATCGTCCATTTCAATCGGTGAGATTGCGCTCTCAAAAACCTCTTGATGACATATTTATACAATTATCCAGCGGTGTTTTCGCGCTCAAGGCGTACATCAGCGAGACCGATCTTGCCTATTTGCTCGGATTCCCTTACCTTTGCTCTGAGGAGGAGATTCAGAACTATTACACATTTTGTGCAGAATCCACCAACGCAAAAGTTCAAAGTAAGTTGAAGCGAGTAAGGAGAGCAGAAACACATCACTGATTAATACTGATAGATTGGTGGACGCACAAGATTAGCTATCCATGGCTGCTGCCTTCTTTGAATCGGGAAGTCTCGCAGATGGATAAACGGCACTGGGATCTAACGCCCCGTGATACGAATCCCATCGAAGGTAGTCATGCACAGGACAACCAGGTGAATAGCACCAGGAGGTCATTGCTTGACGCTATTCTATTGTGAGTGATGCAAATTCAACCTTGCCTTTATATTGACCATACATGAATAGAGCGAAGAAACTCGACAGTGACACGGCACGGGTTATCAAAGCGACAATGACTTCAGGTGTTCTGGAAAACCCGAACAATTCTCTTCAATCACGCTTCAAAAACCAGTCGCAAAGGCAGGCACGAACCAAAGAGAAGCAGCGCGAGCTGGAGAGCCTCACGGGCCGCGAGGCTAAGAAATTGCGAGCAGAGGTAAAGGCCGGGAAGCAGCAGGCAAAGGATGACCAGTTGGAGATCAGAAATCTCCATAGACAAGTTCAAGAACTGACCCAAGGCAGTGCTTCCCAGCCCCACACGCCTCGCAGACAATCTCCGGCTGTTGCGGGTCCGTCGAGGCTTACCCGCTACATATGTACAAATTTATTCCTTCGAATTTTCGTTTGGCTGATACAATATTTCTAGCAACTACTCTGATTAACAACTTTGATTCAGATGAAGATATGGACGACTTCGCTCCTTGTTCCCCACCGACTCGGATGCAGGCCCTAGAACTCTTTCCTGGCCTCCGCCCCATGACTCCTGTTGCAGACCCGAGATCTGACTTTGACTACGCAGGCGCACTCAAGTCGGATATATTAGACAAAGCACTGAGGGGAATTGCGGAGGATCACCCGATGTACCCAGTCAACGGTGACGACGAAGTACTTGCGTCTGATCCTTATGTTGTCGGATAGGACAGTTTTTTCTCTCTCTCCCACTCAACTAATTACACTGTCATTTCCTTTTATAATACCTACTATACAGCAGAATGAATTCTAATGTTACAACTTGCTTTTTGCGGAAATTCTAGTGAGCCGCGAGCGTAGTGTAGTGACTGCTCAAATAAGTATGTACAGTAACGAGTTTATCAAACATGGCCAAATGCAATTTGCGCAATCTGCGCAATCTGCGCAATTTGCGCAATTTGCGCAATTTGCACACGCTGACTAATATTATCGCCCCTTTGGGCAGACCTGGTTCCTTCGGGTTTCCCCGATGATCTAGTATGTGACATACGTGATACTCAAGGGTGACTTTGGCAGTAGGCGGTCGGCATCGCGGCAAAAGACAACAAATATGAACACACATCAAGGTCTTTCGAAAATCGGTTTAGGAGGCGGGGATGGAAGCGTACACGACACTGGTATGGTTGGAGTCGCATAGCCGGAGCTGCTGACTGAATTACGACCTTTTTCTTCGTCTCGGAGTTCCAGGTAGACTGTGTTGAGCTCGGCAACGATCCGACTGATCGGACGGACTTCGAGAAAGACACACAATGAATGACAAATGCCTCATTTTTTGGCGGAGGCTTAAAGCGCTTACGCAAAAAGAGCTGACCAAAATGTGATCCTCTGCCAATCGTGAAAATAGGGCGCTATAAGACCCTTACCTAAAGGTAGCGGGAATTAACTACACATCCTTACTTCAACTCAACGCAAAATCCAGCACAGCCACTAGAGTGCGCTTTGAACTTGTCCCAAGGCTGTGCTCTGGAACAAGTTCAAAGCGCACTCTAGTGGCTGTGCATATGGGCTGTACATCTTTTGGTTCTTTACTCACTCAATTTTTTCCTCCCTTAGGAATCAGAGTCAAATTGGACTACTATCCAACAATTATGCACCCCTGAAAATATTGGGTTGTGGATAAAATCGTTGGCAAGACCGTGCGAGGAATTATATAATCAACTTCTTTGGAACACGGTGACCCCTCCGACGGTGCCGCACACAGTAAGTAGGTTATTGATTAGAAATTTAGAACTATCCCTGCCAGCCGGCCTGCGGAGTGACCGCCTGTGGTAGCCGAGGCGTTACCCAAGGCATCAGCGGCCATCACCCGGCAGTCTATATATATATGTTATCGTTTTCGTTTCTTGTATATACTCCGGCGGTCGTCGGTCCATCAGATATTGATTGATATGGCTAAGCGCCACAAAAATGAACCTTCCCGCCAGCTCCTGCAAGTCAAGGAACTGACTTCTGGGAGTATGGTGAGGGTAAGACTAGATATGATGATGTTAGGGTGTCTTGCCCGCACATGGCAGGCAAGGGTATTCTAACTATGAACAGAAGAAACAAGTATGGCGGAAGGCTGTTTCTGATGTAGATCAGGATCACCGGTCAACTGATGTAGCTGGCAGCTAGCAGATGATACTACTCCGCCAGGTATTGGACCGCTTCAATGAAGTCCTCCGCCAGGTCTCTTACTTCCCGGAAACCTTGAAATTGATAAAGGGACTTACTGTACTATTTCGACCAAGTATTCAGTCACTGGTCACAGCGCCGGTTGAATTGAAGACTTTTCAAATATGTCACAGGTCACTGAGGGCGTTGAATACTTGACCGTTTTAGATTTTTCCAGAGCCAAAATTCCGTTTTTTCTCCCGGCCCAGAGCGTTCCAACTCGCTGCCCAAGCATTTTTAGCCTCAATGGAACACAAATGGCGCCTTGGTCGCACATCGCGCTTGACATGAGGAGACACATCTTTCCAGTACCTTCCTTGAGAGACCCAGTCCCGTCAGTCAAATGCAGCCATGGTGGAGACTGGTCGTGAAAAGCTTGGCAAAAAAAGAGATATTTGCCGGTTTGAAATTCACCGTAATGCCTGGCGGAGGAGGCTCCCAGTGGAACTCAAGAGGACGGTCATCTGCGGCTGCGACTCGGGCATAATCTGAAATGAACACTTGACCAAATGAACACTTAAAATGGAGGTCACAGGTCGCAGCGCCAAATGAATTGATGGGAAATGAATGCTTAGGGTCACTGGTCACAGGCCCTGCATAATAAATTCGACGCACCATCCCAGCGGCCTCCGTCGTTAGCAGAATTTTGATTTTACCACGCCGGAACTCGTCCATGACACGTCGTCTCGCTCGCGTAGTTCGGCGTGAGCTGTAGGCCGCGATTTTGTCTTTCATGTAATCCGGAAGCTGATTGCGCAGGTGTTTCAGGGCGTCCAATGACAGGCTGATGTCGTCGAAGAACACCATCGTCTGTGTGAGTTCGAACTCTTCACCGTCTTCACCGTGAGCCTCGAGAAGAAAATCCAGCGCCTCGAGGTCGGACTTTGCGCCTTGCATGTTGCATATCCAGGTGATGTTGCGACGATCCAAACCGAGATTGACGTGATAGGTATTATCGGCGCGAATGTGGATCGATTGCCGTACTGAAGCGAGAACGGGAGGGGGTAATGTGGCGGAGGCGATGAGGAAGGGGACATTGACTGGCACAAATGCTCTGAGCGTGCCAAGCGATGCGTACTCCGGCCGGAATTTGTCGCCCCATTGAGTGATACAGTGCGCTTCGTCGATGACGAACGCGGCAATTTTATTGGCGAATTTGGGGTGGTTGAGGAGCTGCCGAAAACAATCGTGCTTGAGACACATGTTTGGCGAAGTGATTATAACATTGTGCTTGATCGCTCCGGTAGCAACCCGGTGTGGTTGCAGCCCGGAAGCTGCAGACTTGCCCAGATGTTGAACTGAGCCACCCAGAGCAGTTTGAACTGCCTGGCGCCAGATTCCGTTAACTGTTGATCCGTGCTTATTTAGGGCTCATAAGGCCGCTATCCGCCTTATTCATGCTTGGTTCACCCTCGGCTAAGTTGGGAGACATCTGGTCATCCTTCCCGGCTCGGGCGCCACTAATCAAACCAACCCGTTTGAGACTTGTGGCGTATGTTGTCCCTTGTTTGGTCTTTCTGGCGGGTGGCGCCCAGATTACTTGGGTGATTTAGGGCCGGTCCCAACTGTCGTTGGTATCCGATTGAACCGTAACCCTTTAGTTTGGGACTTGGGGCCCCCACAATGTAAGCTTTACTGTTACTTTGTTAACTGGCCAATTTAATATCCTTATTAGATCCTTCCAATGTCCCTTTGTTTAGCCTAAAATCCACATTGAAACCGAGCTTGTTGCACCTTTGATGCACACCTTGCAGTCCTGTAGCCGGCTTATGATAAAATTTAAGCTGTAATCGTAGGCCCCATTTGGAGTACCATTAGATTACATCTATGGGCGCCGCCGATTTTTTTTTCCTTTTTGAGCTGTTTTTGATCATTTCAGCCAGAACAGCTGTTCTGACCTCAATTCTCAACGTACGTTTCTGAAAACTATATGAGCAGAATTACACGACAATTCCGCAGGGCATGACATCCTCAGGATCTTTCCATACCGCCGGTAGTAATTATAGTATATTATTTTGCGTGTTTTGCGGAGATCATCTCTTGTGTCGTGATTTGAAGGTTGTGTGGGATGTTGTATGGCTTTAAAAACAATTATTTGTATGGCGGAGGGCACACCGTCCTCGTAATTGAGGCATGGCACCCGGAGCACGTGAACGGTGGACTTGAACAAGCAGAATATAGGTACAGCTCAGGCTCTGTGTATTTGTGTGTGGGTAGCATGATCACGGAGGCTCCTCCACACCACATCTCAACCTTGGAACTTGGGAATCCCCACTACCGCTGCGCGATGTAAAGCCATAAATATTATTTCCTGCACCTCCCATCAAAATATTCACGTTCTGTAGCTGCTACGAGGTGTTCAGCCATCCGCACATCCTTGCTTGTGGTCATTCTTTCTGCGCGCTTTGTATTTTGCGCCACACATTCTCAAATCTACATGCATGTGGTTGGTGGCATGGACCCCCTGGTGAGTCTCGTTGTGCCATTAGGTTTCGATAAATTGGAAGTGCGGTGGCGAAATTTTAACTAACAGTGAGAGCACGGCGTGATTGAGGTGTAAAAAAAAAAGGCAAAGTGAGCAAAACCTACGCTTGAGGGGACTCCAACAACAGACCATATGTGTTCTGCCACTTTTAAGAGAAAGGACAATCTCCAACTGGGCCACAGAGGTATATACAAGTGACGCGTTGCTTAGGGAGGCAACGGTCACGATCACGGTATGCCCCGTTGCCTGAAAAAAAGGCAACGGGCATGTCACGGTCCCCCGAGCGTTACTCCCCTACATATAGGCACAGTGGTGAAGCAAATAGTACTTAAGAAAGGGACTGTTCTACCAACACAGGATTTAATTGCCGTTTTTGGAACAAGGAGGTTGAGCAAGTTGAGCTCAAAGTGAGCCTGCGAGTGAGAGCTCAACACAGGCTGACTAAGAGAGTGACAAATAATGCTTTGGGACCGGAGGCCTTCCACTCCGGTCAACATATATATGTAGTGTTTCCAAGTGCTTTTGAATTGTCTTCGACACCATTGCTACAGCTTTAACAGCCCACCCACCACCCGAGTCCTGGTGCTCGTTGATCACTAGGTTAGTGGTTAACCAAACACCTCACTCACAGAGACCCGGAAGCCCAAAGGCTCGCCGCGAGCTCCCCTGAATGGGGAACTATCAGGAGACTTTCCTTTCTCTTGGAAAGGGCTCCTGAAAGTTGATCTTTTAGCAGCCCTTTCCTAACTTGCTGAAAGTCGAACATTCACTAAGTTAACCTGAAAGTTCCCCATTCAGGGAACCTTTCATACCAAATTAAAAGTTGAACCTTCACTCGGTTTTGATTGGGCTCTGGAAAGTTCTACTTTCAGGCAACTTTCAGGTAGCCTTTCCACCCCACTTTTTATTTTCCTATTTACTTTATTTAGACACAATGTCAGCGTGTATTGTCAGTCAATGACCCCTCAATAAGGATGGACACGGGTACACCCGCGGGTACCTTCGGGCCTACTCATACCCGGACCCGCAAAAACCGTACCCGTGTACGGGTCGGGTCTAAAACCCGTACGAGTTACCCACGGGTCCTCAATGCACCCGCGGGTCCCCAAACCCGTCGGGTGTACCCGCGGAATTTCCAGCATAAATAATATTTTATTGTCAAATACGGTGCGGTAAAATGTAGACTAATCAACAATTTCAACACTTTCATTTCCTGAGCTATCTGCGTCGTCCTGGGCCCGAACGCGCTTGCGCTTTTTGGGTAGACTCGGATCCAGTCTCTACGTTGAGCAACAAGATAGAGTAGTCTGACTAAAAAAGAATAAAGGCGATCGGATGAAAACTGACCGAAAAAAAAAAAAAAGCGGGAATTGTTGCTCAAACCTATGTTCGAGTAACCTTTATATTTTTTCTTTCTTTTTCAGTTTTGCTCCGATTGGCCTTAAATAACTTTCACACCACTACTGTGTCTTGTTACTCAACGTAGGGACTGGTTACGAGTCTACTTTTTGGGGCTGCATGCTGCTATCAAGTCGTTTATCCGAAGCAAGTCGCGGCGTCCCCAAGATCCCAAACAAAGCAGGCATCGGAAGGAGGCGGCGGACATGCGGTTGCGGGTGAAATGAAGCAGACGGCGCCCGTGCGAGAAGACACGCTCGACGGCGACAGAAGTGGCTGCCATATGTATTGATTATTGTCTAGTGTTATGGAATGAAGCATAAGAAAAATACTCACATGGCACACTAAGATAGTCCAGCGCAAGCTGATGAAGGCCGGGATATTCACGTCGATGGGCCCACCACCATTTCATGGGGTCATCAGTTTTTACGCGCGGAGCAGCCAGATAGTCAGCGAGTTCATCCCGGGACTCCTCATCAATGGCGCACAGTGAGGTAAGTATTTTATTACCATGCTTGCGCCCAAAGCTAACATGCTAGCAGGGTAAATAGTGTTGTAGTTTTGCATCTCTATTCGCCTGCCATCCGATACAACGTCTGGCCGTTATTTGTTTGGGAAGATGTTTAATTCTCCTCCATTTGTTCCAATCACCTGTCGACCCAGATCCCAAGTGAGGAAATGGAGAAGTCTCACAGTAGCACAGATCTTTGTCTGTACTGGATACCTTGCATAAATAAATCTAATTATCGAATATGCTTTCGCTTTACAGGCCAACAACGAGATATCTACCGTATACGTCGGAAACAATTCGTTCTTTTGTAATTTTCAATGCCAGTTGGTTGCCTTTCCGCCTGCAAAAAGCCGGCACATACGTAGGGATGGTCACGGGTACGGGTCAACCCGGCGGGTTTCCGGGTCGGGTCGGCCCGGGTACGGGTACGGGTTCCAAATTTAGTAGACCCGAAACCCTTCGGGTACACCGCGGGTCTGCGAAAATCGAATTTATTATGGAATTCAACTAATTGAAAGGCAGTTAGACATGGCTAACAGCTATCAAAGGTACTCCCAAGGTTTTGTTAAGCACCAGATGCATCTAAAATCTCAATCAATGAACATATTTCATGTTTTGAAGGTGTTAAACCTTCCCGGCAAGCTTCGGCAGCCATGATCCGATCAATTCGGACAACCCGTGGACAACCCGTAGAGGCGTCTTCAGCCAACCGGGGAGGCCATTTGATTAGCCCCACGTTCCCCCGCAGCTTTGTTACCGCTTGCGCCCCAATTCTTTCGCTCTCGTCCCCGACCTTGGTGAATGTGTCTTTACTATCCGCTCCATGATGCACGCGAATCGCGCGCATCTCCCTCCGTCGATTACCAATATTTTCCCAATCAATTCCCAAACACCCAAAAACTGACTGTCTTTCATCCTCAATAGGGGAAGTCAAAGCGGTCAGAAGGGACCGATTATCAGAACGATTATGGACTGAATTCTTTTCAATACCATGTAACCATAGTATGTATCGAAAGAGAGCATGGCAAAGTGTTGAGGAGTGAATATCCTTATATGGCGAGTAGTGTTTAGTTCTTTTCATTTGTTTATGGTGCGCATCACCTAGCTGCCGCCACCAAAATTTAGTGGCCAAATTGGCCGGAGAAAAAAATTTCAATTAAGTGTACCTCTGAGTGGATTCCGGAGCCTACTTTGTGCATTATATTCACCCTCGGCGGTCCGCAACAGCGTGTATCGTTTGATCTGATGGCGGCAAACGATAATCAAATCTCGATTAGATTAATTCCGCTTACTGTAAACACGCGTTTGGTGCGTTTCTTGAACGCGTTCATCGCGTGTCCACTCGGGTAGTTCAATTCCTCTTGCTTTCTACCTCCATGCCCCCTCGCAAATGGCCCAATGTTGCTGCGCGCGCCAGAGCTGGGAAGGCGACAATTGACCTCAGTGCTGACTCGAGCTCGGAATCTGATGATTGTCACTGGGACGGCACGGAAGGACACAAGGTCCCTCAATTCATTCCCTCTGTTTCCCACCACGAGGATCCCGGGAGCGCATCTGAATGGGACTGTGAAATCGGCTTGTTGCCCCCAGATGACCAGTCAAGTGAATCTGACAGGGATTTGGAGGGCAGCGCATTACTTGCGAGTTTTGCGTGTGCTGCGGAAGCTGATGAGGCGACAATGCGCACCGCGTATGAACAGATCATCGAACACAAGTCCCAGACAAGCTGGACCACTGCAGAAACAAACCTTGGGGGCTTTTACAGTGGAAATTCTGCCCGTACACAGAGGCGCATTGACAAGAATCTGAGGGACAAGGAAGAACTGGATAAAGCCTCGCAAGCCAGGTGTGTTATTTCTCAATCTTGAGCTTTGACCCCATCCTCACAGTTCTGAAAGCCCCACTGCGTTGGCATTCACCAGCAGATTTACAGTTTTGCCTCGCACCACCCCCGGAGTCCCTCAGATCCCCATCCCTGTGCCTCCCATCTCTGTGCCTTCGGTCGTTCTCCCTGTTCCCCCGGCAGTCACCACACCCCTGGTCCCTTCTGTCAATTCTGTGTTGAATGTGCAGCCTGTGAACCAGGCGCCTGAAGCGAACGAAATCTTCACAGGATATATCTCGGATGTCTCTCCTTCTGAGTTATCTGAGGGTGGGGAGACTCATGCAGCTGGGGGGATAGCGAGACCGGCAGCGATCCCCGACTCCTGATCCCGCAGGCTGGTCCGAGTACCGGGTCCAGCACCGAGTCCATCTCTGTCGAACCCCCGACACAGTCTGGCCATCGTGTTCATCCCGCCCCAGCTCTCAAGCGCCAGAAGTTCGACATTCCCCAAGCAGAGCGCCGAAAAATCGAGGCCCAGAAGTCTGCAGCTGCTCGAGCAAACATCCTTGCGTCCGCCTTGGTCGCAATGGATAAGCTCATTGCATCAAAAAAAGATACCTTTCATGCAGGCAACGCGAGCCTTCAATCATACCGAGCCAGATCCATCCAGAGCCATCTCCACATGGTCGTGAATAACAAGCGTGGTTGGAAGTTCGCATCTGAGACAGCGGCCGAGGCACATGGCTTTGCGAGGAAATGGGGTGGCCGTCTGGTTCGAAAATGGACACGAGCATGGATCTCCGATCGTGTCCTCCCCGAGTCACAGATTGGCAAGCACGGAAAGTCCTTCTCCCTTTACGACGATCCTATTATTCGGGCGGAGCTTCGTTCATACGTTCGGAGCGAGAAGTGGGCCATGGATCCTGCAAAACTTGTCGAGTTCAGCCTGAACAAAATGGTTCCAGCAGCAGCAGACAAGTATCTTCGCCACATCACAGACGAGGAGATGCCCGCTGGCTTGAAGAAATACATGGAGCTTGTTTTATTTCCTCGCATTTCTTTCAAGGTTGGGCGCGGGGTCTCCCTCCAGACGGCACGTCGCCTTCTCAAACGCGAGGGCTTCTCGTATATGGAGCACAAGAAGGGCCTGTACTTTGATGGCCATGAGCGTCCTGACGTTGTTGAAGATCGACAAAATCGCTTCCTGCCTGCTATGGCTGCCCATCGCTATCGACTCGTGGAATATGTTGTTGGGAACGTTGAACTCGAGGTCAACAAGCAGTATCCTGGACTTTGTGTCTTACGTCGGCTGGTGCTGACCTCTCACGACGAGATGACAGCACAATGTAATGATGGTCCAAAGAAGAGCTGGGTGCTTGAGGGGGAACAACCTCTGCGCAAGAAAGGTGTTGGCAGAGGTTTGCATCGGAGCGATATTCTCTGTTCCACGTTTGGGAATATTGTAGGTGCAGGGGAGCAGATCGAGTATGGGAAGAATTACGATGGATACTGGGATGGCGCCATGTTCATGAAGCAGGTGCGTGCTTTCATTTTGAAATGCTTACCCTTGCTGAAAGTTTTTAGTTGACTGACAAGCTTATACCTTCATTCGAAGAAATTCACGGGCCTGGATACCAGATGTTACTCATGCTCGACCATTCTCAAGGGCACTGCATGTACGCTCTCGACGCTTTGCTTGTCAGCCGCATGAATCTCAACCCTGGAGGGAAACAAGCACACATGCGCAATGGTTGGTGGATGGATGGCAGTGTTCGCAAGGTCCAGAAGATGGATTATGCTGCAGATCATCCAGGATTTCCAGGCGAGCCAAAGGGGATGAAGGCAATTCTCGAAGAACGTGGCCTTTGGCCCTCGGGAAGATTCGTGAAGGAGTGCAAGAAAGGGCTGCACACCGCGGCCCGTGATTGCTGTGCAACGCGGCTGTTGGAATTGCAGCCTGACTTCCTCGAGCAACGGTCAATGGTGGCAGAAAAAATCGAAGCAGCAGGTCATCTATTTATCTTCTGCCCCAAATATCACTGCGAGTTGAACTTTATCGAGTTCTTCTGGGGCGCCGTCAAGAAATACCTCCGTGACCACTGTGACTACAGTTACGAGGGGTTGAAAACAAACATGCCGGCTGCACTTGCCTCCGTTCAACTCTCCGTGATTCGCAAATGGGAGCATCGCATGATTCGTTGGATGGAAGCTTATCGCAATAACTTGGGGCCAAAAGAGGCTCAACGGGTGGTTCGTGCCTTCAGTTCGACTAAATACACCTCCCACCGTCGTATTTTCGAGCGCGCTGCACGGCAGTTCGACCAGTAGAACTCTCCTGTAATTTAGCGTCATTTTAAGCCTACTTACGACTCTGACGACCGATTTTTGAATATATTCGAGAATGTGGCCAAATTGGGTCTGGAAGAAATTTCGAGCTCACTCAGTTTTGATCCAATCGAAAATCCCTCTAGCAGTTATCTTCCTACACTCAAAAGGAACACTTCTACTAGACGGATAAGAAATATATGTTTTTTTGAGCCCGGAAATTTTCAAGCACGTGGTGGTGGCAGCTAGGTGATGCGCACCATACTTGTTTCATTCTCGATCGTATTTAAGGGCTACGGCCCCTTAACGACCCTAAGCCTTACACATCGTTGTACGACTGAGGGTACGTCTATTCCCTTACTCACACTTACATATTTACTTACTCTCTATAGACTACAACTGACTTCCTGTTGTCTACAGGTAAATATAGAGCCTTACACATCGTTGTACGACTGAGCACTACGACTGACTTCCTGTCGTCTACAGATTTGCAGTCAGATGCCTATCGGTGTCTCTGTGTCCAATAATCAGTTCGGGAACACAACGGTTCCGCAGGCTCACCCCATATCATCCCATCCTGCATCGAAATCCCCCTCGAACCCCTATTCGCCATGTCCACTTCCATCCCCATCCTCGCTGCTGAAAAGCAAATGGACGACGTTAACTGGGGCGTTTGGAAAGAGCTCGTGTTCGTGGAAAGGGCGTCGACGGGTATCCCACCGGCACCATCCACAAGGTCAATCTCGCCACGACAACCCCTACCTTGTACGGCCTCCACGCTTCTCCCATTAATTCCCGCAACCCCACCGCCGAGGAGTACGAGCTCCGCGACAATATGGCTGCCGCCATCATTTATCAGAACATCGTCGACCCCCAAAAAGCGCATGGACTCACCTCGTCCATGACGAGCAGGGAGATGTGGGCGGCACTCCATGTCAAATTCAATCGCATGTCGGAGGTCTTGAAGTCCGCGGCCAAGGAACTCTTGACGTCGCTTAAGCTCGCATCTGGAGTGGGACTGCCCGCTCACCTCGAGTCGCTCACCAAGCTCCGGAGCGAAGCCAGTCGCATTGGAGCTCGCTTCACAGACACGGAGATGATCTCAATTATCCTCCAGTCGCTCCCCGCCGTCGAATTCGGCCAGTCTATCATGATTCTTCAGGTCATGACTAACCTCACGGACGTCACGGGCAACCTTCTCCAGTATTGGGACATCCGTTACAAGAAGGAGGCTGAGGCTGCGTCCGAGGGAGCTGGGACCGTCGCGAGTGCGCTATCCACAAACGTCATGTGTGAGAGTTGCGACAACTGCGCGTACACCGGGCACAACAAGAATAACTGCTGGGCCTTGGGCGGTGGAAAGGAAGGTGCGGGACCGCGTCAGGCCATGATTGACGCCGCGAAGGCCACGCGCACTGTGCGCAAGACGACCGTGGCCGCAGCAAACGTTCCGACCCCTCCTGCACCTGCTCCTCCCGCCGCAAGTATTCCTACCGCTTCATTCTCATCCCCGATGGCGATCTATGCCCTCATGTGATGGAATTCTAGAATCCTCACTACACTCGTAGCGCCCGTACACGTGATTCATCACGGATCCGCGCGGATCCAAACATGAGTCAACATTGCGGGTTAACACCGCCTCATGACTCTGCCTCATGACTCCCCCCGAGTCATTTATTTATATTGCTCTAACTAGTATATAAGAGGAGTGTCTCCCTCATGTGAGACACCTTTTATCTCTTGCTCAATCCATATACAGTTGACCCTGTAAAACTGCGTGATTCTAAGTGAAGCTCAAGAGCTCATTAAGAAATTACCATCGGCTATCTTTGAAGTAACGCTTTACGCTTGCATCAAGGTTAGTACAGCAATCTTAAGAATACGGAGACGTTTCCCGTGTTCACGTCTAACGAAGATTAACTCTCGTTGGTCGGTTGCTTAAGGTAGATTTGCGTTGGAAACAAAGTTGATTATATAGGGATTTGAACATTCTATTTTCTTTCTATTACCGAACGGCAATACCAAAACACTCAAACGCGTGCTACGTCAAGCTAAGCTCGCACTCAGCATTCCGCGCACATCCGGTTTCGCTAACATTGGTGGACACATTGGGAAATCCGTTGCTTAAACAACCCTTGATTTCTCTACGCATCTACCGCTCAAAAGATCTACATGACAACCACAGAGGTACATGAAGATCCGGCTCCTGCCGACAACAACCCCGTGACCTCGACGCCACCTCGTGGACGATCTTCACAGGCTGACGAAACGGCACCTGACTTTGAAGCTCCGGCACAATTTGATGGTCCGCCGCTTCATGAGTATGACGGTCCCGTGGAAGAGACTGCTATTGATCAATCTATGCCAGTTGTCAAAACCCCGATCATAGTCCCGACGTTGAAGTCACTCTCTAAGATTGGGAGCAATCCTGAAATTTTAGCTCGACGAACAGATGCTATAGTGAAAGGCGCAATCCCAACTGGAAAGGGATTTCTCTTGACTGCTCAAAAGGCCTCCAGGAGAATATATTCCTTGATATTTCCAAGGGAACTCGAGTTGCTTGACACTGTACTCACTCAAGTTGAGAGACTTGATGTCACAGTCAAGACCTGAGCGTCCACTCTCGGTATGAAGAGAGGGATTGGGTAGTGCTCGTGGTTGATCTCGAAAAATGATGGAATAAAAGGTTAACTACGACAGCGTAATGGCTACTCTACTTATACTGTCTAGGGAACCGTGTGAACTAATCTATATATACTACAATTACCCTTAACCACATGTTCTCAGTGTCCTTGCTTCATCCTCATGTCCTGACGTCATCTCTGACATCATCGTGTCGTCATTTCATCGTCATCCCTTCCCTCGGGCCGGTCTTAGTCATAGCCTCTTTGTCATCCAGCGCTTAGATCTCAGGCGCTTAGATAGGCGTTGGAACGATAGATCTTATCTAATCGTGACATTACCCCCCCCCTAGGATCGTCGTCCCGACGATTTAGCGTTCGTAGGCTTCAATTCCTGGTAACGGGATAAACTTGGCTGCTTCATCGAATCTGCCCGTTTCTGGGTCGTACAGTTTTCTTTCCGGGTATGGTAACGTTTCTTGCTTCGGTTTGAAGCGATGGATGAGATAGTCCCAGTGTCCCTGTTTGAAGATAGGGACCGTCTGCTTCGTCGTCGAGTTTGCGGACTCCTCCGTTTTTGGTGGCATCAAGCCTCTTTTCCGTAATTCTGCGGCCAGCGCCGTCTTTTCCTCCGTGGTCATCCCTTCCAGTTTGGACTCTACCGACAACTCTCGAACCGCGATCCCGTGCTCGACATTATATCTGTTCAAGAGCTTCTTCGCGTTCGACAAGTGTCTCGTCGGTTCCCAGGTCCGTTCTGAAAGTGGGAAATTCTTCCACTTTATGAGGTACTGGTATCCTCGTCCACGTTTTCTGTGGTTGAGAACTTCCTCCACTTCGTACTCCTCTTTTCCACCGACGATGTTCGGCGGAGGTCGTTCTTCTCTCCTTCCCACGGGGGGTTCCACGTATGGCGTAAGCATGCCTCGTTGAAGACCGGATGTGACTTGTCCGTCTCCGGCAACTTGAGCTTGTATGCCGATGCGCCAACCTTCTCCAGGATCTCATAAGGCCCCAGCCTTCTATCCTCCAGCTTCCCTGTCGGCCGATCTGTGGCTATGTTCTTTCCTTCTAGCCAAACCCGATCGCCGACCTTGAACTCCGGCGCATCCCGACGCTTAGCGTCGTAGTATTTTTTCATGGTTTTCTGGGTTTTTTCCAGCGCTGCTGCTGCTTCCTCTCGTATCTTTTTCATCTTTTCTGCTAAGTCGTTCGCGGCTTCATTGCGCGACTCGACTGCGTTTTCTATCCCCTTCCAGGGGTGCATTCCCGTGTTTATGAAAAACGGCGACATGCTCGTCGACGAGCTCGTCTTGTCGTTGTGTGTGAATTCTGCCAGTGACAGCCAGTCGGACCAGTCCGATTGTCGATAGTTAATGAAAACCCGGAGATATTTTTCAATCTCCTGGTTCATCCTCTCCGTCTGCCCATCCGTGATCGGGTGGAACGCCGTGCTCGGGTTCATTTCAACACCCATAAGCCGGTTTAGTTCCTTCATGAATCCCGACACGTATCTCGGATCCCGATCCGAGATAATCTTCCGCGGCACTCCGTGATATCTAATCACCCTGTCTCGGGTCAGCCGAGCCGTTCCCTCACTGGTTTGCTCCATGCTTGTGGGCTCGCAGTGGATCATCTTCGAAAAGGTGTCGACCCATACCTGTATGGCGTCGAACCCGTTGCTGACTGGCAGCGGACCGATAAGGTCCATGGAAATGATCTGCCAAGGTCCCTCGGCAATCTGGTGCGGGTTCAGCTTTCCTTGTTGATAGCGGTGAACCCTGGTTCTCTGGCATGCCTCGCAGGCCTTCAGGTATTTTCCAACCTGATTCCCTAGTCGCGGCCACCAATAATTATGTTCTACCATTTCCTGCGTTCGGTTCTCTCCTGGATGGCCGAGCAAGGGGTTATCGTGGTGTAGCCCAATGATTCTGTCTCGTATGGTGCGCATCACCTAGCTGCCACCACCACGTGCTTGAAAATTTCCGGGCTCAAAAAAACATATATTTCTTATCCGTCTAGTAGAAGTGTTCCTTTTGAGTGTAGGAAGATAACTGCTAGAGGGATTTTCGATTGGATCAAAACTGAGTGAGCTCGAAATTTCTTCCAGACCCAATTTGGCCACATTCTCGAATATATTCAAAAATCGGTCGTCAGAGTCGTAAGTAGGCTTAAAATGACGCTAAATTACAGGAGAGTTCTACTGGTCGAACTGCCGTGCAGCGCGCTCGAAAATACGACGGTGGGAGGTGTATTTAGTCGAACTGAAGGCACGAACCACCCGTTGAGCCTCTTTTGGCCCCAAGTTATTGCGATAAGCTTCCATCCAACGAATCATGCGATGCTCCCATTTGCGAATCACGGAGAGTTGAACGGAGGCAAGTGCAGCCGGCATGTTTGTTTTCAACCCCTCGTAACTGTAGTCACAGTGGTCACGGAGGTATTTCTTGACGGCGCCCCAGAAGAACTCGATAAAGTTCAACTCGCAGTGATATTTGGGGCAGAAGATAAATAGATGACCTGCTGCTTCGATTTTTTCTGCCACCATTGACCGTTGCTCGAGGAAGTCAGGCTGCAATTCCAACAGCCGCGTTGCACAGCAATCACGGGCCGCGGTGTGCAGCCCTTTCTTGCACTCCTTCACGAATCTTCCCGAGGGCCAAAGGCCACGTTCTTCGAGAATTGCCTTCATCCCCTTTGGCTCGCCTGGAAATCCTGGATGATCTGCAGCATAATCCATCTTCTGGACCTTGCGAACACTGCCATCCATCCACCAACCATTGCGCATGTGTGCTTGTTTCCCTCCAGGGTTGAGATTCATGCGGCTGACAAGCAAAGCGTCGAGAGCGTACATGCAGTGCCCTTGAGAATGGTCGAGCATGAGTAACATCTGGTATCCAGGCCCGTGAATTTCTTCGAATGAAGGTATAAGCTTGTCAGTCAACTAAAAACTTTCAGCAAGGGTAAGCATTTCAAAATGAAAGCACGCACCTGCTTCATGAACATGGCGCCATCCCAGTATCCATCGTAATTCTTCCCATACTCGATCTGCTCCCCTGCACCTACAATATTCCCAAACGTGGAACAGAGAATATCGCTCCGATGCAAACCTCTGCCAACACCTTTCTTGCGCAGAGGTTGTTCCCCCTCAAGCACCCAGCTCTTCTTTGGACCATCATTACATTGTGCTGTCATCTCGTCGTGAGAGGTCAGCACCAGCCGACGTAAGACACAAAGTCCAGGATACTGCTTGTTGACCTCGAGTTCAACGTTCCCAACAACATATTCCACGAGTCGATAGCGATGGGCAGCCATAGCAGGCAGGAAGCGATTTTGTCGATCTTCAACAACGTCAGGACGCTCATGGCCATCAAAGTACAGGCCCTTCTTGTGCTCCATATACGAGAAGCCCTCGCGTTTGAGAAGGCGACGTGCCGTCTGGAGGGAGACCCCGCGCCCAACCTTGAAAGAAATGCGAGGAAATAAAACAAGCTCCATGTATTTCTTCAAGCCAGCGGGCATCTCCTCGTCTGTGATGTGGCGAAGATACTTGTCTGCTGCTGCTGGAACCATTTTGTTCAGGCTGAACTCGACAAGTTTTGCAGGATCCATGGCCCACTTCTCGCTCCGAACGTATGAACGAAGCTCCGCCCGAATAATAGGATCGTCGTAAAGGGAGAAGGACTTTCCGTGCTTGCCAATCTGTGACTCGGGGAGGACACGATCGGAGATCCATGCTCGTGTCCATTTTCGAACCAGACGGCCACCCCATTTCCTCGCAAAGCCATGTGCCTCGGCCGCTGTCTCAGATGCGAACTTCCAACCACGCTTGTTATTCACGACCATGTGGAGATGGCTCTGGATGGATCTGGCTCGGTATGATTGAAGGCTCGCGTTGCCTGCATGAAAGGTATCTTTTTTTGATGCAATGAGCTTATCCATTGCGACCAAGGCGGACGCAAGGATGTTTGCTCGAGCAGCTGCAGACTTCTGGGCCTCGATTTTTCGGCGCTCTGCTTGGGGAATGTCGAACTTCTGGCGCTTGAGAGCTGGGGCGGGATGAACACGATGGCCAGACTGTGTCGGGGGTTCGACAGAGATGGACTCGGTGCTGGACCCGGTACTCGGACCAGCCTGCGGGATCAGGAGTCGGGGATCGCTGCCGGTCTCGCTATCCCCCCCAGCTGCATGAGTCTCCCCACCCTCAGATAACTCAGAAGGAGAGACATCCGAGATATATCCTGTGAAGATTTCGTTCGCTTCAGGCGCCTGGTTCACAGGCTGCACATTCAACACAGAATTGACAGAAGGGACCAGGGGTGTGGTGACTGCCGGGGGAACAGGGAGAACGACCGAAGGCACAGAGATGGGAGGCACAGGGATGGGGATCTGAGGGACTCCGGGGGTGGTGCGAGGCAAAACTGTAAATCTGCTGGTGAATGCCAACGCAGTGGGGCTTTCAGAACTGTGAGGATGGGGTCAAAGCTCAAGATTGAGAAATAACACACCTGGCTTGCGAGGCTTTATCCAGTTCTTCCTTGTCCCTCAGATTCTTGTCAATGCGCCTCTGTGTACGGGCAGAATTTCCACTGTAAAAGCCCCCAAGGTTTGTTTCTGCAGTGGTCCAGCTTGTCTGGGACTTGTGTTCGATGATCTGTTCATACGCGGTGCGCATTGTCGCCTCATCAGCTTCCGCAGCACACGCAAAACTCGCAAGTAATGCGCTGCCCTCCAAATCCCTGTCAGATTCACTTGACTGGTCATCTGGGGGCAACAAGCCGATTTCACAGTCCCATTCAGATGCGCTCCCGGGATCCTCGTGGTGGGAAACAGAGGGAATGAATTGAGGGACCTTGTGTCCTTCCGTGCCGTCCCAGTGACAATCATCAGATTCCGAGCTCGAGTCAGCACTGAGGTCAATTGTCGCCTTCCCAGCTCTGGCGCGCGCAGCAACATTGGGCCATTTGCGAGGGGGCATGGAGGTAGAAAGCAAGAGGAATTGAACTACCCGAGTGGACACGCGATGAACGCGTTCAAGAAACGCACCAAACGCGTGTTTACAGTAAGCGGAATTAATCTAATCGAGATTTGATTATCGTTTGCCGCCATCAGATCAAACGATACACGCTGTTGCGGACCGCCGAGGGTGAATATAATGCACAAAGTAGGCTCCGGAATCCACTCAGAGGTACACTTAATTGAAATTTTTTTCTCCGGCCAATTTGGCCACTAAATTTTGGTGGCGGCAGCTAGGTGATGCGCACCATAGCTCTTCGTCTCTTGGTACATAGATTAAGTCATTGTAGTAAATGACATCGTCCTTCTTTTCCCACCCGGGGAGCTTCTTCGAGAGCGCCTGCTTGACACTCTGATCTATTCTTTTCTCCTTCTTGATTGCTTCCAGGATCTCCGTCTCCGGTCCGTCGAGCACAATTTCTTGCGCACGAAAGTGCTCCGGTTTCAAAAGAACGACGTCATCATTGTCGTTTTTTCCTTGGTCATGATCCGATCTCCGAGATAAGAGATCTGCCTTCTTGTTCAACGCTCCAGGCCGATGGTGAAGGGTGAAGTCGTATTCTGCTAACTCCAGTATCCATCGGGCCTGTCTCCTATTCAGCTTCTGAGGCTTCTTGAAATATTCTAGATTCTGGTGGTCCGTCAGAATCTCGAACGTCTCTCGCGCTCCCATCAGCATCTGCCTGTACTCCTCCAAGGCGAGCATTATCGCGAGCATCTCTTTATCATAGATCTCGTAATTCCTCTCGGTCTCGTTTAGTCCATGTGACATGAACGCTACAGGGCGCCATTCGCCCTCCTGCTCCTGTGACAGGATTGCTGCCGTCGCTCCGTCCGACGCGTCTGCTTCTAACCGAAACTTGCCATTGTCCGTTGGTAATGCTAATACCACGTCCTCGGCAATGCGGTCCTTCAGCTTCTGGAACGCGTTCCTCTGCTCCTGTTCCCATCGGAACCCTTCCTTCCCCGTCAACCGTGTGAGCGGCTTGGCGACCTCGCTGTATCCCCGGACGAAGCGGCGATAGAAGTTGGTGAACCCTAAGAACGCCTGTGTTTGCTTCAGGTTCTTTGGTTCTGGCCACTCCATCACACCCTTAATCTTGGCGGGGTCCATCCTCATCGAGTTGTAGGAGATGATTACTCCTAGAAATTCGATCTCCGTGCGTTCGAACTCGCACTTCTCCGGTTTGAGGAACAGCTTGTTGTCCTGTAGTATTTTCAGGACTCGCTTCGTCAACGCACGATGTTCTTCCAGGTTGTCTGAGAAGATTAGGATATCGTCCAGGTAGACGACGACCTTTCCTTCGTTGATGAGATCTCTGAGCAGATCGTTCATCATGGTCTGGAATGTCGCGGGCGAATTGGTAAGCCCGAAGAACATCACGAGCGGCTCGAACAGCCCTCGATTTGTGCGGAATGCCGCCTTCCACTCGTCTCCCTCCTTGATCCGTACATTGTTGTACCCCCATCGTACGTCTAACTTCGTAAAGTACCGGGCACCTCGGAGCTTATTGACTAACTCCGAAATTAGCGGAAGCGGATAGCGGTTTTTAATCGTCATCTCATTGAGCTTCCGGTAATCTTGCACAGGCCGCAAGGTGCCGTCTTTCTTCTTTATGAAAAAGAACGCCGAAGCCATCGGCGATTTGCTGGGGCGGATCCTCCCGCTCTTCAAGTTCTCCTCCAGGAACTCGTTCAGTTTCTCTTGCTCCGTCACCGAGAGCGGGTATATCTTGCAATCTACAGCCTTTGAATTTGGCTTGAGCTCGATCGCGTGATCCCATAGTCTCTTCTCGGGTAATGAGTCGAACGACTCCTTGGCAAAGACCTTCACGAATTCCCGGTACTCCTCGGGAATCTTCTCCTCCGTCATCCGCTCTTTTCCGCGATTGGCTTCTTCAGCCATTTTCTGGGACTGGGTCTCTTTCAACCTCAAGTCGATTGCCTCTCCGAAGTCCACGAGTAGAAGGGATTCTCCTTCTTCCAACTCGTTCTTCCATCGGTCTCCTCTTCCGAATTCTGTCCCGGTCATGTTGCATTCCGGCGGGCACCGACTAAAGAGCAAAGTCTGTGCTCTCCAGTCTATCACAGGGTTGTGCTTGAACAACCAGTCGTACCCAATGAATATCCGGGCTTTGCCGAGTCCTGTGACGAGGAATCTCTGCTTCTCCGAATGGGGTCCGACGGACATGATCAACTCTACATAATGAGTGATCTTTCCCCGTGCGTTCTCGGTTCCGTCGGCATTTCGGGCGACGATGTGCGCTTCAAGCTCGTGTAGCTCGAAGTCTTCAGCCTTGGCATAGTCTCGATCGATGCACGAGGTTGTGCATCCATTATCAAGAAGAGCCTTAACTGCGCGCGTCTTCCCTGTGTCCAACGTTGTCAACGTGACTGGAACCAGCATCTCATGATGCTTCCGCTGCCTCTGGACTTCCTTCATCTCCTTCGCTAGCCTGTCTCCTTTCTGCTCTTTGATTGCCTTGTGGGATAACCACTTGGCCGCCTTTAGTCCTGTCAGGCCGGCCGGTACATCAATCAGCTTCCCCGTCTTCTCCGTAGGCGCTACCTCCTCTTTCGAGGATTGAGCCTCCGTGACATCGTCACCCTTTTTCGTCGCACTATTTTTCTCGCTGGTTTGGGTTCCAGGGGCCTTTTTGAATTGAATCTTAAACTCGCTCCAGAGTTTATTCTTCTTGTCCATTTTCTGGTTCTTTAGGTTACGTAACCGATTCTGATTCTCCAAGATACGTATTTTTTGTTTTTCTACACTAGCTATTTTCTCCTCGGCTCCTGCCGAGTCCAGTCCTTCTACTGCTGGAGTAGGTCCATTCACATCCGTAACCGTAACTAAGTCCTCGTATCTAATAGTGTTTACTGGAACCAGGGAGCATTTCGTAATCGGAGGGGGCGCCGCTTTGGCCGCAAGCGGGGGCCCCTTTAAAAACCCTTCTCTCTCAACATCGCGGCCAGAGCCGCCAACTCCTCCTGGGAGTAGTCATCGGGCTTGAGGGCCCGGATGTTGAATTTCGTTTTGCGGGGCTCAGGGCAGTCCCGCTTCATGTGGCCGTCCTTGCCACAATTGTAGCACAAGAAGGGCGTGCCTTTCGCCTTGTTCCTGTCTACGTCCATGGGAGCGGTCTCGCCGGCCCCAATCTTCTTTGCCAGATTTGGCGCTGTCCCCTGATATCCCCGGGGTAGGGTCGTCTGTGCTGCTGGTGCAGCAGTATTCCTCTGGGCTGGTACCCAGAACATCTTGGCCTGTTGGGCCTTCCGGAGCGTCTGCCGCTCCATGTTCCGGCTGACTATCATCAGCCTTCTCCTCAGCTCCCGGTAGGTCGTGGGGCTTCCATCAGCCCGACGTTGAGCTGACTCCTCACCTCGTCCGAGACGAGGTTCTCCAGGGTCTCCACCATGAAGGTGTCATGGGTCCCTGTTCTATCCGACAGGTCGTATCCTGCCTCCTCCGCATTCAACTCGAAAGCTTGAATGAAATCCACCAGGGCGGTCTTGCCCTGGCGGGTGGTGGTAAGGCGCATGTGCGCCGTCTGGGTGCCGTTTCCGTCGGCAAACGTTTCTGCTAAATCTTCCAGGAAATCTGGAAAGTTGCAGTTCTTCTCGAAGGCTGTCTCCCTTCGAGCTTTCTTCTTCCAGTTCCGCGCCCAATTGGATGCCGGACACCTGGCTCCGTCTTCTCGGCCCAATAAGGACACCGTGAAGGCAATCTTCTTCTTCTCGGTATTGAATTCCGAGGCGTAGGCCCAGACGTAGTTGTCTAGGGCGTCGCACCAAGTTTCAAACTTGGATTTTTCGTTCCCGTCGAACATCGGCGGAGTCTTTGCATAAGAGATCCGTGAGGATCCCGAACGCGGGGGTTGTTCTTCTCCGTTCCATCCCGGAACGGGGACTGGAACATATCTGACTTGAGGAGGGGCTTCCTCCTCCATGGGGTGTTCGGGGTCTGGGGGCGCGACATCTCAATCGGCGCTGGTGAAAGGGGTTTCGGGGGTGAAGGTGGGGACACGGCTGCAATTAGCTGTGTTGGTCGGGGCGCTAATACTGCGCGGTGAGGAGGAGGTGGTCTTGCGGAGTGGTGAATTCGAGTTATCGACTGGAATGCCGATGGAGGGAGTCTGGGTGGGAGTGGTCTGATCGGGGGTGGAAGGGAAGCGGCCGAGTGGAATAGCTCGGACTCGTCTTCTGAGTCAGATGGGGGAACGCGGTAAGACGTCCTGGTAGGAATCGCGGCGTTAAAGCCGGGTAGGGTTTCGGTATGCCACTAGGGCAGGTGGTGAGATCGAGGCGGTCTTTTGCTGACAGAACATGAGATCGAGGCGGTCTTTTGCTGACAGAACAGTCCGGGGTCTTCTACGACTCCCCCCGCGGCTGCGAGATAGCCCTCTCCGAGGATTAGGCTAGTGCTCCTTTGTCTGCTTTACGCGGGGACGGTCTCAACGTTTCCCGTAGCGTGTAGCGACGTCTGTTCAAGTGAACCGCGCACGATGGGCGCTGCAATTGTTTAACGTCGGTGTGGACGACGTGAATGGTGGTACAGGAAATGGATCTTCAGGTAAGAGGCTGCCGCAACGGCAGAAAGGGTAAGAGGTAGAGTGGGTAGGTGGGGAGAAAGGGAAAGGAGGTCGAAAGTGGCGGTACGAGGGTATGAGGGGTAACCTTTTATTATGTCACAGTCAAGACCTGAGCGTCCACTCTCGGTATGAAGAGAGGGATTGGGTAGTGCTCGTGGTTGATCTCGAAAAATGATGGAATAAAAGGTTAACTACGACAGCGTAATGGCTACTCTACTTATACTGTCTAGGGAACCGTGTGAACTAATCTATATATACTACAATTACCCTTAACCACATGTTCTCAGTGTCCTTGCTTCATCCTCATGTCCTGACGTCATCTCTGACATCATCGTGTCGTGATTTCATCGTCATCCCTTCCCTCGGGCCGGTCTTAGTCATAGCCTCTTTGTCATCCAGCGCTTAGATCTCAGGCGCTTAGATAGGCGTTGGAACGATAGATCTTATCTAATCGTGACACTTGATCTCATAAGTCTGGAGTATGGCTACTATGGCTACCGTGTTGATAAAGATCAATATCAGCTACTGCTTCGAATTTTATATAACCTTCGAAAGAGTGCAGAAGATTCGTTCCGACTTGCTGGGAAGACTCCTCCAGCCCTGCCATCATGGGGTGATGATGAGGATATCCTTGAAGTATACAGCCAGAATTCGTTTGAGATTCTCGGAGTATGTTTCAGAGTTGAGGTGGAGAATTTTCTGTGGCTCCTTGACAAGTACTATAACTTTGCTGATCGCAGGCCACAAGACCGCAACCCAGACACCATTAGCGCAGCTGCTGATTTTGCCAGGTCTACCGGTAAAACAGGCATGGCAGATCGATCTCAACAGGATCCGCATTCGATTTCGCAGTATGAGGATCAGGGTTACATTTCGAAGGTGAGCGGGTCAGCTACTTATCCTCTCACCAACGTCTCAACTGTTCGGTTTGGCCCCGCTGCATCGAACAATCGTCTACCGAGAAATAATCAGCGTATTTCGGAGATTCTTAACCCAATGGCTCCAATTTTTGAGCCTGCAATACGTCATCCGACAGGAAACCTTCCTATTGACCCCAACGAGGCTGAACAAATGAGACGAATGACACCTCAAGGGAATTTCAGAGGCAGAGACGCACCTCCACATATGCAGTATGGCACTGAGGGTGGACGTCCCTCTGGAACTCGTTCTCCTTCAGCTTTCCGACGAGGTCAACAAGGAGCACCGCCTGCGGGAGACCCAGATGATGGCGATGATGACGATGATGATGACCATGGAAGTCCTGGTCGTCGTCGTTCAGCGCCGTTCCGGCTCCCAGGTGATCGAAATAATGCCGGTAACACGGGTAAGGGTCGTGTATAATGGCCTTCAGAAACTCAACACTCTGAAAACTGTTTAGTACACGAAATCATCACTACAATTTTTACACCTACCGTAACATCGAGGAGACCGCTTCCATCATCTCCAATGGTGGGGATATGTTTGATGTTGCAATGAAGTGAACATTGTATAGCATCTGTGTATACTCTCGAGGCAATCCTGCTAGCGTGAAAAGGACCGAGTTGTGCTTATTCCATTTTTTGGAGACATTTCCCGATGTATCATCGCAGTAAGTCCAAAGCGGCACTGAATGAACTCGATGTCCATTCCCTTTCAATCTCCATGGGTTCGTTGTTGGCTGGTTCCAAGGATCCAGCTTGCCATTGTTCTCTGGTCGTAGAATGCCTATTCAATATGGTCAGCATAAATTTGGCGTAAAAGTCCGAGTTGGAAATGTGAATCTAACCTTCAATAGTTTCTGGTGCAGGTATTCCATATCGCTTCTGACAATCAATATCTTGTAGGTCAACAACCGAAAGAAAGAAAGCAGAGAGGGGCAGCTCGAAACAGCCCCGAGGTGAGCCATCAATGACAAATGCATCTCTCACCAAAGTCATTCACAATAGGTGGACAACGGCCCATATCTTGCCATTCCGTGTAAACCAACGCATTGGCATCACGGGTCCTACGGCATCCGTACCCAGGTGAGCAAAACAAGGTTCCTCAACAAAATAATCCTTTCCATCATCTCCCTGTGCCATTGGACCTGCAATATTACCGTCAACCTCATTTTTCCATTTAGCGGCCTCTGTTGCTTCAAGTGTTCAGTATCGAAAATCTAGGCACAAAGGAAAGGGACGCGCGGATGCCGACTCATCACAGATCAAGATAACCCGACAACTTTTTGTTGATGAGATCATGGACACCACCGTACAGTCGACTTGGACTGACAAAAAGGGCTTATGTACTATGTCTGGGGAGAGAACGTGAAATTCAAGTTTTTCAAGTTGCAAAAAAAGCGAAAAATGAGAGAAAAAGGGAGGGAGTATCAGAAAATCAAAGAGCTCACCTGACCGCGAAATCGGAGTCCCAACCGTCCCGTAGTCTGCCCTAGACAAATCACAAAACTTGAATTAACTTGAATCTCGGCTCCGCGTGGATTGTTCCGAGAATTCAAGTACTAAGTGCCACCGGCCCGGATGGCCTAAGTCTCAGCCAATCAAATTCAAGATGTTTGTGTTGTCAGCGGGCGCCTGTTTCAGCCCGCTGTTGCCGCAACAAGCGCTGTCTCGTCGCTTCTCGATTTCTGCGCTCTCTGGTGCTCTCTATTTCTGTACTTGTATGGAAGGCACCGCTTTTCTATCGCCCTCGCTCCCGCCCGCTTAGTTCGCCGTCTGAGCTTCAAAACCAGGTACAATATGAAGTAAATAAATTGCTCTGAAACTACTAGCGTGAACACGATCAGCTTCCGCGGGTCTGCGCTGCATTCTCCCGTTGCAAAGTGCGTTCCTCCCTCTCGCGTGCCCGGTTCTTCTTCAAAGGGGGATGCCCGCATATACACCACTTTTTGCCGCCCGAACCCCGACAGTTGTGCCGCTTCGGACAAACAGCCTCCACACACAGGGCACAGCGTCTCGTTACTTTTGCCTTCTGAGTTGCAGGACCTGGTGTAGGTGTGGAGGCACCAGGCAGCAATGTCTGTTGCACGACGACAGGCCGGATGAATTGAGGTGCAGCCAACTGCGCAGGCTGTGGGGCCGGCTGTGGAGTAAATTGCACAGAGGGCAACATTGACTCCGCAGTCTCGTTTACCTCATCGCTCTGCATGGACGACTCGCCAGATTCCAATTCAGGGATCTGGGAGTCACCAACATCTTCTCCATCTTCTTCCTCGGCCATCGGATTGAAAGAAGTTGGAACATTGTCGCCTGCGACAGATAAAATCAGCGCAGATTTTGGAAGAAAAGAAGACGAGTCAAACCTGCAATAGAGAGGTCCACTTCGCCGTCGGGAACAGCTTCGGGTAACGGAATCGCAGGTAGAGCATTAGTATAATTATCGTCCGAATTGAGAATGTCGAGAAGCGGCTTCCGCGCAGTGAAATTGATACCGGTGGACAGTGTGGAACGTTCCGATTTCCAGAGAATGGTCTTTTTATGGTGCGCTTCAAGTTGTTGAGGTAGTTTGTAGTAAATTCGGAGGTTGGAGTCGGTTACTGAGCGTGATTGGGCGTCCACGAGTTCGTTCCAAAATTGTGCAAGCTTGAGGAAGTCGATGTTCTTCCAGTGCTCGTGGGGTGGATAAACCTTGGCACCCTTTCTGAATTTTGCGTGGTTAATATGTGCCTTGAAAGTGATGTATTCCTGGTGCGTATGCACTGGAACCACCGCCGCAAGAGTCCGCTGACGAAGTTGGAGGTAGCGGTACCGGTTTATGGACTTGGTACAGAGGCGCGTCATGACATGCACTGGTGTATCACGATGGTGAGGTAGACCAGTGATGTGTGGGCGAGGAAGTGTAGTGATTTTGAGATTTTCAGCAAGTGATTTGGCGATAGGGAGGATGCCAATGGTTTCGGAAGTGGCGATCCGAGTCGGGAGCACACGGGGAAGAGGGAAGGAGGGCTTGCAGCCGACTTCAATAGCAAGTTCGACGATCTCGTCCCTGATCCAAAGTGCATAATGGCCGCGATACTTTTTGCCCGTGCGGTTATGAAACCCGACCTGGCAAGTGTCAGAAGACTGAACAGGATCGAAAAAAATGAACAGAATACCCTCATGTTTCGACGCAAAATCCAGTTAATTAAAATGCACTCTGCCAATTCTGGAGAAGCTCGCAGGGAGCCAAAAATGCGACGAACGACCATATGGAATCCACCCTCGAGCGAGTTCGTTCCTCGCACGGTGCGGTAGACGTTGAGCCCATCACGGTCCTTTCCCATTAGATAGTAAAGGGGGATACCAGGAGGATCCGAGAGGTACCCCTCTCGCGCGGTTTGAAGGAGATGTTGGACCATTTCTTTGGCTTCATCTGAGAAGAAGGGGCCGTTGCTTTTCTTCGTTGAGCACTGGATGTCCTGGTATGCGTTGAACAATTTATCGAGTCGGCCCAATAGCACGGTGCGTTCCGGAATATAGCGGCGGATACGGCGGTTAAGAGTCGAAGACTTTGCGCGCTTGTAATACTCCCAGTCACCTCCGTTCTTCTCGATGACAGCTCGGACAGCACATTCGTCCGAATGATCCCGGACAAAGATGGCCTCGCTGAAGTCGTGGGCAAATGCTTTGAATGCCGAATGTTTTTGACAAGAGGCGGAGCAGTCGGTCCATGTAATGGAACGCGTCATCGAGAACACGACTGGGAAGCTTCTCCGACTGCTGCATGAGGGTAAAGGTACGCTCGATGCCTTCCATCAGTGCAGCCACGGAAGTATCCTATAATATATAATGAATCTGGATCGAAAATAACACCATGTTGCGCACCTCGTTGACGCTGTCATCAAAGAATGTATTGTTGAAAAAGCTGCTATCAATTCCAGGCATCTCGTTGTCCTGGTTAAACTGTTAAAATGTAACACCTGGAAGCAGTGTTAAATACCGGATTGCGCTCGAACTCGGTGTCTTCATCAAAGTCAAAGTCAAAATCATCGTCATCTTGGTCTGAATCCTCGCATGCGAATGTATCCTCCATGTCCTTCTCGGTCAAATTTTCGAACTCGATGGAAGGAGAAATTGAAGGGGTAAACTCTGGGATATGTTGGGAGTTGTCGGGCGGAGCGGGCACAGAAAATACACGGGAAACAATGCGAGCCGGCACTGGAGCGGTTTCGCCGCGAGAAATAAGCTGTGAGGTGCTTACAACCGCTTGTCCGCCATGCGCAAAGATCCATTCGAGTGTTTGATTGTGCAATTTGTGAAGTGAGCCTGGAACTAGAACCTACGGGACGCCGTAAGAAATATCAACACAAGGAGTTGAAGAGAACCAACCTTCGAAATCTCAATGAGAGAACGTGACGCGCTCACATTAATTCGCTTTGTGAGTCCGTGCTCATCCATAATCGCGTCGAGGTAGCCCGGATGGTGACCAACAATTGAGCCTTCCGCCACCGGCTTGCAAGCCTGGATGAGTGTTACACGCTGCCCGTGAGTCACCGATTGGGTGGGCTGTAACGGTAACCCGAGAGAATCAAGATGACTGAGCGCAAGATAAATTTGCCACTGGCAGTCGATCTCCCGAAACAGCAAGGTATTTTGCTCCGCGGGCGTTAAGGATCAAGGATACGAAAGATGGTAGGGAAATGAAAAGGACTTTCGAAGAACTAGACCCGAAAGTGCAGAAAGTGAAACATATCGAATCAATCAATGTACTTGAATAGAGTATGTATGTAAATCTATACCTCGAAGACGACAATCTTATCCTGCGTCCGGAGTTGGATAATCTCCAGACGAGGCGGCCCGTCTTTGCGTTGTTGTGTCTTGATTGCAAGCGCGACCAAAGAAAGCGGTGTGGTTGGAGTAACAATATCCACGAGAATATCATTTGCTTCGTCCTCAATCTCCATTGAATCAGAGACGATGGTGGTTGGGATTCCAGAACTTGGTTCAAAGGTGGGAAGGTCTGTCCACTCGGTAATCGGCTCAACGTCCTTGATCAACGAGCTGTTGATAGACTCGTGAAAGGACCGCTCCACTGAAAAACATCAGACTTTTCACCACGGAAGAATGAACTGCTCACGTTGTGGTGAATCTGTGTAAAATATCTCGGTTGGCGGATGGTTCGCATTCTTTAACCCTTCCTGAATTCTCTCGAACAATTCTTTAACAAATGCCAACGACTTGGTTTGAGTTAAGGAGTGCGCTCGGACCTCTTCGAACTCGTTAAGCAGAGTATATGCAGCGATGAAGATCTGTTCCCCCTTCAAGTCCCCCATGTACTTGAGGAGCTAAAATAAAATGAGGGTCAGGCCGTCATTTACGATATTTGTAAGTTGACACTAACCTGGAATGTATGGTCCCCTGCCGCCACGGTCAATGGCAATGATGCAATAAATCGTTCGATGAAGATGCGATACGCAGAAACATTATCTGTGAAGAGTGCCTTCAGATAAGGGACAGACGGTGGAGACCCTGCATATCCTTGTGGGTCATCAAATGCAGAAAATGACTGAACGTTGGTCCGGCCATAGAAATCTGCGGCAGAAAGGTACATCAGCTCCCGTCTGCATGATATCGGTGCTGGATCTCGGAAACTAGTTCAGAAAACGGAGCAGGACCGAAGCGTGCGGCAAATGTATTTGACATTTGCGCCATCATGAGCTTTGAAATGGCACCGCGTGCGGATATATATGCTGCATAAATGTGAGCGACTCGATAGATGTATTTTGGAAAGACAGATACCTGGGAATGCCACCTGTACAAACCGCGGAAGCTGCGCAATAATATGGGGATCGGTACCCTGGTGGTTGGTTCCACATCCCGGTGAATCTTTCCGTCGGTCATCGCAAATAAACCGATTTGTGAGAAGGAAAAAATCAGCTGGCATTGAACGAACTCGGCGAGCGATAGGATTGTCATTGAAGCCTTGGCGAAAAAAATAATTAAAACAGGTGTGCGACTGGAACATGGGACAGACCTTTGCGAGATAAAGGCTTACCACAAGTACACTTGAAGCGTTCAGGATGGCCGGGAAGGAAGTTCGGCAACCACACAAATATTTTGCGGTGATATACGGCAGTTGGATCAAGGCCGCGGCCAAGGGCGAAGACAGGATGCGGGGGCCTATCATAAAAATCACCCCGTTGATAACAGAGGGGTTGTCCATGAGCTTTAATTTCATCAGTGAGTCTCTTCTTCGCGTCGCTCAATTGCTTTGAGATTGCGGACTCTTGATCGCAAAATGCAGCCTCCTCTGTATCTAGATTTTCCTCGCCATTCTCCGGGGGATCTTCTATGAGACTTTCGTCGATGATGCAATCTCCTGCAGCAATATCCGCATGCTCATCGTTTTCGTCGATGTACGCCAGCTCTTCATTGAGCTGTGCAAGATCACCTACGGAAATCGGTGGTGGACGGGTGACTGTTTGTGTGTAAATTGATACTCATGCATCACATTAAAATTGAATTGAAATACCAGGAATCGTCGAAGCGGATATGGGTGCTGCCTGAGCACGCGAAGGCCCGAGAGCGGACCAAGTTGATCTCCCAGCTGAGGCAGAAGCAGTGGCGGGGTTGCCTCGAGGAACAGCAGCATGGGTGTTATGAGGAAGAAAAAATGGGGCAATGGGCCGCCGAGAGCCACTGGTATGGGAGGTGGATGCCCGAGCGCGTTCCTGTAGCAGCGGCGTAGGTGAACGGCCGAGAATTTGCAATTTTGCTTCATTAGGAGGTCTTCCCGCTCCCTCCCGAGCACCACCGTGAGTTCCTTTTGGTTTTTTAGGATCCTTTGGCTTCTTGGGGTTCCTGGGTGGACCAGTTTTGCGGTGACTTCGAGGTGCCATGAAAGCTCAGAGAGATACGCGTCGCGTTTCAAAATCACGCGTGACTTATGCCATAAGACGTGGTTACGGACCGATTCGCGGACGGATCACAACTGCGATCAGTCGCATCAATCACGGGATGTGGCTTAAGTACTTACGCCTCCCCTGACACCTTTCATGAGCCACAAAAAGTGAGGGCACGATCTCACGTACATCAAAAACTAATACATATTTAGACACCAAGATACTACGTTTCCGCTGCCCCCCAATGTTCCTTCCCGGACGCATTTGTGGGTGATGAATGCTGTCGGGTTGGATATGATGTATGGTACATGTATTGACACAATTACATGTTCACAGCATTGAAGCATACTGTATTACTTAGTCCAGGTGGGTTGATAACCTGTATTACTTAGTCCAGGTGGGTTGATAACCTTCAAGGCATGATCGACCCCATCATAAATTTCAGTTCTACAATAATCAAGAGTGTGGGCTGGACACTCCGGTAAGTCGGTTGAAATCCAAAACGCTTCAATCGTCTAGATCCCATCCTCCACGGCGGCTGGCCGATAATATTGGTAAACAACATAGCCACATTCTCATCACTTGCAGCAGAAAGTCGTTGGCCACCTTTCCTCATTCAAAATAAAATGTAAAGTGAGAATGAAAAGGCCTTTATGAGTCCTCTAAACGCTTGGGGGAAATTTTAGCACATCTGGAGAGCCCTAGGAGCCTTTGTGCAGCCATTACCCACCGAAAACACGAAGATTGATGGATTCTTGGCAAATTCACCTCATTTGGTTCCAAATAAATTGGTGGACGACTTCTACGTGGTATTCAATTGCATATGTGTCCTACCTTGATTTTAACTTTGCGCGAGGGAGCTCGAACTGATTATATACGGGATTTGATGAGAATGTGGCTATGTTGTTTACCAATATTATCGGCCAGCCGCCGTGGAGGGGTTCATCCAAACTAGAGTCACAAATTTCGTCACATCACGTTCGGTCCGATTCTCCCGCCCCATTTCTCAATAAAAATTGTAATACCGCTACTTGGAATCCACGAACCCCGAAACCGCGGCTGGGTAGGAACCTGGCGGTCTCCCAGAAATCCTTGTCTGACTTCATCTTCCCACTCATCTACATCTGTGTTGGAGGCGTCCATCACAATGTCTTCATCTGGATTAGCGGGCCCCATAGCTGTCTGTTCTGAATTATGGTCCACGTTACGCAATTTTGGACAAGGGCTCCCTCCATGGCCGAGGAAGATTGTAAGTCCAATTTTGTCCAAGTCTGTCTTCTTGAAGAACTTCCCATTCCACCTTTTTATTCGGTGAAATGGGGAAGTCTGGTGAATAATCAGACAACACTTTTCGCACCAAACAGCCTGTCCTGTGCAATGATCACAGCGAAAGATCCCTTCATGCTTTCCACATTGCTGACAACTCCCATTGCGAGGATATGCCTCCCCATTCAATATGCACTTCAAGTAGACACTCCTTTTATTTGATTTCCATTCCCGCATATAATCATTTGAAGTCTGGAATTCATTTAGGAAGGATGTTTCAATAATTAATTCAGTTAAACTATTACCTTCCCTCTTCGAAGAGGCAGGCCACCACTGGAGTCCTGTGCATTCAATTCCTGCGGACCTGGCTCTTCGAAAGTATGCCCATCCGAGATATTTGAGTTGATTTTTCTAGGAGACCTGAAGGCCGACTTGGATGGTGACTTGGATGGTGATTTTGGTCTAGATGATGCAGAGACTTTCTGTGCCTTTTGAGAACGATAGCCATTCCAGGTTTGAACCTCATCATAAACTGTAATCTCATCCAATACTGGATGATATCTTGTTTGGTTTCCTTGTCCCTTTATCTTGGCTTGTCGAGGCATTGAGCTCAGGTAAAAATCATGTGGTACTATATAATCTCATCCAGGAATGTCCCATGCTGATGTCCATACCACGAAAATGAGCTCAAAATCTGATACTGGGAGTACTTCTGGTGAATCGATTTCCTGTTCAGCCAAAGGTCTGTTTATCATAATTTCATACTCCCATCGTACAGTATCATTGAGTGTTGACTTCAGAAAGTGAGATTGAATCGGACCATGAAGGGTTGACTGCTCTTGCAGACAAAGAAAGGGTACTCGAGGCTCATGCAGAATCAGTGCGTAAAGTGGATCAAGAGAGGTATGAGGCCCGCCTCAGGGATGCAGATGATGTTTGTTGCACGTTGGAAAACATCTACGCTCAGGTGAGTTATATTGTGATGTCTTCACATTGCATCATTCACGTCAAGATACAGCTAGACGCATTGACTGGCCGCACAGGTGTTCGCACTTTACTGCTCAGTGCACAGGGCCATTTTGGTGACCTTGTTGAACCACACATACATGCATCAGGGGATGGCATGGACTTCATCCGGGCAGTTTTTCACATGGATGCCACAGAGTTAGGACTTAGGATGGATGCATGGGCAGTCACCAAAGGTGGGGCTTGTGATCCTTGGTAAAATTGGGTAGCTCAAAGTTGGTGGCATCTCCACATCTCGTCTTGTAGCAAAGAATTCGTAGTGCAGCAGATATGGCGGACTTTGAAAATTCATTGCTTTTGATGGTGACACAAGACAGAGACAATTCATCTTGTGACAAAACACGTTGGAGGAAAGAACCAGAAAAGGCTGAAACAACGTAGGTTCGGAACAAGCTGCCTTCTCACGTGCCGAATGGAAAAGCATGACATTCACATACTTCGCAGCGCATTCTGAGAAGGGCTTGAACCAAAGTCCACAAAAATGGGGATGTGTTCGGCGCATCCTCCTGCCTCAGATACCTTGTCAAATCTCTTGGCCCTGGTTGATGATTTGTATATAATAAGTACGAAAATGTTTTTGCTGACTCAAAATCTCCCCAAAGTACATGGTGTCCCAAGGAAACCTGCCCCAAGTCGTGCTTCTTGCAAATGTGGTCTAAGAAGTTTCAGAGCCAGAAAGCTTGGCAAAACTGTTATTTATCCAGTAGAATATTGCAGAAGATCAATAATAATATTGCTCGGGCATCTTGGTTATTCTCGTTCAACTTGAAGCATTCCACCTCACGAACAATGCCAGGTTTGAGCCAATGGAGAATCTCAGTGTCGTATTTGTTCTTGATTTTAAAAAAGTGCCTGTATTCCTGTCAGCCAAAGCCCTCTTGTTGGCCTTGATACCATAGGCCCTGTTGTAATTTCCTTTTCCAGTTTTAGATCTATACTTATACTACTTGGGTCAGAAGATCAGAAAGAATGAGAAGATAAATGATTGCAGAGAATGAAAACTCATCTTTGAGTTGCCGCTGCTAGAAGACACAGCTAGACTGGTATTGTCCCTGATTGACGTCTGCATAAATTTCAACTCAAGAAAGGTCCAGTCTCAAGACATTCATTTTTGTTCAATTCAGCAAGGAAATTGGGCGCAGATGCAAAACATAACCTTCAGCAATATTAATAGGCAGCTGGCACCATTAATGAAGAGAAGATGATTCAAAGAGATACACCAAGGTGTCTGAGAAATATTATTGACAAGTCAATTTATTCTACTAGTTACACTGCATACATTGTCTCTAGATTGAGTGGGATATGATGAAATTTGGGCCTAGGTTTCATTCTTTCTGGCCCAAGATTCTCTGATGCATCTGTGGTAGAATAAAAGTCTTCTCAATGAACCGTTACAGGAAATGACATGTCAGATATTTCCTGACCAAGTCCAAGCTGCCTGGGGGAAATGCTGCAAAGTCAGCCACATTTTTTTGCAAACCTATTATGTCGTGTATAATTATCATTCTACCTAAAGGTTCAGCTCCTGCCTCGTAGAGGCCCAATCCCATGTCATAAGCAGATTACAGGGAACCCACACCCTCTATCTTAGCATCAGAGTTTATTACTTAAGCTTGGGCGGCAGAATGGAAGTTGATGATGATGATGAAATCCCGTTTATGTATAGTGATTGCCGATCACCACGAGGCAATGGTTGGTTGCCATGGAGCCAGGAGATTTGACGGCCTCTTCGTACTTACCACCAACGTACCCGCATCTCCGCGTCTCTGTCGATACTTGGCCAACGCTGTCCGCCATCCTGCCATCCTTTCTTGAGCTGCATCTGACCGTAACTCATAGGCTCAATCAATCCATGTCCGTCAGCGACCTGCAGGCGCGGATTGGAAAAATTGTCGCCGAAATCGATCTGCAGAAGAAATTGTTGAAAAAGCTAGAGCAGGGTAGATCTCTTCTCCAGCGTGAGCTCAACGCCATCCGCGATCCACTGGCTCGTCTCCCCCTCGAAATTTCCTCCGATGTCTTTTTACGTTGCCTCCCTCTCCGCCAGGAACCGGGTGGCCACCACATCCCTATGCTCCTCTTGAACGTCTGCAGGACGTGGACCGATATCGCACTATCTACCCCGGCTCTGTGGACTACGCTTCACGTGGCTCGTCGGAGCGCCGAAGCTCTCGACAAAGTTTTAGAAACCTGGCTCCGACGCGCTGGGACTCGCCCCTTGTCCGTCTCACTTCCTGGAATCATCCCTGAAGGTGCCCGTGACATCATTTGGCAACACAGACAACGCCTCAAACATCTCGACGTCTGTTACGACGACGGCGATGAAGACTCTGATACAAATGGTGACCTGGATCTCTGCGACCTTTTGGAATCCACCAGTTTGCGGTCACTGCCGTGGCTTGAATCGTTGACGATTCAGCGCTCTGATTGGAACAAAGGGTGGGAATATCCCGGTGTGGACATTCTAGACCTTCTGCGCCGGGCACCCAACCTTGTCGAGTGTAAACTTGACAACGTCGAGTGCGAGGATGGCACCGACACCCAGGAGCACCTTGTACTTCCCACCCTTCGTAGGTTGATGTTCCTAAAATGCAGAGGGAACTTGCTAGATTGCCTTTCAATCCCTGGACTGGAAAACTCTCACTTTCGATGTCCGATGAATCGGCGGATGATATCGATATTTTATCATTCTTGAAGCGATCGTCACCGCCACTAAAAGAGCTGGCGGTGGATTATACGTACGGTCTGGACGAATTCACCAGCCTACATGAATATCTTCATCTTCTTCCGACCCTCACGCATTTAGAATTGTGTTTGCCAGAGGCCTCCCTGGTGGCACAATTATTCGACGGGTTGACGGAGAAATCACCAGGCATACTCCCTAATCTCCGCAGCTTGACCCTTCACTCCTCCGATTCATCCTCTGGTGGGGATGCTTTGTGGGAGACTTTACTTCTGGCGCTGCTGTCCCGCCGCACTCAAATCCAAATCATTCACGTCGACTTCGAAAAGGCTATTCCCCCTAGCGAAAACATCCTTGCTTCATTCAGTGAGTTGGTAGCGATTGGGATGGCAATATACCTTGGGACTGCCGAGCAGAATTTCATACGGGCGCAGTCATCCATGCCGTGCGTTTCTGCTTATTCGGGTTGATCGCTGCTGACACTCCGCCAATAGTCTAGATACCTGAGGCGTATGCGTCCGCGACATGGACGGCCCCCACTTTACCCGAGGCGGCAAGATATCTGGGCCGTTGAACCTTTAGGTTTGGCTACCCAGGGGAACTTGGATTTTGTTCTCTTTTGCTACATGTACAAACAAAGATTTAGTCACGCACCGTTGGTCATTGCAGAAATAAAATCCAGAGAAAATGGGGCAAGACGTAGAGATAAATCACAGTGCCAATATAGGCTTTTCAACTTGATATCCACTTGATTTCTTGTGTACGAGCGCATTTCATCTGCTGAAACCAATGAAATTCTCAAATTCACTTTTCCGTTATTAGTCATTTCTGCTTTATGTTCGGAACGGTATCCGCTGACAGTGACATCCGGATCCCCGAGTTCAATTGATAAAGCGGGTAAGGCCGACAAGCGGCACGCCCCGCTACCAGACAGAATCTGCAAATGAGGCACAAATAGAATAAGACAGGGCTTCGGACTCGGAGCTGGTCTAGTCTCAAAGTTTACGAATACATTTGTCCTTCGCTGAGTAGAAAGGTCTGGCCATATTTGCCATATTAATATGGCTTCAAGTTAAATGTCGGGTGGGCAAAGGACAAAAAAAAGTGGCGACCCTTCGGACCATTCGCTTCGGCTAACGCGTGGCTTCGGGGGGCGGGCTTCATCAATTTCGGTGAATCTCGGTCGTACATTACACAGGCAGTGTGTGCTTTGGCCTAAAGACTGTTTAACTTTCTTTACTTTTTTTCCTCTTCGTAAATCAGTGATCTATCCTTTTGACTCTTCTGTGAAACTCTCCAATACTTCCCTTTTCGTGGGTATAAGTATTAAGCAGAAGGTGGCTTAAGAAGGTTGTGGGGAATATATTGAATTCACGCAACATGGGCAAAATTGGACGTAGATGATGAGTTGCAGTCAGACATCATGAGCGGCGCCAGAATGAGTCCGCACGCAACAAATGGCGAGGATTAGTTGAACAACAATATCCTGTGGCGGTTCTCTACACCTGTAACTTATAGGCCAACGCAACGAAGAGCGGCCGAAAATGGGCAGCACCTGTATGCTGGGCAGGGAATAGAGTACACGAGGACAGGGATAGTCCCTGTCTCGCGTGGGCAGCATGCGATGCCCTGACGTATGTGGATACTTTGAACGGACCGTTATGTAATTATTTACGCGGACGATATCTTACTTATCACTCGATACCTTATTTATTTTGCATAGTTACCTCTGCGCCGGCATATTAGCTACTTAGTATAGCTTGCGCCGTTAACCGATTCTCTCTCTCTCACTCCTCGGCTAGTACAAGCCGCCCTCGCAGGCTAGATCTGTGACGTCATCCCGCTTACATCACCGCCGCCAGCGCTCTCCGGTGCCACCACCATCGCCTACGGCCTCCGTCCTCCCGTCTCAATACTGCTTATCGCTGGCCCATTTTCACTCCTTGCATCCCATTACAGGATCTGATCACGTTTACCAACCCCCGAGTCGCGATTCGCGTCGAGCACATTCCGGGCACTTATGCTACAGGTTGAGTTCTGTATTCTTTGATCTTGCATTCCACTCACTCCCTCAGACCTTATATATTGCTGTGTGCCCATGGCCTCCGCTTCCGCGCTACGTTAAGATCTTTTTTTTTTTGCTACGCCTCTATTTTTCCCACCACCACCGCCTCTTTCTCTACTTGTCTACTCAAGCATTAGACCGTCGCTGGACTCGTAGGTTGGCACCGGATGTGCTAAATTGCTCTCTCCACCTCGATTTACAGTTCTTTTGTTTGTAGCCGACGTCGACACAGCTCGTGTGTTGGAAAGGCAGGGATGAGGACCGGCGCGGAGCACGCTGGGCGTGAACCCAGAGCTTTATAGGCAATTGATTACAATCTGGCTCGCTCGGTCTTAGGCTTCCGGACCCGGGGTGTTTTGGCTCCACATAAAAGCCATGGGCCCTCTCGACAAACCCCACTTACAACTTGAGCTGTAACACTTGCTATGTATGACTCCTCTCATCAACTTACTATCTCGCTAATGGAACATACTGTGATGAAGAATTAATGACAGAATTCAAAATCCGGCGGAAGCCAAGGCGTGGACGCATTCGCGACACGATGCGCCCCAAAATGCGACGGAAAAACACGGCCAACAACGTCTCCAACGTCAGCCTCTCAATGTCGACGCCATCCTATTATGATCTTGTGATGGAGGACATCGAGGGCTTCTTGCAGATCGTGAATGCCCATGCCTCTGGGCTCGAGGGATTCCTTGGTCTAGAGGAGCAGCACATGTCGTGAAAGCTCTTACATATAAAAGCTTGTTTCTCCGCTACAGTATTTACGCAGCGAAATGCTCAAGCGATTTCGCGATTTCGCAAAGAGCCGTAATATTTTCTCTCGTTCGCTCAGTCAGGATACTACGTAAAGGACTGGACAGATTTTTGATCATTCAGAAAAATATAGACGACACTGACCACAGCTCTGAGAGCGCCTGAACAATGGTCGAGAAAATGAAACATACAACCTGCCGCGACGTCAAAGTCAAATTCTCATGCGCGCTAAGTACCTCCTCAACAAACCTCTCGAAATGAAATGAAATTGACGAAGTTTCGATAATTGAGCATACATTGACAACGCGCCGAGGGAACGGGGTGGAAATCGGGTTCTTGCAAGTTGTACCTTCGTGAATTCGTTCTCGTTGGAGGGGTTCGGGAAAGAACATGAAGGATGACGAAAAAGAGGATCGGCCCCGGCCGCGAGCTCTCTGGGTACCTGGGTGCGCGAGACGTGCAGAGTGCCCGTATTGTGAGCCGAAAGGGGGCGTTGCTGCGCCGGACCGGCCCTACGCCGTCCCCACGCTCCTCGCATGTGCATGCTCAAAGTACTAACAACACCACAAACCCGATACCGGGAAGTGTGGTGATCCTAGTCGCTGGGGTTCCGTGGGAGGTGTGTTTGCAATTTTTTTCATCTCTTTGCGTAGCGGTCGGGCGGGGAAACAGAGACGTCGGAGGGTGGTGGGTAGGGCAGGATTGTCTGCACAGATTCAAGGTGCGTGTATACACGTCAATCTCCCCACCTCACCTATCAACCCTTCAAATTACTCACCTGTAGCACGCCACCACCGCCTATCTCGACTCAACGCTGCCACCACCGACTTCGGACTGCGGCGCACGATGAGACTCACGTGCCGAAGCGCTCATGCGTGCACGCCCGATGCTGCCGCGACCGAACACGAACGCGCAACGCTGCAACGACCATGGTGTGCCCCACCTCCACCCTTTCCCTTTCCTTCGTGCCCGTACCCGCCAGTCCACGTCAACGCCAACGTCAACGCCGGGTCCCCTTGCACGCGCCTGCACTGGATGCCCACCTCCCCGTCATCCCCGTCGTTGCGCGTACATCGCTGCGGCGGGATTGATGCCGTCGGTGAATGTGCCACCATACGCGTTGCCAGCGCCCTCGCCGACGCCGCGCCCGCGCCCGCTCCTCCCGCCCTCCCCCTGTACCTATGATATGACCTGCAATACAAGACCTTTTCTAATGAGTCTTATTTGTTTGTGGGATCTTGAGAGCTTGCGTGAGATTGAAGTGAATTGAGCTAAGGTTTGCTTATGGTTTGAAGTGGGCGAAGGGAAATGAAGTGGATTTGAAGCATAAACAGAAGTAGGGTTTCGACTCAAAGCCAAATCGGTTCAGAGCTAGTTTTCGCAGCTCTCGAGATGGTGATGGCTTTTGGGACGCGTATTAAATTCAAGGCAAGTAAATTGGGACTCGAATACTTACTGTCGCTCATAGCTAATAGTAGACTCGTGTATCGACAACAATAAAATCTTTCAAACCCGCTTTCGATGCCGTTTGCGGGTCGCCTGCTCAAAACCGAGTTTCCGATGGCTCGGCTGGTTCTTGTGCTCGCACTTCTCCCGTCCACCCCTCCCTTTGCACGTCTCCTCCAGCCCGCAGTTAGCGTGAGCGCAGAGGGCGCAACACCGCGCTGCCCGCTTTGGTTTCGGACCTCCATCCAACCGTGCTTTCTTAGCCGGACGCGCCATCTCCGTTAACTCGTAGTCGCCGTCATGCCTGGTAGGTGTGAACGCGAGGATGGCCTGTTGGAGCTCTGGTTGCGGGAGCGGTTGTTCCCCAAGTTGAACAGGAGGAGGTTCGAGATTTGGGACTGCAGCAGCTGCCTGGATGGTGCGTTCAGTCGACAACTGCTGGCGCATCGCCGTAGGGTTGAACGAGGACATGTCAACACCGACGAATGCTGCGAGAAAATGAGCAACTACGCGCTCAGGTTGGTAAGCACCTACGATCTGCGTCGTAGTCGACTTCAACGGTTTCGTGGGTGATTGCAGGGAGAACGACGGCCTTGCGAGATGGGTCACGAAGGAGTTCATAGATCGCCTCAAGCGCGGCAACATTCTCCCCCATGTCAAGCTCCTGAAATGTGCCGCAACTTCTTGCTGAGTCATATCTGAGTGATTGTCGACGAAGGCAAAGACTGTCATCCAGTCATACAGCGTGAGACGTTGTCGGCGCGTATCCTTGGGTGGTTTAGCGGAGGTTCGGGGAGCATCTTTGGGAGGTTTAGGCTTCCAGACACCCCGTGTATACGGCACAGTGGGAAGGCCCCGAGGTTTGCGAGTTTTGGGCTCGGGAGACATGAGGAAAATTTTCGTTTGATGTTTGGTTTGTCTGGTGATTGCAAACATCACGTCCGGGACAGCGATGCCGAGTCTTCCCGAGCAGTCCTGACCCGTGATCGCGTTCAATTCGCCAAAATGGCTCGCTGGAAGCCCGGTCTGATCGAAATTCGAACCAAAAAAATGCATAATGACCCTCCCAAACCTTATGCAATATGTGTTATGACAAAATTGCATAAAATCCCTGCCCACCGAGTCGGTGGACACCAAAAGTGTATGCATTATGACAATTATGCATTATGACCTAATGCATTGTGACAAATGCAACTGTAGTGCGGCGTCAGAGAGCTGAGCAATTGTACAATGATTCGTACCGGTTGGGTTCAGGGCTAGTTTGCAAGCCCCCAGCTTGGGCCCGGCCTGACAGGGCTTGGGCTTACTATTTTCAAAGCCCAAGCCCAAGCCCAAGCTCAAGCCCTGTAGGAGGGCTTCAAGCCCTGGCCTCAGGCCTAGGCTGGGGCTTCCACGGAAAATTTACTGGTCCTGCTTGGGTGTTTTTTTTCAGAGCCGCCAATGGAATTAGACCCAATATGAGTGTTGTTTAGCATCCTAACACCTCTTGAAGTCAGGATTTACCTCCTGTGTCAAGGTTCCTGGCGGCCGACTGCTTGTTTGGGCCATGAGCAGGTATGTGCACGTGTTTGTGCCGCGTGCCGAACTGATCCGGGGGTCACGTTAAACCTTAGCAAGCGGAAATGTAGCAGAAAAAGTCCTCCATCAGCCATTCCATCGCAGCAAACCGGACTTTGAAGACGTTTGGGTAGGCGTCCAGGCCCGGGCCTACTGGGCCCAGCCTGGGCTTCAGATTTTGAAGCCCAAGCCTTGGGCCGGCTCAAGCCTGCTGTAGGGCCCGGCCTGGCTTGGGCTTCGCAGGGCCTGGCCTGTGGGCCTAGGGCTTGAAGCCGGGCCTTGGGCAACACTAGTTGTTCAGCAGTTGAAGCATCGTCTCCTGACGCGGTTACTGAGCCTGGTCGCCATGTCGTCAGTGTGAATGACCTGAATCCAACCGCAGGCACTCGGTGCGCTCGCGAACGGGTCCATCAATGTACTGAGAATCGTAGCCGGCAGGGGATACATAGTACCTTGTTCAACTGCTCCATCTGAAGAGCCAGAAGCGAGAGAAACTGAACATGACGAAGCTGATTTAGGTTCCGAGGAGGCCGCAATTGATATGGTTTTAGCAGTGGGTTTTATACCGGATGCGGGTTCCAAGGAAACACAGGGCGATATTGATGAAATTACCTTGGTTTTTGGTACTTCAGGCCGTCCTCTGCCATCAGCAAGGCAGGTATCTGACTATCAAAGTAGAGGGGAATTCCTGAGTGACATATGTGTTTGGGATTTTGCTGCTCAGATTGAGAAGGTGTCCAAGTCTTCTGCTAAGCGCAAGCACCGGGATCGATCGGAGCAAGTAAATTCTGAAGAGGATAGCAGGGAGTTGAGTGTGGAATATCTGGTGTCGGACGACCTGGACTGTGTCGATGATATTCTGAGCTATTCGGGAAGGTTGAGGCCCAAAGTCCCGTTGCTAACTGATCATATTGAAGCAGATACCCATTTTCTGCGAGTCAGAGCTCCGACTAGCAGAACCGTTCCTGTTCCAATTGGCCCAGCTATGCCGCACCGTGATGTTGAGAATCTGAAACACAAACATGGGAGGCTCATGCTGATTCTATTCAAGCCTTGGAGGCATTCCAGTGATCTGAGATTACCTGGTCAATCTTGGGAGGAAGCCTACACCGACTTTCGGAATAATTGTTCTACCTTTGTGCTGGCTGCTATTGACAATATTCAGATTTTGCACAAGTGTAAGGATAGCAGAGATGCACACTTTGCTCACAGAAGCAATCGGAAACGAGCAGGTATTTCAGCGGAGATTGCCAGGAGTGCGGCCACTGGTGATGATATGTGCTTGAACACCTTGAAATAATTGAACGATCCAGGTCAAATCACGTCGACGATGTTGCCTGGATTCAATCGCGGCAGCTGAGCTCAGTGGGATGTTCAATTATGCACCAGAAGATCTCGTTCACTCAGAGTCTGAACTGGGGAACCATGAACTGGTAGTTGAAAAGAGTCCTGCCCAAGAGCATCTCTGGCAAAAATCCTATGAACTCAGGAAAGAAAGATGGAAGAAGTCGGCATCTCTCGTTCAACCCACCCCAATGGATGTTAATTCTGGCGCCGAAAAGTCTGTAGATTTACTTCAGGATGGCTCCGGGTTTCGTTCAAATGACTACCAGGACATTGCTGAGGTTCATGCCGGGCTGTCCGCTGCTTCATGTTCAGTTCCAGAGGCTTTTGAATCGTCCAGATTAATTGAAGATGTGATTCAAGAGTACACATTGAACACTGAGCAGTCGAGGGCCTTCCGGATAATTGCTGAGCATAGTTTGGACAAGACCAAAGACCCTCTACACATGTTCCTCGGTGGTCCAGGTGGAACTGGAAAATCTAGAGTCATAAATGCATTGACTGACTTTTTACAAGGAAATCTCAGGAGCGACGATTTCGACTTGCTTCATACACGGGTTTTGCTGCTCGAAACATCTCGGGCATGACTCTGCATGCCGCCCTAAATCTTGGGCAGAAATCGAAATATGGAATGAACAGTAAGGCCCGACGAGATCTGATGTCAATGTGGGAGGGCGTCGAATAGATGAAGTCTCAATGATTGGTTGTGCATTTCTCAATGATGTTAGTGAAGCGCTCAGTGTCGCAAAAGGAAATACAGATGCATTTGGAGGGATCAACATTATATTTGCGGGGGACTTTGCGCAGTTACCACCTGTTGGTCAAAAAAGGTTGTATGCAAATATAATCCAACCGGGGGCATTGTACAACGCCGACACGTGCCCTAAGCAGAATGTGGTGTTTGGAAAATTACTCTGGCTATCCGTGAAAACTGTTGTCCTGTTAACCGAGAATAAGCGGCAAAGTGGCCCAGAAAATGAACGATTTTTAGCTTTGCTCGGGAGACTGCGGGAAGGAAGATGCACCGACTCGGATTACGCTTTGCTGAATAGTCGGGTTTTATCCAACATGAATATTGATTGGACGGATGACAGATGGCGGCGTGCCCCAATCATTGTGTCAGACAATGCCACTAAGGATGCGTTGAATATAAGGGCAACACATGCATTTGCAGCTGCAACAGGACGGCCTGTTCATTGGTATCATTCAACTGATACCATGTCAAGGAATAAGCCAATTGAAGACGAGGGTCCTATTGCAAAGCTGAACCGTATGGCCTCCGGACAAATGGACCAGAGGCTTGGAAAAATCCCTCTGGTGATTGGTATGCCTGTGATGATTTCCCAGAATTTCGATGTTCCTGGTGGGGTTGTAAATGGTTGTTCTGGGACTTTAAAAAGTGTACGGTACAGGCTGGACAGCAAGGGCCGAAGACATGCCATTTCATGTGTCATCGAGGCACCAGACACGTCGGCTGGGATAATTCAAGGACTGCCGGATCACCACGTAGTTGCGCTCGAGGACACCATTAGTATTAAATTTACCCATTACTACTCGAAACAAAGCAGGACAATCCGGTGTACTCAGCTTCCCGCATCAATGACTCTGCTACAAATTTGAAATTTAAGTGGTCGACTCATGCCTTTTCCCCCACACTGGCATTCCACCCATGGATAAGGAGCAGTATTATCTCCTACTTGGCTTGGCCGACGACTTCCTTGACTTGTCAAAGGGACTTGGAACTGCTTAACTCAGCGAAGGCCTCCAGGAGGTCTTTGGAGCGAAGTATTCGGAGAATGCAGAAGCCATACCCTTCAGGAGCTACTTTGGTGATATCGAGAACTATGGCTCCCAATCCGTCTGAAGCCACTTTATTCGATAATCCAGATCCATACGGTCATACAGCTCTCGAGGAGGACAAGGACAACTCGGATACCCAGGAAGGGACAGTTATTGTTCGTTCATTTGATGCGCGTCGTCTCGCTATCGAGGTATTTGTCAACCTGGAAGCCCCTGCCCTTGTGGCTCGTCTAACCCCTGAAAACGCGACCAAGCCGACTGCGGGCACTTCCACTGCCCGCAGCACCCCAGCTGCTCCTCAGAAAGCGAAGTGGACTGCCAGCAGTGTGTCCTGGGGCAAGAACGATGGTGGATGGTAAAATTTACATGTAATCTACATAGTTTACAAACTTTACAACCATTTTTTACTGTAAATTACGGTAAAAATTTCGGGCCTGCAGCGCTGTAAATTACGGTAAATTACAAGCCCTTTTTAAGATAAAATTACATCCAGGGTTGGATATAATACCCAGCCCTAAGAAACACATCGTGCTGCTGTGCCCCGAGGCTTAGATCTCACCGGATTTCGTCATCTCCGCATGCTATCGGAGCAATTTGCGGTCAGGATTCTTTTACCGAAACACCATCTTCTGCGAGCCGGCGGAACGGGTGTGGTAGCAAACGAGGTGAAGATGGAGCGGAACTACCCACTCTGACACATGTGTCGTGAGAAGCAACCCAGAGTTGAACCGCTCATGCCTCATGTCTGACCAGCCTCACGCTTACATTGATTGTCAAAAGCTAGCCGTAAAAGTGACGTACGAATGAGCAGGCCTGACTCGCCTGAAACGCGGCTGGTGGTGAGAGGAGATCTGGTGACATTCTAGAAGAGAATTGAGGGCCCTGTCACTTGGAGTCCCACTGGTTCGGGGACGGCAAAACCGGCAAGATGACTTGTGCGGTTTCGCGATCGAATGTGTGATTCACCGAGCCACAGGGCCGGACTCACTAGAACCCTCGATTTTCTCCCAGATTCGTTCCTCATATAATAGAAGTTACACACGCCACTTCTTGGCTCCCAGTCATTGTGCAGCGTGGGTTGCACAATGGGGCAAAATTGGCGCCAGAATCATTCCTCGTGAAAATGTTCCTCTCGTGGGATCACGGAGTTCACGTCATGTCGTGATAAGTTAATCAACGACGTAGCCTTACCCACGCGACTGAAGCTGGTGCACGAGGAACCCTAGCCACTGCGGGTTGAACCGTGGGAGAACCCGCGGTCTTGGATTCGGGTACTCCTCGACTCTGCCTAAATTTGGCATGACAGACCCGACGTGCATCGTCTCGAGCACGGTCGTACTTTCGTACAATGCGTCACGCGAGGCGCTTCCGGAACCAAGTCGCACCGCGTGAGTGCTGAAGCCGGGCGGCTTCCCCTTCTTATTAGAAGGGACCGAGTTGTTCTTCGGGCAATTACGCGACAAGTGGCCGGGCTCCCCACAGGTGAAGCATAGCCCTTTCGCGAGCATCTCGTTCCGTTTCTGCGGAGACAGTTGTTCACCCGACTTTGCAGGTTTTCCCGGAACACCTACGGATGAAGTCCGCAGGACTTCTTCACGTCCACGTCCACGCCCGCGGCCTCTAAACCCGCCACGGTTAGTGCGATTCTGCGCATCTCTCGGCCGAGAAGAGTCCTGCTGACGAAATTCCGTTCTCGGCGCGCCAGAGTTCGGCGCCTTTGAAGGGCCGCCCGAACCTCCAGCAAGAATCCCCAACAGGATCTCCGCCTTTTCGGCTGCTTTCACGACCTCGTCCCAGGAGGCCTCTTCTGCCTCAACGCCCGCGCGATAAATCTCGCCGCGAACGCCTTGAGTGAAGCTATTACATAAATAACTTCACTACTTTCTCTTGATTGTCCTCTAATCCCAACGTGTTGTAGATGGCCGACCATTCTGCAACATGGGAGGCGACATCCTTCGCACCTTGATAGCAACGATCCAACTTCTTGCGCTGCTTATTGCGGAAGTCCGCGGGGAAGCAGAACTCGAATAATTCTACGAAGAACTTCTCGAGTTCCCAGTTCACATCGTCGGGTTCAACAATCTGATTATAGAAATCAAGCGCACGACCGTCAAGGAAATATGACACGAAGTACACTTGCTCGTCAACCGGTACGTAGCCCATTTTCACGTAAGTCCGGGACTCACGCGCAAAACGCTGAATAGCGTTTGCGTTAGGTTCGCCATTATACCGGGTGGGAGGGATAGGCCGAAGCCTCATCCTCTCCTTCCTATCTGAGCCGCGCTTGCGTTTGGAAGACAACCGCGGGCTAGCCGCTCCACGTCGCGAAGATCCAGACTCGTTCTGGCCCGAGTGATTGGAGCTTGCGCCCGAATCGCTCGACTCATCGCCCGGGTCGGACGGCGGCGAAGTGGAAGCGACTGGCGTCGCAGTGGTTCCGCGTCGCAAGAACTTCTTGAAAAAGTTCTCGGCGGCTAATCTCCCGGGTGTCGTGCCCCGCGGAGTTGTGGAGGTGGAGCGCGCCTCCGATATTTCGGGCGCGCTCGTGTCCTGCTCAGTACCCGACTTATCTCTAGGAGATTTCTTCCTCGGGTGCGTGCGCTGCTTCTTCTCTGTTTCAAGCTCGATAATTCTATTATTCATTTGCTTAAACAGTTCCTCAACAGAGGGTCCGGACGGGGACTCGCTGGCTTTAACGCTACCAGGGTCCGAAGCAGACGGTAAGTCATTCGACGTCTTCGGTTCAACTCCTACGAATTGAACTCGCGCTACAGGCGCGACTGCAGGAATAACGGCTGGCGCCGGAACGACCGGCGCAGCCACTGGCAACTGAACTTGGGCAGCAGGAGCAGCGGCCGGTACCACGACAGGCGCCGGGTTAACGGGAGCCGCCGCCGCAGCCCTCAAGTCACCGCCATTCTTTGCGGTAGGGCTTCTAGAGCGCTTGCGGCTCTTTTTGGCCTTTGGCGTAGATGTTGAATTCGGCTCGAAATCAACCAAGAAACCGGTGGGGATTGATTTATCCTCCTGCTTCATGCGATTAATCTCGGCGTAATTAGCAAGCATCTCACGCTGCGCATTAAGTTCTTCTTCCGAAAATGCCTCAAACGCGCTAATACCTCCCCAGTTGCGCGGGTCGGGGCCCTTCCCCTTCGATTTGGAAGGTCCTGTGACCGCGTTGAAACTGATGAGGTCGCCCTCGTCCTCTACCTCTTCCATAGTCGCGCGAAGCGATTTCGCGGCAACCACGGGGTTGACTTGGACGACGGGCGCCGGTTCGCCATTCGAACCGGACTCGGCAAAGCTAGGAGCTTCGCCGAAGGTGGGTGCATTCACACTGGAATCCACCGTATAAAGCTGAGACTTCTCAGGCGTCGCTTTCCGCTCCAGACGGAGGCGGAAATCTTTGGCGATTCTTTCATGGCGACGAATGAGATCTTGAAGCTCCTCAGAGCTCATCTCATCCGTAGCTTGCGCAAAGGTCGCCTCGGATCCAGAGTCAGAGTTATTATCATTCGAGGTATGTTTAACTCTACTCGGGCTACCACGACGCTCACGGTGAGAACGAGAGGTCTTGTGAGAGACGGTAGTCCATCCCTCATCAAGATCTCCCGGCGCCGCAGAACTATTGCGAGCGCCGGTGTCCGCATTGCTCCGCGTAAGCAGAGGCAATTCGGATGAATTCTCCTCGTCGTCAACGACAGAGGGGCTAGGGGTTCTCGACACCGAAGTGAAGGGTATACCCCCCGCCGGAGCGGGGGTAGGTCTCGCCGAGGCGGAAGGTCTCGCCGCCGAAGCAACGGAAACTCCAGACGCCGGAGCGAGGAGGGGATAGTCGACGAGGTTAACCCCTGTTGTCCCGAAGGTAATGGCCTGCGGGGAAAAGAGGGGTTTGGGAGCGGGGAGCAGGCCGCTACGAGTAGCGGCCCTGGTGTGAACGATATGCTCACGATTGTTGTCCATCGCTAGGTATCTTGCAAAGTATTGTCGCTGCGGCGGTAGTCGAGGTTGATCGGACCAGGGGGAAACCAGCGTGCGGCGGCAAGTGTTGTGCACTTAAAAAGATGTGACGAAAGGCGATAGAGTCGTCGGTTTCGACACACGGAAAGTTCGATGCGAGATAGTCGAGCTCGCGGGTAAGTGGGATAAAGTAAGATTGACTAAGGTACTGTAACTACGGACAAGTGTATATATAATGTATTTAGGGGTCAATGTAAAACAAGGGGTTAAATGAATGTGAGCCGGCGCCAAGCCGGCGGCAATAGGCGCGCGCGCGGCGGCGCGCGCGACGAGTAGACAAATAAAACAAAAGAGTGTGGTATAGTGTGGTATAAAATCGTACCGTTACATAAGGCCTAGACTGTAGGAATATTTCACAGCTTCAAGTCCACTATTCACGCGCTCCGGGCGCCATGCCTCAATTACGAGGACGGTGTGCCCTCCGCCATCCAAACAATTGTTTTTAGAGCCATACACACAACCTTCAAATCACGACACAAGAGATGATCTCCGCAAAACACACAAAATAATATATTATAATTACTACCGGCGGTATGGAAAGATTCTGAGGACGTCATGCCCTGCGGAATTGTCGTGTGATTCTGCTCATATAGTTTTCAGAAACGTACATTGAGAATTGAGGTCAGAACAGCTGTTCTGGCTGAAATGATCAAAAACAGCTCAAAAAGGAAAAAAAAATCGGCCGCGCCCTAAGTTCCGCAAAGAGCTGTAAATTGCATCTACAGGCTGTGGCTGAAAAAGATGGTCACTTTCGAGCGAACACGATGGCCATGAGCGTGATGATGTTGTTAAATATCGCATGGCATTTGTGAAACGACGGATTGAAGAATATGAACCAAGAATTGCAAAGTTCAACAATGATGGTGTTTGTACTGGTCTGCCCGGTGGTATTGGTCCAGATGGGAAACCATACCGTCTGATTGTGGCCACTCACGATGAATCTACATAAGGAAAAGTCTTCATCATCAAGAAGCGAAGATGCATAACGACCAATTTTATGCAAGGGGAGTTGGCCAGTGGAAAGATATGTGTGTAGCCACTCTCGAATCCTGCGGGCAAGGTAGCTTCCATGCCCCTGAGACTCCGACACAATCATTGAAGATTGTCTCCAGGTGTAGGAAAGAAGAGGATCGAGATACAATTTCAATGTCCCTAGCATCCCTTGAATTTGCCCTCTGAAAACAAGATCATGTTCTTTTTTCTTGCTTTCAAGCTCAAGCCGATCAGCTGCACGCTGCAAAGCTGGAAAATTGCGATAAGTGAGCTGATTCAATTTATTCTCAGCAAGACTCTCAGGACTGTTGTCAACTGGAAGATAATTGTGAGAAATCACTTGAAGCAATTCCTTGAGATGAACATGTGCCAAGTTGACAGGATCCATGAAAGTTTCCACATCAGCAGAACATGGCTGTAAACATGTTAGTCTCACAAAAGAATTGAGAATTTTAGGACTGACTGCAATGGGAATTTCCACAGATTCTGCATCTGTGCTTGATTCACTTGCAGAGTCATTCTCAGAGTCTGAGGAAATCTCTGTAATTTCTTTGCTGGATGAGGCTGGCATTGGAGCTTTCCCTGCATTTCCAAAGAAAGATCGGATGTCTGAGTAGCCCTGCTCTCTCATCTTGGTCTCAGCCTGTTTTCTGCGCTGAGCAGTTTGCCTAGAATGTCCTGTGTAACCTTTTCTCTTTTTGTTTCTTCCAGTCTCTTGCTCTAGCTGACGTTCAGCTTTCTGAGCAGCTGCCTGAGCATCAACCAGGAATTCTGCAAAAGAAGCCAGAGCAGTTTCAGAATTGAGTTCCATGTCTTCTTCATCCTCATTTTCATCCTGCAGCTCTGTGCATTCTACATCTGGAAGTTCATCACCAAGCAAAGAGTCCCATGATCCAGGAGTGTCATCTAGAGAGGTGGGCTCCAATTCTGAGAAGGTTTGAGTGGGGGAATCCAATTTCGAGGGGTATTAGTCTGAGATCTCTTCAAAGTGAGGGCCTCTGTGGCCTTTGAGAGATTGTTCTGCCTAGCTTTCTTGCCTTTGCTGACTTTGGGCATGGTGCAGATGGAAGGGAGAGCAGAAGAGGGCAGAAAATGCGACGACAATGAGGCCTCCACGAGGCGACGGAACGACCGGACCGGTCACGTAATTGATTATATAATCGGTCCAAATCTTCCATTCCGGTTGACCGAAATCGGTGTCTGGATCGTATTCACCTAGTCTCCCGACGGCCAGCTCTAAAGCAACATACGCAACATGGGCTTGGAGCTGGGTTTTGGTGATGTAATCGGTGATATAATAAAGCACGGCCTTTGCAGCCGGGGTTTTCATCAGGTCTGCATGTCACCTGAGTTAGGACCAGTCGGTGGTCGCTTTTTACTGGGCAGTGATTTAATTTCGAAGTCGAAGCTCGAAATTTTCTCGACCCATCGAGCTTGGCGGCCCGATAGGTTTTTCTGGTTCACAAGGTGAATTAACCCTTTGCGGTCCGTAACCCAAGTGAAACGGAAACCTTGTAGGATATCTTGGTGGCGCAACATGGACTCAACGCCGGCAAGCATTTCGATTTCATGTACCGGGTAATTCTGCTGAGCCGAATTTAGCTTAGCCGAGAAGAACGCCGCAACTTTGGCAGTCTTCCAGTCCTCGCCTTGGCATACTACACCAGACACGCCGGTGCTGCAACCATCAGTTACCAGCCAAATGGGAGGTGCGTTAGGCCCATATTTGAGGGGTTCACGACGGTGCTCTCGCACCTCGGCTATCGTAGCCTTCACGTCTTCAAACGCACGCTCGTGAGTGAAACCCCATCGAAAAGGGAATGAATCGCTTGTCAGACCATGTAGGATCCCCATTGGAATACGAACGTTTGGCACGTCATCCGCAAGGTACCCAACCGACCCGAGGAACCCGCGCAACAAGTCACGGTTCGTCGGAGTCTTCCAGTTCAAGACAGTGTCGAATTTATGGGGATCCATGCGGATGCCCTTGTTCAACTTCAAGTTGTTGTCAACAATGCGACCCAAGACGCTCAATTCAGGCTTGAGCAACTGCAACTTGCTCGCCCTCAAGTAGAGCTTCTCCCTTTTCAGTATGTCTATGACTTTCTTCACATGCTCAATGTGTTCCTCGAGGGTATTTGAGTAGATGATTATGTCGTCAAGATAGACATCCATGAAGACGCCAATGTAGTCGCTAAACAGGTAGTTCATCAAAGACTGATAAGTCGCTGGTGCGTTACAGTCCCCTTGCTGCAATACGAGACTAACCATATTGCCATCGGGCGTGCTAACTGCCGTTCGATGAACGTGTTCTGGAATGACGCGAATTTACTCATAGGCATCTTGTCCATCAATGAGAGATCGATACTTGCCCCGCGACACGTGGCGCAAAATTCCTTCCATATCTGGCAGAGGGGAGGTCATTTTCTTGGTGTTGGCATTCCGCGTACGTAAGTCCACCACAACTCGCAATTTCGGCGGACTTGTTTTGACTTTAGGGATCAACAACATTGGCGCGGTATTTCCGGAGTTGGCAACTTCCCAACGCCCAGCCTTTAGGTAAGTCCTGCGCTTCAAATCCCACTGATCTCGCAGCGCTTCAGGACAACGTGACGGCCTCCAAGGGAGGATCTTATTCTGGATTAAATATCCTCATCAATAAGCGGAATAGTGTGATTTATTGCGCGTAATGAGGTAAGCCGGTTTCGGCGGCAGTTAGGCTTAGCATACTCTAACAGCTCATCGCGTGCGGCTTGCAGCGTCGTCTCGCTCATTTAGACTGCTCCGGAGAACACTCGAGCGGTAGCAACTCCTTCTAAAGGTACGGATTTAGCGCTTCCGATGCAAACGCGCGCGGGATTTACTGTAAATTGAAACTAAATGTTTCGGTCTTCTCGGTCGAAAATTGATGAACCTACGGTCGAAATGGTACAGTAAATTTGACATTCACAGAGTGGTTGATTTTGGACCGTGATCCCTGGACGGCTAACTGCAAGGTAATAGGGTCCACCAATTCCTTGCGCTTCAACCGAAGTTGATCTGCCAGGTTCGTAGAGACCAAATCACCAAGTGATCCGGAATCCACCAAGGCGCGCACACCCAACAATCCCAATACTTTTCTGGCCGTGATGTGCTCGGCCATCTCGGACGATGTGAAATATGGATTATCTAGCCCAAGGCGTGACTCCTCGTGACTTCTCCGATGTCACAGTAGTGTCACACGCGTCACCCCCTCTCGCCACGTCACTCGGACACACGGACAAGATGGACAAGAAGTACGCACTGAACGCGGTCGAGAGGTGGTGGCGCGATCACCAGCAGTGGCTGGAAACCTGCGGTTATTCCTTGCGTCCGCGCTACGTCCTCGGATGGCAGGGCCCCGCAAATCAAGAGGAAACGATGAAAAGCACTGTAACTATTTGGTTCTATGCATGTAATCCCCTGGTTGATTCGGTGGTTTTCTTTTCTTTAGAGCTGGGTCATGGATGCCACTCGCATAAAAGATGATGCCGTTGTTGCCCTCAAGCTTGTCGAGCTAAGTGACGGGGTCTCAGTATCAAAGGAGGAACGTATCATGCGTCTCCTCAACTCCGAGCCACTTGCCTCGCACCCGGACAATCCTTGCCCCACGCTCTACGATGTCTTAGACGTACCAAATGACCCCAGGGAGCCCAAGGCCTCGCAGATATTTGTCATGCCGTTCTTACGCAAATTTGACTCCCCACCGTTCGAAACAGTGGGGGAAATTATGGATTTTTGCGGGCAGGCCGTCCGTGGCCTCCGGTTCCTCCATGAACATAATATCGCGCATGGGTATCGACCTTTCCTCCTTTGATCAGGCGGTCTGCTCATCTCGTCCACTCAGGGATTCTCATTATATGAACATCATGCTCGCCGCCAACAAGATGTATCCAAACGGATTCTATCCTGGGAATCCGAGCTACGCCCATCGCACCCTCGACGTATCCGCTCGTGCGAAAGCCTTCACGCGCACCCAACGTCCGCCACGATACTACTGGATTGACTATGGCCTTTCCTCCGATGAGTATCAGTGCTCCGACCCGTCTGGCCGCCTGCGCGTGCCCTACGCTCGCGGTGGTGACAAGGACATCCCCGAGACGCAGAATAACTGTTTGCTCGCGGACCCCATTCGCGAGCGATGTGTGGTGGTTAGGGAACCTAATTGAGACACATCTAATCAAGGTGAGTACCCTGTGCCAGTTTGTGGCTATGGCTATAAACTACCTGCCAGCGGTATTCCGGCCTCAATTGTTTGAAGCCAATGGTCGCCGCCATGCGCAAGGAGCGCCCTGAGGACCGGCCCACTATGATCGCAGTTGCGGCACAATTCGACCTCATACTGAAGCGGTCCTCATCATGGAGATTGCGGTGCATGACAGTGCGACGGAAGCACCTCGTCGGACGTTTCCTCAAGGGCTTTCCGGCCTACATTGCACACACAGTGCCATATTTCCTGGGGAAAGTGCCCGCGTTGCCACACGCACAAAGAAATGAGGATGACAATATACATGAGGGAGCCGACAAGTTGACGGAAGGGAAGGTGTGAAACGGTAGCTTTATCGGCCGCCGTTTTCGGAGCATCTGCTTTAGACAGGCGTATATTGGGAGGCAGCGGTGTTTTGCAGGAATGAGGGTTGGTAAGTCTGAATTGGGAAACCACGCGATCAATCACTGCCGTTTGTGAGAGCTTTACGGTCTTCTGTTGTCTATCGCATTGGAAGAGTTACGACTTCTGGCAGGCCCACCGGGTATTCACTCCAGCTAGCTGAATTTTGGAGGACTTGTCAGGCGTGACGCTAACTGGCGGGGTGATCATTCCTCTCAATCTCCAAGTTTTCCCGTACGGTTCATCTTTTATTTTATTTCTTCTCTCCCTCATCGAAAATCGTTCTGGACATCAACCACCACCTACCACCCCCTATCGCCCCCACTAGGTACTGCCACATAACTCTCGTAGTTAGGTACGGTAAACCATGAAATATCAATCAATAAATCAATGCCGAGGTTAACGGTGCGCCTAACGGAGTCCCCTCTGGTTCAATGCTGGGGGAGTAATGCTGGTCTGTGCCACACCCCACGTCCGCAAAGACGTTGAAACTATGCTGTTGAGTCCTGCCTTGGTAAAGCAGGTTCGCATGTGGCGACTCAAGCACAGCTCATGGACTCGGAAGGGCGGCCGGTTGTGGTACGAAATGTCGTGTTCGTAGATCGGTCACAACGAGATGAACGGAAGCGCGTTCACGCGGAGCGTCGATGCAGGGTAGCGAATGTGTGAAAACTCCCCGTGCGGAGTGGGGAGAAGTCGCGGAGTATTGGTGCGCACAGGGGTGCATTGGGTGAATGAAGCGGCTCGGGGGGAGTGACGTCTCGTATCCGAGATCAGCACACGGAGTCTGTGCATGGCGCGGAAAAGTCGCGCAGAGCGGGCCCTGAGGATACGGGGAGCGGATCCACGTCGTCGGCCCAATTGAGAGGGTCGAACATGAATATTTGGGCTCCGCACCTCGATAGAGAGGGTAGCGGCGGGGTGGCAAGGGGGCGACAAGGCGAAGAGTAACGGACAAGGTGGGGGCCGCCGGGTCCGTTTGCGTCGCGATCGTCGACAGAGGGAAAACTTGCCACACCATGTACATCCTCCGGATCTTGGCATCCTCGAGTCGTCGTCGTAGTACTGTACGTTGAAAGACGGTCGATCCTCCGGGTTGGGGATGCGGGGTTGTGCGAATCGCATGGGTGATCACCTCATGGAGAGGCTGGGCAAGTAAAGCAACCAATCACCGCGGCTCGAGCGGCAGAGTAGCGAAGAAAGCAAGGAAGTCGATACGGCATAGCAAAAGCAAAGACAAGGATGGTATGTAGTCTCTCGTAGACAGACGCTTCGCCAAAAGAAAGCTCGTAGATAGTGTGCCAGAACCTGGGGAAGGGCCGGAGCGTCAGGATGAGTGCGCATCCGATCCCTATCGGGACGAGATTAGTAGACAATGTAGGGTTCAAATGACGTAACCAACGGCGTGAGCCTCGATGCTGGAGGCGTCTGGATAAGCGCGAAGTGTCGACGGCACAACCCCGCCTTCAAAACCGGATGAGTGGGCGTCCGATCCCTATCGGGACGGGATTAGTCGACAATGTAGGGTCGACATAACGCAACCAACGGCGTGAGCTTCGATGCTGGAGGTGTCTTGATAAGGCCGAAGTGCCGACGGCACAACCCCGTCCTCAAACCCAGATGAGTGCGCGTCCGATCCCTATTGAGACGGTTAGTAGACTGTAGGGTCAAAAAATGCAACCGACGGCGTGAGCGTCGATGCTGGAGGTGTCTGGGTAAGCACGAAGTGCCGACGGCACAACCCCGTTCTCGAAAACGGAAGAGTGCGCGTCGGATCCCTATCGAGACGGGGTTATTAGAGGACGTTGGGAATAACGATGGTGATAAACGACATGGGCCGCAGCACTGGACGCGTCGACATTGGCATGGGTGGTCGATAATCGGTGATCTGCGGGTAATATCAGACGCTGTGACACAATTTTCTTACCGTTCGCACCAAGAAGCGCTAATTCGTCTCGGAAACCTGAGCCGATCTCCAGTATGCTGGTCCCGGAGGCGATGGATTCCACGTTCGCCTCGAGCTCACTAGCTGAAACAGAGTAAATAGCATTCACCTGAAAATAAAGAGAGACCTGCCTATACGATCAAAGTCCTCCCGCATGTGCGGATCGACGTCGCAGAAATTGCTATAATCGGTCTCTATTGAAATTTTTGTTAGGCGTACTCATCGAGCGTCGAGACCGTCCTACTACCTGCATTGACTGATGTAACAACCACAAAGACTGGTGCATCTCGGTTGTCGGGATGTGCTAAGACCGACAGCGAATATCGGTTTGAACGAAGCCTCACAACATACACCATGCGATCAGAGGCATCCTGTCGAACTCAAAATAAGTGAAACCGGAAACACAAATGACGTACTTTGACTGCGAGCCAATGATCTCTCGCGTTCTTTCGGAAGTTTTTCGCCTGGCTACGAGTTGCGTTCGGAAGCTTGAGATCCTCCAGATCCTCGAGCAACCTAGGGGTATGTTATTCCGGTGAAATTATAAGATATGTCGCCAAACGCACTGATCATTCTGAGCCTCCAGTCTGACCTTAACCCTAGACCCCATAGCCTCAATAGGTTCCTTGTACTTCGGATCATTTAGTCGTTCCACCGCTTTGTCAAGATAGTCTTGACCGCGCTCGATTTGGCCACGCATGCTGTGCTTCTTGTATTGCTTGACGCTCCATGGAGCGATTTTTACAATAGCGGCCAGAAGAGCGCCAATCTCAGCACCAGTCGCCATGTTAGAGCTCGAGCAGCCCACGACCACACCATACGCCTGCACCAGGTGTTTTATACAATTCATCAGCAACTTGACAAGTTCTTGTCGGACCGCTTCTCAGATCTTTTGGCTCTTTTGTGTTTTTAAGGTACTTTTTTTGGGCACTTTTTCCTCCGCACAATATCACTTTTAACTCTTCGGTCTCTTTTGCACTCCGTTTTCCTGATGCATGCCAAAGTTCTTTTTTGGGGTCCAAAGTGCGATAAAATTTGCAGACAAAACATCGTTAACTAAATATTACATGGACTGTATCTAGAATGCAATGTCGTGGGAGTGGTGATCTGCATACTTATTAACATAGAAAGCTTTGAATGCGTCCAAAGAATTTGAAAAGTCAAAATTGTCCAGCGGAACAAACTTGTTCCCGGCAAGACCTATGAGGTGTGCGGCCCGAAGTAAAGAGTCGAGGTGCACCACCGCCATCTCGGGTTCTCTTGGGTGGCCGCGGACGAAATCAGGCTTCACCACCCACATACCCGTGTCTGCGTCGGGCTCGTCTCCGTGTGCCGAGAACCAGTGGATCAGCGCGCAGGGGTAGTCAACACCGCGGAATTTGAACCTGAACAAAAGCCGTACACGAGCGGCATGCAGACCACGGAACCCAGGGGCCTCGGGGTCGTGCTCGATAAAGACGCAGTCATACCTTGGTGGACCGCGGTACCACGACTGCGTAGCTCGACATCAGGAAAAGTGTTTATCTGAGAATTTGTTGCCCGGTTGATTATATTGTGCGAAATAGCTCATCATAGGCAATTGGGTGTATATGTAGCCGCCGTAGACTACATAGCTCCGGGCGAACCCAATGTAGCTCATCATTGATTGGCGCTGTAGCGATGGCGGCAAATATCGGCATATATATCCGAACGCCAAGACTACGTATCTGGCACAAAACACCCAGTCCCAGAGACACTGTATTCTCGCCGGTCGTGTTCAAGCACCACCCCGCTCGTGCGGAAACATTCACGCGAAATCTTGCAGTAATAAAGTGTCACTGAGTGCGTGGCGATTTGAAAAATTCCCCAAGTCATTAAAACTCCGACACACGTGTGTTGATATGGCGTGATTGATGGTCAACCATCGCCACGTCTCTTGTCTTTTCCCTCCATCTCTTCCCCTCCCTTCCTCCACTGTGCCCTACTGTGCCCCGTTGAATGCCCCTCCAAACCTACGTTCTGGGCTCTTGTGACCCATCAATTCCCTTCTGCTAAATCTGGATGACTTGGACCTCTGCGCTTGTGGCTGCCGCTCATCTGGGTCTGTGATGCTCTGGTTAGCTCTGGCTTCGATGTGGATATTATCTCGCGCCCAAATCCTATAGTCTATGTCTTTTACTTCCCTTCCTTTTAGTCATGATTTGGATGGCTCGCATCATGTCTAGCTGAAGGTACGTCGTCCGTCCCCCGCCGACTCATCTGATGTATTTAAAACAGCGAATCGTGTCGCGTCTCTCAACATTCTCAAAGGTGGCTGCGGTATGTGATTGACACACATTCCCGACGCCATCCGCCCCCAGTTCAGGACCAAATTCACGCCGGCGCTGCTCGAGTACACCGGAAGTATCCAGGGCTGGAACGACCCCACCGCCGTCGAGGTTGTCACCATCTGGAACTCCGTATCACGCGGTCTCGGTGGAGGAGAGAGAAGATCGTGATTTGGTGCTTGTCATCACAAAGCTCGTGCGTGCTAGTTCTTTCAATTTGCAGACTCAGGCTCACTGCCTCGCGCACCTAGGCCCAGGACAAAATCGATGGAAGGCGCAACAGGATCGGCGCCGCCGGCGTTACCGTGTGGAAAACAGTCTTCAAGGGAAAATCCAAGCAAGAGGTCATCGCGGACGTCGAGTGGTACTTGAGTGGTTCTGATCGGTCTCGCGTATTCTACTACCGCGACGTTATCGACGACGAGGAGACTGGTAAGACCAAGCTCATGGTATGTACCTTGTCGTGCTCCTCTTCTATCGGGCGATAATTACCCTTGTCAGGGATTATTCCAAAGTTTTGTTTTCTCGCATGTATTCACTGTCCATTGCAATGCGACTGCTACGGACGGCCACCTCGGTCCATTGGGATACCCTACGACTGTGCCTGAGGGCGCGCTGACCCTAACATGTCATGTGGTGTCGTACTTCCTTTTCATCATCTGTTTCTTTTATCCCGAGCAGGTACGCCTCGACACGCTGTTTGTCCTACATAAATTATGGTCAATGAAGCATACCTAGCTGGTAGTAAGTACAATACATACCTTCATCATCCATTGAGGGCGCTTTGGGCCCCAGCCTAAGCAGTCGATGTCCAAACGGATACAGGTGTCACAGTAGTCGTTTGCAGCATTATGGCGCTCATCGCACTTCTGGATGGCGAGTCGGCGACCAGTACAAATAGGAACGGACGGCTGCAACGCGTACTCTTGCGTCACCGTTCCGTGTGTCTATCCACAACATTGTGAGGTAAGTAATAAAGCAAGGGAAAAATATGTAGAGTGCCCATGGGTAGATCCTCAGGCTAACTTCGCACCTAGACCATCGAGCCAACCGGGAGCAGCGCAAAGACGTAATAGGGCAAGCACACTGCCCCGCAACAGTGCTGTTGAGAGATGTCCCAAGTCTCCAACGTCTCAAGCCCCAGCGCCGTCCGAGAAGGCCGAGGTTTCGATGCTTGTGTCGCCGTCGGGTGGTACATAGCTTTGAGAATTGTGCCAGAGGAAATAAAATACGAGAGTCAGTTTGTGTATAGTAGAGAGGTAGAATGGCTCAATGGGTATGACAGAAAATACACTGCGCTCCGGGCCTGCGCTCGATGCGCCTCCAACGTCAGGTTCGAACCGTGAGATATATTTTGATGCGGGTTGATGGCACGTGGCTCAACGTGGTGAGAGCGCTCGGATACACGTCCGGTGGAGGTAATGACCTGTAGAAAGGGGAATAATGATGGAGGAGAGGAAATGAGTAGATAATGCGAGAGTATGAGTGAGAGAGATTGAGAGTGGCTGTTAACGCCCGAGAGGGAACACGCGGCAAATGCCCTGATGTGCATGAGCGACGAGCGTGCCTATTGGCACTTCCACACCGCCGCAGCTGTTCCTGCCTTACAGTTATTTTGTGTCAAGCTCCGCGATTGCAGAACTTGTATTCACCCATCGACTGCACGATGTTGCTGCTTCCATCTGGCTGGTTTCTTTTGGCTCCTGGTCCTTCTGTTTGCTCACCAATGCAAGTTTTTTCCCCAGATCGTCCACGTTCAAGTTGTCATTGACCTTTTTTCTTCTTTGTGAACAGCTGTGCCATTTTGAAATTTTTTTAGTGGGGCTCCTCCATGTATGTGTACCATGACCTTCGGCCCGCATGCGGATCCATGATGGCGGTGGTGGTGGCGGTGGTGACATCGTCATCGTGTGCTTCCTTTTCCCAGTGTGTGCTGGATGTACCCGGTTACTATCTGTAGCATCCATTGTATATGTACCCTATTTTGCCTGTGAATGGAATGGATAGCCTTACAAAAATTCATTTTTAAAGCCAATCATATTTATAATTTACAGGATGCTCCGATGAATCATGTCTTGGAGAGGTCAGCCAGGGATGTCCAGAGGATGTTGGATCCCAGAATTCTCATGGGATTGTCGTTTTCGGTATCCCTGGGAGATTTCACAGGATGTCCGGCCACTTAAGCCCCGATATGGTAGGTGGGAGGTCGCCGGGAGCTCCGACCAAATTGGGGGTGTAGCACAGGGCACAGCTGACAGAGTCCTGAACAGAAAGAACAGCGAGCGTGAACAAAACATCAATGAACATCCGGAAACAGTGAAGTCCGCGAGCCTGTTGGCTCAGGGAAAAGTGCAAACAAAGCCAAATACAAGGTGTACAGCCCTAGGCAGTCTTTGACTTTCCGCCCTTGCATTCGTGACTAAGCATCTCCTTATTGGGAAGACGAATTTCGGCTGCTTGCCGGCAGTTGGAACCTTTCAATCCCCGCCGCGTTATGTGTTACGTTCGTGATTTCTCTCATCCATATCACCACCACCACCGCTGTCGCAACCGTGCCACCCAATCTCACTCACCATTTGTGTGGCATATGGCCCTTCCACGGAATTCCCGTGCTACTGTGCAGTAGTACCCCGCAACGTGGGACTGTGCCATGGTGAGACACAACCCTGAGTGTGCCGTTGCGACCGATGACCACTGGCATCTGCCGAGTGCCTCATCGCCTGAACACAAACTCGGACCGGGTTCTTTCCAACCTATATGTTCTGTTTAGCATCTGCCACCCTCTTCGATGCCTCAAGTGCGCTGCTTTTCCACTCTCAATCACGGACCGCATCTCACAAGACTTTTGCTATATCCCATATCTCAATGAATTGTTGTGCCACCTTAGAATTTGCTGGGGAGAAAAACTGGGACCCGGAAAGTTGGATCTACATTATGACTTCAAATCTCAAGCGCTCAAGCCCAGTGAGAATCCCGTATGCCCAGATATGCCCCAAACCGTCACAAACTGCCCGACTTGGCTCACTTCTGCCGTAATCTGCCAACAGCTCGGGGATTTTGAAAAATGATCAAAATAGAGTTTGAAATTTTGAGAACTCAAAAAAACCGCCGCCACCCGCGCCAGTAATAAAATGAACTAATTAGCACCATGCCTTCCACCCAGCAGTTTTGAATTTGCCAAGTCCACGGGCCGGCACAGCTAACTTGAGCGCGGGAAACCCGGTCGGAGTTTCAAACACTCCTTGCTTCCCACCACCATCTCCCTTCCCGCTTACTCCGCTGTCCCCTCTCCGTCGACCTGGCCGGTTCTCTACCTCGAGCTAATCTGGCGCTTCTGGGTCCGATGCTCTCCGCCCAGCCAGCTACAGACGAACGCGTCGAAAGCAAGACAACCTTGAGAACTGACGCGACGGACGTTGACTGTATGTTTTCGTGCCCAAATCGGCCTGGTGTTGTGGATACATCCCAGGTACGTGTTTCATGACCCCGGTGGCCAAATTAACCGCATATATGCACAGTTTTTCTATCGGCGTGTCTGGAAATGGTAGGACAGGTACGTTCGTCTGTACGTGTCAATTAAACGGAACTGATTCGGACATCGAAGTGTGTTTTCGTTGTTGCTCGACCTCGTTTTGCTGAATAATAGTTGTTCATGGAAGATGACCGACGCGCCGCCTGTAGACACGGTAGAACGTGAGCGCGCAGACTGCACAACAGAAGTAAGCAGTATCAATTTGTGATCTTTGAGCGGTCTGTTTTTAATGGGCAGACTTGTCAGGACATCCTGCTGCCGGTTAACATCCCGATTGCGAATTTACCTGAGTGCGACACCGAGGTTTGAATTTGGCTTCAGTATGGGTCAATTAATTAATTTACAATGCAGATGCCAGCTGCCACACCTCATACAGATGCTCCTGCAGCTTCTATGTCTGTTGCGTCGGAAACCATCGAAAATTCAGCGGACCCAGCGGTTGCTGACTCGCCGCCAGCTGCTGACCATGGACAGCCTCCTCAGCCGAACACCCTAAATCAAGTGCCGCATCTACCGACAGACTCGGAGCAGGAGATCAATATCCAGCACACACGTCTCCAGAAGAACATCAAGAAAATTCGGAGCACACTCATTAAGAAGGAAACGATACTAAAAATGCAAAAGCAGCTTCATCGGTTCTAGATCTTGAAGCTTTATCTCAATTCAACGACAAATCCCGCGAACTTTCTCTCAAACGACTCAAAATGGTCAAAAGTTTGCGTGGTGCGTCTCGTGTGCGGCAGCGACAGATCCGAGAAAAGATTCAAGCGTGCCGTCCCAGCCGAGAGGCCAGCGAGGCCATCGCTCATTGGTGTGGAAAGGGCAAATATTATGCTCGATTGCTGCGCTCGATGGCCATTCATGTATTGACTCATGGAGCGCTACCCGAGAAAGATCAGGGCAAAGGAGCACACCATGAATCGCTCCTGTTGGTCCCTGCTGTGTCAGAGGCCCTTCAAGAATGGGTGAAAGGGACACTCACAGTTGAGAAAGGTGGTTTTGTCGGACGGGTAATTTTTACCTCTCATTCTGTTCAACAAGTCTAATTCGTTTCCGTAGATGAGGCCAGCCAAAATGCGCCGATATGTGAACGAATTTCTGCTTCCGGAACTCAAAATCGATGATACTATTAGCGAGTCAACCGCTGTGCGATGGCTCAAACGGATGGGCTTCCGACTTGCACGAGTACAGAAGGGTGTTTACGTCGACGGACATGAACGGCCGGATGTGGTGGAGAGCGAGTTTCTTTGGCTTCATGTCCTCCCGTCCATTTCCTTTTCTTTAACTCGCCATTCCTCACTTCGTTTTTTTCAGATTCTGTTACAAGTACGAGGAGAAGGAATCAGAGGATCCGAAGGACAAAGGAGGGCCTCTCGAAGAAATCCCACCTCAGCTCCAACCCAGGGAGAAGATCCACTATGTGTTAACTCAGGATGAATGCTGCGTTCACGCGAATGACCAGGTAAATTTGTTCATTCCACAACGAATATTGGTTTACATGGATGACCAGGTCAATTTTGAATGGATGCGCGAGGGCGAGCAGCCACTGCGGAACAAGAGCCGAGGCGCATTGTCCACGTCTCGGATTTTATTCTGGAGCACTGTGGGCGTCTTTATCTAACACAGGCAGAGATTGACGCCCAGCTTCTCCTTCCGAAGGAGCCGCTCCCTCCATCCACTGTCACAGAGGTGCAGCTTCCGCGGGCTGATTGTACTGTCACCGTCGACGCTAATCCTGCCGCCCCGGCCCTGGCCGTGCCCGAGTCTATCGCGGATGCTGATCCCCGGGCCTCGACCACGCGCGAACCTAGCGAAAATCTGCCCTTACATGAGCCGGAGAACGCTGCTGGCCCCTCGTTGAGACGAGCATCGACACGAGTTTCGAAACACCGCCATTTGGAGAATCAGGGCTATGTGAGCTCGGAAGATGAAGAACTTCCTGACCTGCTGCATATGGATGACTCCGACTTTGAGGACGTGCCGGAGCCTCCTGCAGCGTCATCCAGCACTGCGAAGAAGCCAAAAAAGCGTACCAAGAAGCTTGCAGGTAAAAAGAAGTGTGTGAAAAAGACAGCAAAGGCAGCTGCGGAGACGCCAGCGCAGGGTCGTACGTACACCGAGAACGACTGGGTTCCACCTCCTCCCCCAGCACCGTTCACGGCTTATCAAATCCCGAGCTTCGACGCGCGACGCATTATTTATCCGGGGGCAAATTACGACCCCTGGTGGGACATGCCTCAATTGATTGCTCAAGTGCGTCTTTCTATTTATTACTGACACGACTTGACTGGCCGCAGGTCAAAGATGCCATCAAGATATTCAACGTTAAATACCCCGATGGTGTTGCGGTATTTATCTTCGACTGCTCTTCAGCACACGAGGCGTTCTCCTCGGATGCTCTGCAAGCCCACAAATGAATCGCGGACCCGGAGGGAAGCAGCCGAAGATGCAGGACACGACAATTCCGTCTACCGGACAGCCACAGACCATGAACTTCCCCGCCGGTTATCGAGGAAAGGATGCTTCGAGCGCTTCTTTGGCAGGTCAGCCGAAAGGTATGGAGCAAGTCCTGCGGGAGCGTGGTCTTCTCGAGGTTCTCGAAGCGAAGCACGGCTCTGGGAAGAAGCTTCTCGGTGTCTGCTCGGCGTGTAAGCTATCACAGGCTGCGCGCGAGAAGGCATTGAACGACGCCAAATCAAAAGAAGATGAAATTGAGGGCTCTGGTCTGGGAAATCTCGGAGCGCGGGGGGTTTCCGAAATGGATGACGACGATCTCGGGCGCGCAACTGATTGTTGCATGCAGCGTGTCCTCTCACTCCAACAAGACTTCCGCGAGGAAAAACCCCTGCTTCAGCTGATCATTGAGAAGGCCGGCCACAAGTGCCTATTTCTGCCGAAGTTCCATTGCGAACTGAACCCTATCGAAATGGTTTGGAGCCAATTGAAGCGCCGTGAATCTCTCAGTTTTATTTGGTTCATCCGTCTGATTGTTGCCAGGTTTCCGTGAATTGACCGACGGAACATTCCCCTGTGCCAAAACCCTTGTCCCGGAATCACTTGACCTCATCTCAAATGATAACATCCGTCGCTACTTCGGTCATTGCTATCGATACATGGATGCCCACAGGTGGGCTTGCAGTGAAATTCTTCGGAATCTCGTTAACTTTCTTGCAGGGTGGGTTTAAACTTGCGCCAAGCTGCATATGCAGTAAAGGAGTTCAAGTCTCATCGCCGGATCCCGGCGAACGTACACGAGCACGTCGGCATCGTCGAGCGCGCGTCCAGGGCCTAAAAATCCTAACCCTAATCCGTCCCAAAAAAAGAAATTACCTTACGTAATAGGGTTACGTTTCATTTTTGTCGGGGTCGAAAAACAAAATTTTGTTCAATCGTTCTGGGAAGCACACCATAGCTTCTTTAGCATCTCTTATGGTGTTCTGAGGTGTTTTTAATGTGACTCTTCATTCGGGCAAAATGTAGTTACAACTTCTATATTTGGGATCGATCACTGCCAAATCCGGAACCGTGATGTGGTGACGGGCACTGTAGGGGACGGACGAGACGGCTTGTTCGCGTCGAATGATGGCAAAATCACGTGGGCATTCAGCGTTCCGCATTGAGCGACTTCTTCCTAATCGGGACTGCTCAGATCAGCGATTTTTCAGTGCTATAGCCGAAAGAAATCCGGAATTTTTTCTAAACCTTTCCATTTTCAGCACATTTGCAAACATTGTCCGAAAAGTGAAATAAGGTTGCCAAACTGGGCAACCGGCGCCGGGAGGTGACTAAGTAATTGCCGGACGAATGAAAATTTTCAAGGTCTACGATGCTGCCCAAAAAATCGTCAGAACCCAAGGCTATTACGGGTCCATCTCGCGAGCTTATAGCCCGCATCGAGCATCTACAATCTCTACTACGAGGCCTGCCCAATTCCCTCCCCGAAAATCCTCCCGATTCGCCCTATCGCTTCTATTTGGACGACGGAGAACTTGAAGACCGTGGCTACCTAGGGGAGCTCAGTCATGCACTGGAGGTCTTATTTCAGACTCATACTCTGCATGGGGCTCCCATCCAATTCCTCCAACGTGGAAGCAGTCTTGATGCTATCCCCGCGATGCTGAAAGCGGCCGCCAAAAAGATGACCGACAAAGATCGCGAGTCTCTTCGAACAGCATGGCTGGAGCGGCTGATCACTGCAGCTGTCACTGCCAGGGGGAAGGTTGTCCCCCGTGGGCAGAAGCGAAAGGCGACTGAGGGGCCGGCGGACACAACACCTGTCAGCAGGAAAAGGACACCAATCAGCATTGACGATTCGGATTCAAATGAGTCCAGTGCAGAAAAAGACTCACCTCCATCCCTCCCCCCTCCACCTCGTCCTCTCACCGAGTCCTCCACATCTATTGCCTCATCGTCGCGCGCGACTTTGACACCGATCGGGAACCCCAAACAGGCGACACTGCATTCTTTCCAATTTAAGCGCGGGACCAAGGAAGATACGCAGCGGTACTGGTCAAAAGTTGTGGAGGAAGGTAGCGAGAAGAGGAAGGCTGCCGCAGAGGACAGTGTACGCCGTGTGGCCGATAAAAAAGATCACGAGAGGGATCTGGCCCGTGAGCGCAAGCGGAGACAGCGAGAACGGAAGAAAGCCAAGGCTGCGGAAAAGGGGGAGGAGATACCGGATAGGAAGAATGCGCATAAGGCCCTGATGAATGGTGCCAACGCTGCGGGGTCTTCCTCTACCATTGGCGATGTCGCGGACCTGGAAATTGCACCGGCATCTTCCAGCCCCCCCCAACGCGAGGAGTTCGACAATTACTCCTTCGGGCATGATGAGGGTGTGAAGGAAGGCCGTACGAGCGGCTTGCGCGATGGGAAGAAGGAAGGGCGAAAGGTGGGGAGAGCCCAGGGGTTGAAGGAGGGGGAGATTGTCGGGTTTGAGAGGGGCTGAGCGAGGGGAAGCGCCTGGGATTTGTCGCGGGGAGGGAAATTGGAGAGAAACAGGGTGCAAAGCTGAGTAAACCTCCCGCATCTGAACGCATCCTCATCGACGCCGGAATGGACTCACCTCTCACCGAGCTACCCCTGCTCCCGGCTCCCTCGACGGTTACCTACGCCTCCGCCGTCGCGCAGACCGACGCTCAGTGCGACACCATCCTGCCTATCCTCAGCACCACTCCACCTCTTGTTTGGGCAGATGAGCCCTCGGACGTGGACTCTCCCAAGCGAACGAACTCCCCGCGACTCCCTCCGCGTGACCTTTCCGTGCTCCGATCCGATTCGTCCTCCACGCCGTTCGCGGTCGGAGAAAACAAATTGAATAAATCAGCGCAAAAAAATGGATTTCATAGGGGGAAAAAAACTACATATGTACAGACTCTTTCATCAATGTTACTGCATCATAAGGCAGCATCCTATGGCTCTTGTATGTCTTCTGTAGATAACCTAAATCCTTGCCAGTATAGCCAAGATAATAAGCTGAGACAAATCGGGCTGCTCTATTGGAAAACCGAAGAATAAACAATTGAGGGACTTCATCCAGACATCTTTTGACATTTGCTTCCATCTCCTCAATATTCTTGATGCTGGGGGACTTTCAATACTTACACTTCAATAAAATTGAGTTCACAGTGGTACGGCTTTCAACAGGTTCCTGAAGTGCAGATTTCTGATTGATAATGTCTGGCTGATTGAATAGAATTCTACGGCAGCAACAGCTGGTTGCGTCTGCTTCACATTTGAAACCTGAACACTGAGCTAACAAGCCAGCATGAAACAGCCCCCGCTCTTCCAAAATTTGCTGCATGCCCTTGAACCATCCAGGCATTTCTGCATGATTTTCAGGATAATAGAATTCCTGACGAGCTCCTCCAGGTAATGTTCCTGGCCGCATTCTGGGTGATTGGCCCCATGTCATGCTTGGTCCCTTAGGCATCTTTCTGGCTGAGAGCGCATCTGCTGCACACTTCTGATTAGGGAAGGGCGCGGGTTCGGGTAAACCCGGCGGGTTTGCGGGCTGGCTCCAAGTGTCAAATCTGTGGTACGGAACATGCCGATGAGCAATCGCATCTCGTGGTCTTCAAAAGCCCCGAGGGGGAGACCACCGGAGACGATGGCACGGAGGGCTTGTAATTCGATGGCAGCTTTCTCAGCCTCCCCATATGGCATCTCGTTCCGCCTGAATCCGGTCAAGGTCGACTGAATCGGTGTGGCGTCCTGCTGCTGCTTCTTGTGCGGACATTCTGTTCCTCCAGCTGTATCGGGTTCGGCCCGCTTTTTGAAGCAATGCGCTGGGCCGTGGCATCTGCCTTGGCTTCCACGGATGCGTACTGACAGGCAGTCTTCCTGCCGATCAGATGTGCTATCCAGGAGTCCTTCTTGGAAAGGACAGATCCCACGGCCGTACAAGCTAAGATTGTTAAGCCTTAATTCTGGGTCTGTGACATCTTTCTAAACGTATGTCAGTTCGCTGTTGCAAAGAATCAGCTCATTTGAACGTGTTTGGGCTATGCTAGACATCATTTATCGCAGAAAGAGCCCGAAATCACAGGCCAATCAATATAAAGTAATTTTGCATGTTTTTTTCTATCACTAATTGCGCATGAATTAGCCTGGAAGATCCGGCCAAGTTTCATCTGAATCGGTGCAAAACTGACTGAGATCTGGGGAATTCTTCGAAAAACATCCCAAACAGGATTTTTTCCCCCGTGCCTTGAGACATATAGAGAAAAGGGAAGACGGGGGGGATTCCGGCCCGCCATTGATTTAAAAAGGCAGGCCACCCTCCCTAAGCTGGCTTGCTATTGTGGGGAGTACTGGTGATCACAGACATGCGTGGCTGATCATCATAAGGAATGCAAAGTTGTAGGGAATGCATGACCAACAACAAACTCATTTCAAGTTCCTTATGTCTGCCGCAAACTGTATCTCCATACTTACTCCATGACTGAGGATTGGGCCTCTTCGAGGCGGGCGCTGAACCTTTAGGTTTAAGCTGGCAAAGGAATTTCTGTATTTTTTGAAAATATTCGTAAAACAAGGGGTCCGAAACCTTGCCGAAACCACGCAAGTGTTCCATGTACCGAATTCACCGACAGATCAGGGAACATCAGAGCTCGTGACCTGTCGTCATGCCCGGTGACGGCACTCTCTCCCTCTCCTCAGCCTCGAAGTCTCTGCTCCCTGCCACGGTGAACTTAACTGGGCTTTGCCAACTTCTTTTCAATTCAAGCCACTGTGAGACTGTCTATTGCTATCCGCTCTTCTGATCTAGACACACGACACGGCCGTGCTACGGCTCGACTGCTACTCACTAAGTACTCAACGCGATGCAACGACACGAACAGGATCCCCTCCAACACGAATCACGGCACGGGTGTGCATACTTCGAGCAGAGGGCTGATGGGGGCAGAAATGGTGTCCGGTCGCAGACGTGCCGCGGGGACGGCGGACGTATGCGTGTAGGCGATCTGTTCGCAGGTAGCGGCCAGTAAGAGTGAACCAGAAAGGTGAGTCTTGCAGATGCTGCTGGCACGTTGTGAACTACCAGCAGATTAGTAGATTGCTTTGGATTACAGCTCTTTGCGGAACTTAGGGCGTGGCCGATTTTTTTTTCCTTTTTGAGCTGTTTTTGATCATTTCAGCCAGAACAGGCTTGTCATGAAGTCTTGGCTGCAACCATACGTGGGATGCCGGGCTGGATTGAATTGAGACTCGGACCACAATATTTAATGAGCAGAATACCTTGAAGAGAGCCCGGTAACCTTCATCGGTTTCCCGATAGGCCGCAGTCCCACCAGCCATGTCATACCGGCACCAAAGATTTGAGTGCACCCCTGCGTTTGAGGCTGATTCCGCCTGTTGTGGGTTATCGGCAGGAAGGACATGTGCAAAAACACGAAACAGAATATCCTGTTCCAATTTGCAGTCATACACATTATGGTATTTGTCAGAGCCACTGAAACAGAGTTTGTTTTAGTTACTACAAGCGAAGCAATCAAATACGTACAGGTCTTCGGACAGGGCTTCAAATTGGTCCCCCGACGATGCATGCGGAGAAGTAGAGCAAAATCGAACGAAGTATTCTTGTGATACCTTCCGATGCGGCAGATTTGCATTCGCCATGTAATATTCACGTGAGGATTGTATTGCTTGCTCACATTCCCCGAAACGTCGTCACTCCAGGGAATTATTCGAACAGAAAACACCGGACGACCCTGGGCTATTTTGCGCACAGGGTTTGGCATGTTTTGGGCCCAGCTTGGCGATGAATCTGCCGATTTTTGGGTTGGCAGTAGGTGAAGTTAAAAAGGAACACAACTCGCCTGGGAATTTGAAGGAGTGTCCAGTCTCCCGAAGATCAAGAAAATTGTATCTTAAATCAGTTGCGCGAACCCGGACAATTTCTTCATCACGAATAACGAAACAATCGGACTGTGATACCATGAATAATGACACTCAACCAAAAATCGAAATACACACCGAGGGATAGTGGACGACATTATAGACTTCAGCGTACTCTTCTTTATTGAATATCACCCATCGCATAGGGATTACGAATTTGCCATTTTGTAATTGCGCTAGCTCCTTGATGTAAAAGTGCTTGTGTGCAGATTTGCTCCAATCCGCCCACATTGGTGAGAGATCATCGAGATCTACTTCCTTGGTCCATTTGTCTGCGTGGTTCAACTCCGAGATACGGTCTGTAATCTCTGGGTAGACCTGAATAAATTCCCGAACCAGAGGATTTGCCCAGTCCTTTATTGGTGTCAGACGCAGGAGTAAAAAATCGAAAGAGGCTCTCACCAATGCAAGTAACTCGGCTGGATGGTTCATGTAAAATTCGTTACCCATGGCAGATACGTGCAGAATGGTTTGAATTTTGACATCTTTGGTTAGTTCTGCCTGCTTTTTTCTCAACGCAGAAAAGGTCGGGACATCAGGTGTCCTGCACTCGCGCATCACCCATATGATGGTTTGAGTTGGTCATCAGAAAGTCTCAAACGCGGTAAATTGTCCAATAAATCAAGCATAAACATCTGCACGGCAAGATTAGCAGATTCGGTGACAAGCAGCTAGAAATGCTTGCCGCTTTAGATCCGTGGGGACGCCAGCCGCTGTCATCATGATTGTAATCGGCTTCAGATTCGTCGTCCGAGTCTTCTAAACCTGTCAGACATCAACAAGGAGCAAACAACATTACATTGAGCTTTACCCATGTCCGCCATGGCCGCCACAGCATCAGAGATGGTCAAGTCCTCCCGGTCCATCTTTCCGAACACAGTATGGTCGTAATAGTCAAGGTTCCGTATTCCTTCAAGCAGTTCTCGGCGCTCTGAATCTCTGGTCTCCTCGGTGCCAGCGGAAAAGAAGATTTCATTTCGGTCAGCATCGAAGAACTGATTTCCATCCATTAAGATGTCGCCCAATGTGTTCGGCCTGAACTGGGTTCCATCAATAGCATCCTCGCTGTCCGAATCAAGCAGAATGTCCGATAACTTGAAGCGTGCTCGCTGCGCCGGAGCAGGAGCAGCAGCGAGAGTTCCTGGAATCAAAGTGGATCCACCAGCAGTTGCCAGTACTTGGTTAGCAGCTACAGCCTCCAGATGTTTTGGTCTTGTCAGGTGGACTCTTCTGCTGGTTTTGAGAATAACTGTGTCTTGGGTATCGGAAGCCGCAGAGCAAGCGATGCATTTGACGCGCTGGGGATCCGAGTCCACATCCTCGAAGTCTATGGACAAGAGAAAACGCTATCCCCCCAACGATGGCGCGCAAAACACGTGACCCGGTGATCGCGGTCCGCTCACGTGTCCTTACGCAACACACCAACAACTTCGCAAGTCCAGCGCGACTCGATGAGCGCTAAGATAGCAGATATTCTCAAAGACGGAGCAAGTGCAGGGAATATTTATTTCCCTCTGTCTGAGGCTCGTAGTGCCAGATGGTGCCAAATTCGGCCCAAAATTAATATTTCAATACTCTACTGCACTGTACCTGTCGAAATCAATCCAGAAACAGGTGGAAGAAATTGGGAATAGGGCAAGGGAGGGGCAAATAGAGAGTTTGCGCAGAAGCCATATGAGCCATCTGATGTATTTTTTCTTGTGCGCACCATGTGGCTAATGGCTCGATATACTTAGACTACTTCAACTCTAAGTGCCTTCGGGCTCTTAATGCCTAAATTCAAGGCAAAAAGGCTGGAATGTGGATTTTTTGCCCCAAGCGAGCGCCTGAGCACCTAGGCTAGACCTCAAATGGAATTTACCAAGCTAATATCCTCGCCCCCCTCTGAAGCTTCCCATTCTTTGCTTGAGCTATCAACGGTTTCAAAAACCTGACAAATATAGGAATTCTTCATATGGTAAATGAAGTACTTTCTACTAGTGGTATACATTCAATGCAGTCTGAAATGTCGTGCCTCTCGCACTGCAGGCAGGCAACCACACGCGCAGCGCGCTGGACTTGTGAAGTTGTTGGTGTGTTGCGTAAGGACACGTGAGCGGACCGCGATCACCGGGTCACGTGTTTGCGCGCCATCGTTGGGGGATAGCGTTTTCTATGGACAAGCAAGATAAGCCATTGACCCACAAAAATAAGACGAGTAACCACCAGCAGCATATTGTTTTGTACGGTCAGCAGGCATCCAGTTAACGCCAGAGTCGGCTTGAAGAAGCGATGCAGCCGCCGGCCACAAAAGGAGATATCTCACGTGTAACGGTGACATGGACTTCGAAAATTTTCACTTGCCCCGCTCCCCACTCTTTTGTCTTCCCCCACAATCTCGCCAGAACCTTCACCCTTTTCTGTTCCTCCTTTCCCCTCCCTCTTTTGACCCGACCTTCCTTCTTCCAATCACTTCCCATGTCTCGCCCCTGCCGCCGCCTTGATGCCATCTTCGATACTCCCAGCTCCCCTCTCGCACCTCCCTCAGCCGAAAACACAAAAAGCAGCACCACCCCAGCCGGGTCTCCACCCTCTCGGCGTATTTCTTCAGCCCCCGTGACCCCGACCAACCGCTCCCACTCACGCGAAGCCTCTTCATCGCCGTACGCTGCTGCACGCAACAACCGTCGTAACCGCCTCACTTCCAGCCGGACGACCGAGGACTTCACCCAAGTTAGTGTCCTCGCAGCTAGGAAGCTCAAGCTCAAGCCCGAGAGCCTCCTGGCGCTTGAAGACTTTGCCAAGGTATCTTTTCATTCTGTGTCTTCGTCGCATCGCTAACCATGTTTGACCGGCAGCGACGTCCGCTTCCGAAGTCAGCATGTTCGCTCAGATGCTCAAGGTCACGGAGATGCAGGCGCTGCTCAGTCCCGCAGCTGCGGCGTTCACCATCCCCAAAAAACTTGATGTATGTCCTCCTCCATCTCCAGCACATCCATAACTGACACATCGCGAAGAATAAAATAGATGTACACAGCATTCGAACCCTGCTGTCCCCCACCCTCTGCCACTACGTCAAGAAGGCCGGCGGGGACACTCCGAGCGGCATCATGAAGGTTTTATTTTATTTACATTGTTGCCAGCTGTTCACTGCTAACAATTTTCAGTCGTTGATCCAGGAACACGCGACGACCTGGGGCCTCACTGCCGACAATGTGGATGACAAGAACCAGTGGGGTGTCGTCACCACTCGAGTTCGTACCCGTCTCACTGATCGGCGGTACGAAATTAAAAAAGTGGTGAGTCTTTCATTCATCGTGGTTTGATTATGTCACTCAGACCGCTGTTACAGCTCTGCGACGCCATGTGGGTCTCCGTCAAAGGAGAGGATGGCGAAGTCATCATCACCGACCTTGAAGAGCCCTCCGACATCATCAAGCTTTGTGAGGCGGTCTCAGTGGAGGCTGTTCAACTAATATAAAGGGAATCATACATTCATAATGTACGTGCCACTATTTAAATTCAGAGCTCCTGGTGTGTTCTGAGACTGTATTTAATTTCAGAATTTAATAGATTCAGATATTGATTGACCAACGAGAGGGACGGTGAACTAGTACAATTCATATAAGTTCTGATTCTGCATGGGCTGTAACCTGAGGCTGGGCGTCAGCAAGGCCCCAGGTGTATCCAGTCGCCTCATACCTGCTTCCTAGCCTTTCCCCCCCTTTTGGCTCTGTAGAAGGTCTTTGAGATGTATTCCCTTGAGTCATCCAGTGTCGCTGGGGCAGCAGAGGTAGTGGGAGAGCCTGCAAAATGTGTCGGTGTCGACTCTATTCGTGGCTGTGTGGAGTAGAGCCGACACCGACAGGGATTGTTTAAGCCAACGTCATATAGATTCTTCAGTAGTCGATGCAGGACCATCCTTCAACCCAAAGGGCTGAGATGCCAACGTTCATATGGTTTTCCCGCCCGATTTCGGAGGTCCCGTACTCGGGCGAGGTTTTAAACGTTGTAAAACAACAGGAAGCCGAAGCCGTTCGCATCACGCCCGTGCGTAACGGTGAATGCGGTCTCCTGACTCGACAGAAGCTTCAAGTTCCGGTGAATTGTTGAGTACGCTGCTGCCAAGTCCGCCGATTGCGGGCCTTTTCCCTCACGTCCCTGGCGTGGCGCTCCCCGAGTTTTTCAGTGACCCAGGTGGGTGCCCCTTCCACAGCAGCCACCGGCGATGTCTTGTGTCCTTGGAGGTAGCACTGCAGCTCTGCGGTGGTGAATTCTGCCTGGGGGATGCTGGCCGAAAACGCGGCAGCAAGAGTAAGTGTCTCGGTGTCCGTGCTCCCGTGGATATCAGGCTCGGGCTTCGAATCCTCGCTGGCCAGATTTTTGGTGGCCTCTTTTTTGCCTGTGGACGCCACATCATCGGCGGGCGGGACGGAGTGCGGAAACCGGGTTGCAGGGAAGAAGCGCATAAAGAGGGCGCGCGCTTGGTCTATCGTGGCGAGTTCGTACGCGATTTTACGATCGATGCGTCCAGGGCGTAACAAGGCGGGATCGAGGTGGTCGATGTAATTCGTCTACAAAGTATATCAATGACAATGGTGGCATGCCAAAATATTTAGACGAAGAGGAACAAGAAGGGCGGAAGTTTGAATCAAATCCCAGACAAGTACAAAATAAAGCTGGCAGAAAGCAACGCACCGTCGCAAAGAAGAGATTCCCTTCTTCGCTGCCGACACCGTCGATTACATTCAAGAGTCCCGAGAGCGTGACAAGCGAGCGAGCACCATGCGCCGCCGTAAGAGGGCCTGGGCGGCCGGCGCCATAAATCTTCATTGGAGAGTCCTCCAGTTCTTCCTCGTCATCGCGGGACGCGAAAGCGCAGTCAATGTCCTCGATCAGGAAGATGGCATGCTTAGGAATCAAGGATGCGGCACGTTGGAGAAAAGAGTCATCAACGCTGGATGGAGGCAAGATCGATCACCAAAAAAAACGGAAAGGATAGCCAAATAACGTACTGCCTGGAGGCCAGGGACAGCGAGTAGATTTCCAGGTTGAGAGCGCCTGCGAGCGCATATATCGTGGACGCTAAAGGGTATATTAGGAAACCAACGGGGATAATCAAGATTATCTGCCTCACTTTTCCCACTTCCTGAGGGTCCGTAGAGCAGATATCCGCGGCGATGCGGAATGCCTGCTTCGACGTACCAATCCTCCGTCGAGATAAATTCCTTCGCGTCGCAAACGAGTGCGTCGACCACGCCCTCCGGCAGGATGATGGAGCTGTGATGTGTAAATTTGGAGCTGAATACAAGCAGAATGACACTTACTTGAGTGGCCGAGGAGTCTTACGCTTCACATTGTTCCAGATCAGGTCAGGTCCGTAATGGGGCGGCTACATGCAAGACTCAGTGGAGGCACATAGGAAGGCGTCATATTTTCATACTGAGTCTGCCAGGTGGATGATGACATGGGGTTGGTTGATACTGACGTAACGTGCGCGGGCATCCTCAACAAGCTGCCAGAGCAAGTTTATATCTTGTGCATACCATCGCCCCTGGACCACTCTCTGCCATCCAAGCCCCAGAACGCAGATCCCACAGGTTTCCCCGTGCCCCACGGTAGACCCCAGACAACAGAAAGCAGCAATTCAGGTGACCTAGAATCAGTCAGCTCCGATTCAGATAGTATTTACCCTACGGACGTCGCAGCGGAAAAGCGTAAAAATCTTGTAGGACATCATGCGCATATTTTCCAACCAGAACAATAGTTGCGTGCTCGTGTATAATGGCCTTCAGAAACTCAACACTGGTGAGTTCAACCACTTTACTCTGCACTTTCGGTACAGTGCGGAATTACTTTTCCAAGAGCACCGTGCGCAAGTTGAGGACCGCTGGCCATGGTGATGCCTGGCACTCCAACAAGGCGACACCGACGGCCGCGACTCCGACTTGGAAGTGATGGAAGCACTCCATCGCACCTCCCGGTCCTCTAGTACACTTTGGCTCGGTTTTCCGCTCTGTTTTGAACGTGTAGTCGAGGTCGCTCCTGTACACCTGTACCAGCCACCCCGCCTTGAATATTACTTCTCTGGGAGACTTCCCGGTGACCTTCTTGTCGAAAGCGGCCTTCCGCTTCTGTGCATGATCTAGGATTTGTGAGTAGCCGTCCACCCGCTGCTGATCCATGTATACCATTTGAATGGCGACCTCCTCGGGAACATTCAGAGATGGTAAACAAAAGGAGATTGAAGGCTCACAGTATGTTTGCTACTCCGCGGCTGGTGACGGCTGTGGGTAATCGAAGCTAAAAAATGCCACATGCGGCGGGAATCCACAACAGTGGACAACAAAGCCACAGATGGCTCGAAACGACGCAGCGCTGGTCAGGAAGAAGGGTCACAAACGACCGGAAGTGTGACACAGCACAGACGACATTCGGGGAGTACGATCCGCCGTTGCCCCGGCCACCACAGTCCGAATACACAGCGGTAGCGCTCAAGACTTTGGCGGATCACTCTCACCTTTTCCGTATAGTCTCGCCAATCGACGTCGATGTTTTCGAGTCGCTGTTGGTGGACCATCCGAACCAGCCCTTCGTGCGCTCCATTGTGATTGGCCTTCGCGAGGGTTTCTGGCCTTGGGCTGACACCCAGCCAGGACTTTACCCTGACACGCACGATGCCGCCGATTTCCCGTTGAAGGACGAGCGGGAGCGCATTTTCGTTCGTCAGCAGCGTGATGAGGAAATAACTCTCGGGCGTTTCTCACCTTCCTTTGGGCGCGACCTACTACCTGGTATGTACAGCATGCCAATCCACGCCGTTCCCAAGCCGGAGTCGCATAAGCTCAGGCTAGTCGTCAATCACTCGATGGGTGAATACAGTCTCAACTCCATGATCACTCGAGATTCGCTCGCCGGCTCGCGGCTGGACACGCTCAAAAATCTGGGCGATCATCTTCTCGCTCTCCGTCGAATCCACGGTCCCGACGCCGACCTAGTTCTCTGGAAATCGGACGTCTCGCAAGCGTACCGACGGCTCCCTATGCACCCGCTCTGGCAGCTCAAGCAGATCGTCACCATCGACGGCGAGCGGCACGCAACAATTTCGGGAACCGCGGGGCCTGTCGGATTTGGACTTCCTTCATGGGACTCGTCGCCTGGATCTCGAACAAACGGAAGATCAGGCCGGGTTTTGTCTACATCAACGACAATTTCTCCGCTATGTTGGCCAACGTCATGTCTCTTTATGAGCGTTACAAATGCTCGTTCCCCACCGACCAGGCAGACCTGCTCGAGCTGTGGGACATTCTCAAGTTGGACCACGAGCTCGGTAAGCAGATTTTCGGTCGTATCCTTGTGATCATTGGGTTTGAGGTCGACGCGAACGCAATGACGATCACTATGCCCCAGGCCAAACTTGCGGAGCTATTAGCGGGATTACGGGAATTCACCGTGATATCCTCGTCCGGACGACTTCCGCGCCACCCTTTGAGCCGTTTCCAAAGCATAGCCGGTTGGGTCAACTGGGCGTTCAACGCCTTCCCGTTGCTCAAGCCTGCGCTCTCGAACGTCTACGACAAGATGAGCGGCAAATCCAAACCGACAGCGCTCGTTTACGTCAACCACCACATCGTACGCGACCTTGAATGGTTCTGCGGACATGTGCGCAACTCCTCTGGCGCATAGCTCGAGCGGCTTCCTGATGCGTTGGGTACACAATTCCGCTGATAGTTCTAATATCTGTCCAGTTTAAAGCGCTGCGGTGGAGCAATAGTGCGCGGAGGTAGAAGACATCGCCATGGCGGGGATAAACCATCTGTAGACGGCTTATGCCTACGTGGTTTTCCTGATAGAATCGAATGCGCATCCTGGGTCGGGTTGGATACTCATCTTCCAAGATTTCCAACGGGTGCATTTGTTGCGCCGGGTCATGTTTCACTAATCTGCATTGAGATCCAAATTCGATGTAGGTCATGTTGTCCAAACTCGGGTGTCTCGGGCGCGCCATGTATCTGACCAGAAGCGTACCATCAGATTGAGACCCATCTTTCCGGGCCATCTGGCCGTGTTGTCGCCCTGGTAAATGAATCGGAAGGCGTTTGACTCCAGGTTTTTTCTCAGTGATATGGAAAGACGCAATTCGAGTTGCCGCTTGTATGCTGGAAAGATATCGACCACGCTCATAGTCCTTGATCTCATCCACCGGCTCCCTAGTGGACCTTGAACCGGTGGGATCCCGAGGAGTTTTACGAACAGCCCAGTTGGTTTCATCTGGACCCTTGTAGAAATATTTGAACAGGTGTGCTATCTCCGTGTCTTCTGCTTTCAATAAACTCGTTACCTACCACTGCGCATTCAGGACACCCCAATGAATAACATTGTGGAGGGTCTTCAACATACTCATACCTTACTGAGCGCAGCTGTTGAATCAGAGAAACTGCCCAGCCGAGTGCTGGACGATGCATTCCACTTCATGGATCGACTTCTTCGGCTCTTGTCGAAAAAACATTCTGCATTCAAAGCCTTTTCACATGACTTCAGCGAGGCTATTTTCATTCGCGACAAATCCGACGTACTTGCTGTTCAGGCTGTACTAAAGCAACACGGCATCGATTGGGAATACGCGAAACGTGCACATTCACGTGCTCTCAACCGCAGAATTCGACGCGTCATTCCAGATCGCAAAACCCTGTTACGGCGGTTAGAAACTCTGTTCGACGCGTACACCGACATCCAGTGCTCAACGAAAAAGAGCCGGGGTTCATTTTTTTCTGACGAGGCTAAAGAAATGGTTCAGCACCTCCTCGAGACGGTGCGGAAGGGCTACTTGTCAGATCCATCAGGTATTTCCCTCTACTATCTCATGGGGAAGGACCGCGATGGTCTGAACATCTACCGCACCATCCGAGGTACAAACTCCGTCGAGGGTGGGGTTCATATGGCGATCCGGCGAATTTTTGGATCACTCCAAGCCTCTCCCGAGTTGGCCGAATGCTTGCTTGTTAACTGGATCCTGCGTAGAAATAAACGGGTACGCATTCTTCTTGCCTTGCTCAATTGTGACTCTCACAGTTCATACCCACAGGTCGGGTTTCATAATCGCACCGGACAAAAGTACAAAGGTCATTTCGACCTTTGGGTGCGGGACGAAATCGTCGAACTTGCGGAAGGAGTTGGTTTGAAACCGTCCTTCCCAATGCCTCGAGTGCTGTCGACTCGTATCGCCACATCCGAAACAATTGGCATCCTCCCAATCTCGACTTCGTTGGCAGCGGATCTGAATATCACGACACTTCCTCGACCCCGTATCACCGGTGTTCCGCATCATCGTGACATGCCGGTACAGACATTGACTCGCCTCTCAACAAAGCCAACAAACCTTTACCGTTACCTCCAATTGCGACAGCGCGTCCTATATGCGGTTCTTCCAGTTCACACTCACATGGAATATTCGATGTTCAAAGTCCACATCAATGATCCACAGTTCCGCAAGGGGGGGAAGACGTACCCGCCTCACGAGCAATGGAAGAATATCGATTTCTTTGAAATTTGCGAAGTTCTGGAACATCCTCGTTCATGGCCAATATCGCGCGATCACCGAGTCGAATCAACGCCTGTATTACAAACTTCCTTTGCAGCTGGAGACTCATCACAAGAAGACAATTCTATGGAAGTCCGAAATTTCGACATTGGGCGCTGGCGCCAACTTTGTTGCTCGAGCGCCGCTGATTGAGATGCTCAATTCACCTGCAAATTTTGTGGATTCCCTTCCCGCGCTTGCTCTGCCAGATGGAGAACTCGATCTCTCGGTATCTGGTTCAGGCTCGTATCTATTGCCATGTTAATTGTAAATTTTTGCTCACATTTTAAATTTTGAACAGATGTCGTGGATCCGAGGTCGTTCAATCGCATGGCCACGCTCCCATTATCTGGCGAGCACCGCGACTCGGATTTCGATGACAACCCAATTTTGCAGCCGCCCTTCCACAACCTTTTCCAAAACCCAGAAAACAGCCAGATAAACCGAGATGCGGCAATGGATATCGATCCTCCGCAGTTCGTTGTGCCGATTCTGCACCAGACATTACTTCCAAATGTGGGGCCGGCGGCTGGGAGTTTGAAGAAGGCTCCGGACCGCTGTGCAGTCTGCGCATTCAGTAACTGCGTCAAACGGCATGAATGTCCCGGGAATGGGAACCGCAAGTTCTGTCGGTGCATGCATCCCCCAGCACCGGAAAAGGTGCGTAGGACTGAGGCGCAGATCCTTGCGTACCTCGAACGGCAGCGCAATGCGGCTTGAATAAAGTAGAACACTTACTCCCGTCGTAATTTTTGCTGTGGAAAATTTGAGGATGGAGCTATTGAAGAGCTGGATTTAAATTCACTTTTGTGTGCTTGCTGTCCGTGGGCTCATGCAGTTACAAGTCGTTGCGGTGGAAGGACGTCAAATAACCGAGTGCCGATCGATTCGATGGCATCAGCGCCAAAGATTAGATGGTCTTTTATCTTGAAAGATGATTGGCTGTCCCTAGTCTATTGGAGGATATTGCCCCCTGCCATAGCACATTGTTGGCCAAGCTTGTTTTTTAGATACTTATGATGTGTTTCTCCCCAATTGTTCAGGACCTGCTCATAGATTGTGAAATGGTCAGTGTTTTTTTGCCATTCATACCTGGTCTAGTTGGTAAATATGGTAGTCTTTTATTTTGAGTGTTTTCAAGCGGTCATGGGATCGAATCCCAGCAGTTGTAAATTTGGTCATTAATGTGTGTAATAATAATAATATGGTAATAGTAATTCCTTGTCTAGGGCACTTGATTTGTTTCTTCCCAATTGTTCAGGACCCACTCATAAATTGTGAAATGGTCAGTGTTTTTTTGCCATTCATACCTGATATAATGACTACTATCAGACCTATGGAAGCTATGAGTACTATGGTGGCTATCATGTCTACCCAACTATGGTAGACTGGGTGGTGTCTATGGTGGTCTATATGCTTGAAACCACCCCTCCACCCTGTCTACCATAGACAACTGTTTGCTTCCATGTCTATGACGACTATTTTGGTCTATCTGGGTCTATATTGCAACTTCAGATTTTCCTGATGAACTTGGGAAATTTGGCCGCTTTTCCTAATCTTTCCTCACTTTGCCATGATCTAAAATCCAGAACCAATTTGCCTTTAAATTAGGAAAGGAGATTTTTTCCTGATGATGATACCAATACGTCTTGGGAACTTTGACATCTTAGACATCTTTGATCTTGAATCAATTTGGGCCCGCTCCCAAGACTTTTCACCCAAGATCTAAGATGCTCATCCAAGACAAAGACTACCAAAGACGCCCACACCAAAGACCTAAGATGTCTTCCCAAGACAAAGACCATCAAAGACAGTGCCCTAAGACGAAAGACGCCAAAGACAAATGTGTTGTTTTACTGATGAGATTCTAACTTACTGACACCGATTGCAGCACGCAGCGCCCGTCACCTAAAAAGCGGAGACTTGACCTTGCAACTCCGATCCTCGGACGAATGCGAGTTGCTTCGCAGCAATGCAAAGGAATGGCTCCCTCGGCTCGCACCCGGAGCCTGGACCCACATCCCGAAATTCAATGTCGTCGTCAACGGTGTCCCCACGGACTTTGACCCATCATCAGAATCCGCAATCCGTGCTCTCGAAGAAGACAATCCGGACATTTTGCTCCCATACTCCATAGACCGCGCTCGGTGGTTACGTACCCCGAAGTCGAGTGCAGGCTCCATTGTTCTCGAGATCAAGGACAGCCATAGCTCTAACCAAGCCATCGACTCCGGCCTATCCTTGAACTTCTCCCTTTTCACTGCACATAAACTCACCCCTAGAATCACACAGTGCTTTAACTGTCAAGAATACGGTCACATCGCCAAAACATGCAAGAAGACCGTGTCATGTGGCCTCTGCGCAGGCACACACGGCACCAGAACATGCCCCTGCACACTCAACCACAACGAGTCGTGCGGTGGCGATTGCGGCCATACGAACCGCCAATGTTCTAATTGTGACGGCCCCCATTCCAGCTTCGACCGCACCTGTTCAGTTCGCATCGCCGAACGCGAGCGTATCGAGAATCTCCCTGAAAACGCTGACCCACACTTCTCCCCGTACACGGGCAGCACCTCATGGTCTACCTCGAACATTATCACCGCTGCGCCCAAGGCTGCACGGACTTGATTGTTGAGAGAATCAGTCCGATGAGCCTTGCTCTGGCTCAATCGACGCGTTCCTTCGACGTGTTCTTCGGCGCAACTCCCTTTCGGGGATTTGGTCCGTATCTACGTGATCGCCAGCACATCAGGGATGTGCTGACGCGTACGCCTCTTCCCTCAGTCGTTGTCACTCTACGTGCACGTCTGAGGCATGGACTCTCTATATACTGCTCACACACTGTACTTACTATTAGGCTAGGACTCGTACTAATGTCCGTTTCTTATTAGGTACAGTTACTTCCCAATAGAGTCGTTGTCACTCTACGTGCACGTCTGAGGACTCGTACTAATGTCCGTTTCTTATTATTGATGTCTGTCACGACATCCTCTGCTAACCCCGCATCCTCTCCCCACTTCAGAACAATGCACCAAAACTGCCGCCGCTCCAAGACCGTCATGAACGCGATGCTCAACTCTGTTGACCCCACTAACTACGACGTGATCTGCATCACCGAACCGTATATTTATCCCGGACAGCGTATCACCACCGCTTCGCCCAACTGGGTGGTTTTCTACCCTGGCGGCACGGCTAGACCGCGCTCGCTCATCCTTGTCAACAAAAACGTCAAATCCAACTCATACCAGCAAATCAGAATTGACAGCCGTAATATTACTTCCCTTCTTTTCTCCTTTCCCGACTCTTCTTTCCTCCAAGTATATTCTGTCTATAATCCCCCACAGTCTGACCTCACGCTCGATGAGCTTGACCTTTACCTCCATAATAATCCCCCAGCTTATCCTATCCTCAAGCACGGCGACTTCAACAAACACGATACTCTTTGGGCGGGCATGAACATCCCGGCATCTGTCCCTACCGACGAGGCCATGGCTCTTCTCAAACTCATTGCTGACCATGATCTAGAACTTGCACTTCCGCAGGGTATGATTGCAGTCAGAACTTCGTGACAAACTTTGGTCCCGATTTGGGAATTGCTACTGTTGCCTCAGTTTTGTATGAGACATTGAGGTGTTGCGTAAATAGCACCACAAGAAGCCCCTTTATAGATCCCCTGGAGCAAAAGTCCCAAAAGTTTTTTAAAAAAATTACCACGAGAGATTTTGCGTTTTCGGTCCGGCCCGACCATAGCCGGTGGCTGTGCTCCGCCATCAATTTGGCCCGTCGCCCGGTCCTCAAAAATTGCAGCTCCAGCTGGTGCGTTTCACCTCTTCCGTGACTCAGGATTTACTTATCTATTCGAAACCTAGATTATCGAGGCTGAACCAGGGATGGTGTGCCATTTCTTGCCCAAGTTCCACCCCGAGATGAATCCTATTGAATATTTCTGGGCTTGGGTCAAGTGATGGTTCCGGGAGCGTTCCAATGGAGCCTGGCAAAAAGCCAAGGACCTCGTCGATGAGGGGCTTTGCCTCTGTCCCCTTCCAACCATCCGCCGCTTTTATCGACGTGCAGATCGCTACGCAAGCGTTTATCGACTGGGCGCGACTGGACCGATTGCCGAGTTTGCCATCAAGAAATTCCGCTCACACCGCGGAGTGCGTGCAACAGAACTGGCTGAGTCAACAGCAGAATGGAAGGCAAAGCAGAGGCGATATCTCGAGGGGTAGTCCCACCGGTCCGGGCCAAGGGAAAGGGCAGGGCGAGCAGACGGCTCAATAGGTACACTTAATTCGAAAAAAATTGCTCCAGATTTTGCGTTTTTTTTTCCCCACGCTCTATAGCCCCCCGTTTTTTTTGAAACGAGATTTTTACCTACAAACTATACCTACTTTCCTGCCTAATATCGGGTCTCGAAGTGTCCAGGTCAAAATTGCAGCTTGTCATGAAGTTCTGACTGCAATCATACGGGTTCGATATAAAGTCGTCGAATTTGAGGCGCGTAGATTGACCGGCCAAATCATGCTGGTAGAAGTCGACAAGCTCAGTGGGCACGCGGCGGACGCGCATATTGTGGAGGAGTCGGGCTTGTACTGCATTTGGGAATGCCGCGCAGATGTCGAGGCTGATGAGCGTGACTACGTTACCTTTTCGAAATTCGTCTTTGATACGAGATGTGAGGAGATGGACTGTGTCTGTGGTGGTATGTCCGGGGCGACCACCCATATGCGTCGACGGGATAAGCTGGTACTTCTCCGTGACATACGATGTCATGGTGCTGTACGTTGCACAGAATGATTTCTTGATTGTGCGGTAGAAGGCGATGGGGCGAAAGGACTTGGCGAGTGCGTAGTCGGATCGACCAGGTTTCCTTAGTACGACTGTGAACAGCTCCTTCAGTAGCGGGGTCTCATATTTCAGGGGTTTTTGCCTTGTCACGAAGTTCCGTCCGCAACCATACTCACTGTCACTCTCGACTCATCCAACTGGGTGAAGTTTGGGAAGAATGTGAAAGTCTTCTTGCTGGGACTAGATGCTCTTTGGGTCCAGGATGGCACTGGGCCTGGCACAGATGCAGACAACATTGTCCTTGATCGCATGCTTGTTCCGTACCTGTATGGAAAGGTCTGCGATGACTTTCAGCATCTAGTCGAAGACCAGGTCTCTGCTACTGAGGCTTGGAAAGCACTCAAGGGTCACTTCGAGAAGTCGAACATGACCAACCGTGTTGTTGCTCGTGCGGAGCTCAATGCTGTTCGGCATGATCCTTCTAAGGACATCACCGTCTATATCCGCGCTATGGCTGCTGCCGTATCGAGGCTCAATGCGATGGGTGTCGTTGGATTCAGCCGCACAACAGAAGAGTTGGAAATCTTCTGTTTACGACCACTTCAATCCGCCGGTGATTGTTACAAGCAACGGGGAAGTCCGTTATAGCTTCGTGTGTAAAAAGTATGTTTTGTCCTTGCATCCTTCCTCTCCGCCTAATGTATTTCGCAGAAACACCTTGGTAAAGATAAACCGTGCGCGGCATGACGATAGCACGAGCAATTTGGTACGGCACGTCGATGGGACCTTGAATGCAATCATGAGACGTTGATCTGCGTGCACTCTGCACGACGGCAGTCTGTATGGCAAAATATCTTCCCCGATTTTGCAGGGAGAAACTATTGCTCCAACGACAGTGTCAGTATCTGGTTCCACGAGAATTTCTTCTACGCGCCCAACGCAAGATGCGCCATCTTTGCGGTAAATGACATATTTTGATATCTCGATCTTGTCTTCATTGGCAAGAATGAGGCTTTGGCATCGCTGTACCTGGAGAGTGAGCTCGAGATACCAAATTCGGAGCAGGCTGAACGCATGGTTATTCCGGACGATGAGGATGACAGTTTAATTCTCCTCACAAGGTAGATCACAATCCGATCCAGTTACCCCCGGATTTACGCCGGTTCGACTTTGATAATTTACTCATTTACCTCTACAAAGGGCCTAGGTATGGGTTATACGTATGGCCTTCTCCCATCTGATACATGACTGAGGTTCATTCACAGTGTCCATCCCAAAACGAACGAATTTCTCGTTTCCGTCCTCGCATTGTCGACATTCTTTGGGATCGAGGACGGTATTTCCCATGCGGTCGCTGAGTTCACTCGTCCCGGCAACATTTTCCATCCCGCCCTCCAATTTCAGCTTGCGAGGGATGCTATCGCATCGACCACTGGATCGAACCGGCTTTCCGGCAGCTCGTCGATGGTCCTATTGAATTTCTCACGATGGAACATGTAGACCAAATTGGACCCCACGGCTTTTTCCAGCTCGTCCAGACCAAGGAGAAAATCTTGACGGTACGACGAGAAATGGCTTTCCATATTCCTCCGACAACCAACCATCCCGATTGCGACACTCCGGCCTATTGAATGGTCGCCTGGTCCCGTGAATGGTGCGAGAATGTCCCACGAATCCTGCATCACCCAGAGGTGCCGTCCGGTTGCGTCGATCTTTTGAACCAGCTTAGATCCTCTGATATCGACGGGCTGTGTGATGCATGTCAAGATCTGTCGGTTACATGGTTGTGGGGAAATGGATGGTCTAAGCGGGAGGAGGACAAGATTGAGGAGGCTGTCGCAGTTTTGACGTCACTGCAGACCGGGGCCCCGCTTCAGGCAACTTTGCGCGATGCGACCCATGTCGAGTTGATTGCTGATTAGATCTAGTATATTCCTATGTAGACTGGTTAATTGCAAACCAACGACGCGAAACTCTGGTGCTGGACACACTTGGAAAGCGTGCACGCGACCAGGAAACACGACCACATGTGGTCGTGTTTGCCAGTTCGGTGATCGGGCCGGACATCAAGGGAGCGAGGTATTGGGGCGTATTCTGAGGCTGCCGACCTGGTTAAGCGACCCAAGGCAACTGTCCGGGGTCAAAAAAAGTTGCGGCCGAATAAATGTGCATTTGGACCCTCATAATATGCAACTACCTCCCGCACCTTTTTTTTGGAGTGTCCCGCAACTTTTTTTTTTTTGTCCGCAACTTTTTTTTCGCCCCAATACCAGGACCCCTGATAATATCCTTGGATCCCAGATCCCGGTTCGGACAAAATTTCGGCGATTTCGACCTTAAACCTAGGTCCGTTTCGGACAAAAATGGGGGGTCCGATGACGACAGCCTAGGTCCCAGTTCGGACAAAATCTTCGGGCCCTGGGCACCTTCACCCGCGAGATCTGTGTTACCCTCGTAGCCTACTTGGTGTGGTTATTTGCTTTCCTTATCATGTAATATTTCTTGGTCTTTTCGCGCGTTCGAGCCCAGGCAAGCACAATTTTTTGCCTTCAATTGCCTTCCTTGTTCAGATTTATTTGCATTCAGACAGCGTAGCCACATAAATATAAATACCTTTTTTTCGTCATCTTCTCGCACTCGCCGGGCGCTCAGAGTCAGCATGGCCACCATCGTGGTCGACGATGAAAAAGAATTTATTGCGGACGACCGGATTAGGAAGGGGAAGGACTATTCGGGCCACCTTCCTTGGGAAGTAATCCAGGCCAAGAATGCCGTATTCAAGCTTCCTGCGCCCGTCGTGGGGCGCTTACCTGCCGGAAACGTACCCGTGACGGAATTTGCGGCCCTTGCCTTACCTCGCCAGTCCTCGGAGCTCGCCTACGGGGAGAGTCAGCTGTGGTTTAGCAATGACGAGCCGACAACCGATATTGGTGTTTTCGTCCACTGGCCTCGAGCTGGCACCCGAGGACTCTGATCGATTCAAGATGCTTTCTCGTGGCCTTTCTCAATTCAATTCCACTATGACACTAGTTAGAAAGCAGGGCAAAAAGGCGGCTGCGGCAGAGGATGATTCTGGTGAGGAGGCAGAATAAATTCTTGGCACGGAACCAGGTGTTCTTTATACACTTTAGATTGTAAAAAACGCTTTTTTGGGGCGCCTGTAGGCCATATACGATGTGCAGAGCAAAAAAAACGGATTTTTGGAGGCTAGTACCAGTTCTACCAGTTCGGACAAAATTTGGCCCATCCGGACAAAATCTGTTCGGACAAAAATGGGCCGATCGGGTCTGGTCGGGATCTAGCCTCCAAAGGGATTATCAGGGGTCCTCCAATACCTCGCTCCCTTGATGTCCGGCCCGATCACCGAACTGGCAAACACGACCACATGTGGTCGTGTTTCCCGGTCGCGTGCACGCTTTCCAAGTGTGTCCGGCACCAGAGTTTCGCGTCATTGGTTTGCAATTAACCAGTCTACATAGGAATATACTAGATCTAATCAGCAATCAACTCGACATGGGTCGCACAGCCGCACGAGCACGCTGCAGGTGGCCGGAGCCTGGTGGACGACCCAGGCGTTTCGAGACTCCATGTACGGCGTCGCGGGGGCTTTCTTTCTTTTTACCCGAGCCTTTGGGCCGTCCCAGTTTGCGCTTGATCGGGACGGTCGCATCATCGGTTACATTGTCAAGCGAGGCAGAACGAGCTCTACAGATATTATTCAGACCTTCAACAGTATTTTATGAACAGTTGCGTACGGATTTTCTGTAGTACTAAAGCCGCCGAGAACTTCGACTGCTCTGAACTCTTCTTCCGTGTAGGTGTCAGCATCGACCCAATAACCATCTTCCTCATTGGTTGGGTGTTCTGCCATCTATTCTTGCACCGAGGGAACTTGATGAGCGTGAAGTCGACAGACCGTGTGCCAAACTTAATTACCTTGGATATTGACGTGGGGAGGGCACGAGAAGGCCGGAAGATGCTGCTGAGGAGTGGGGTGTGAATGCAATTGAATTCAGATGGTTTATTACCACTTGAATTCAAAGCTGGTGGAGGACGGGCGAGAGAGAGCACAGTGTATTCAGCGACGCGGAGATCATTACTAATCGCGAATAGCCGCAGGGCTGTGCTCGGCCCTCGGGACCGAAATTCAAACTCCGCCGCTATCTGGTATCCGCTATCTGCCACCGCCATCAGTATCGAGCCTGATTTGCCAAGAGGCTCGATACCGGTGTGGGTGGGTGGAAATAAAATAAAAAAATAAATAAAGAAAAGGGAAATGTGCCCATGTTTGACAAGACTTCCCGATATCGCCAAACACGCGCATTGCACACCCCCAATCGAGGGTTATTTTTATTTTGCTGGCATGAACGCTTTCCGCAATCGAGCTCGATCGTGTTTACTCTGTTTACTCGTTAGGGTTCGCTGACAGTTCCACTTTGACGAAAATAATTAACTGTCAGTCAGAATGTCAGGCTGACTGTCAGGACTGACAGATAACAGGACATGACTGACACCTCAATTTAGGTAGATCAAGGCAAGGGTGTGCACTGAAGACCCCCCACGCTGATGAAACAAGTATGTCGCATCCACTATTTTGTGAGTATATCTAATTGTATTTCAGGATGCACACCTCATCTGTCACTCCCGATTGCACCTCGGTTACCTCCGGGTCCAAACTCGGGGAACATTGCGTTGCAATGGAGATTGGGGCCTTATTGTTAGTTTTTCTCTGACACAATTTATTTATTTTTCTGTATCGTGTCTTGATTGTGTCATTGAATATTCGGCAATGGAAAGGATTTTATTACAACCCACAAGAATGAGCAGGTTCCTGACCATAGCTAGCAAGCGAATATGAGGGTACTACCTGCCAGATGACAAACTTGTAAGGGTGCCGCCCGCAGGAATGGACAGTTGAGAAGATACTGGATGAATGGAGACGTGGGCGTGGAAAACAATACCTGGTGTGCTGGGAAGGATATGGTGCAGAATTTGACGAGTGGGTCCCTGGTCGAGAGATGCAGGACACAATTGCACTCAATGTGTGGGAGGAAGAGGAAGAAGAGTTGTAACCCATTCAAATTTTTTGAAGTGGGGGAGAGTGTAAGTCTGGCACTTACAGCAGTGGACAAAACCGGGTCCAATTATTACTAACCATCAATGATGGCTGATCCCAGTATTTAAACCTTCGATGTCACATGTTCTTCTTCATCTTGTCTTTCATTTACACTACGACAATCTAGGTTACTATTTCTTTCATGTATTCCTATCTTGTCTTTCATTTACACTATGACAATCTAGATCACTGTTCCTGTCTTTCTGTCTGAATCAGTGAGGACACATCGCGGCGTCCTTTCAAAAACTCTCAATAACAGTTCTCGTCCATCCAGATCAAAGCCGACATCCGCTCCGACCATAAAAAACTAGGCATTTACAAGGAGCGTAAGGGACGAAAAAACCACAAGTCTATAGCGACACTGCTCAGTGTTCCCCATTACCACGATCTTCTTGAGGACCAGGATGACGAGGATGCCAGCAAACACGGCCAAGCTCTCGTGTCGAGTACCTAAGGCTGGCGGACTCAATTGGGTAAATGGATCGGTGACACTCAAGCAGCAGACCGTGGAGAGGGCGACTCGGACCCCGAGACAAAGCTGACAATGACCTTACACCTCGGTTGCCCAACCGCCTTCTCACTTGGAAGCCAATGACACTCGAAGTGAAGCCCGTGCCCCAAGCCATCCACAAAGGTGATGGAGGAGGAGGAAAGGTTGATGGAGGAGTTGTCAGATGAGCTCGAGGACCAGGAACCCGACAAGGGTGCGATAGAGATAGATTCTGACGACAAGTATCGAGCTTAATTAATATAATCGGACTTGCTAAATTGGGCCCACCAGATAGCGTGGGCACTTTTTATGAAGGCCTTCAGGTGCCTTTCACATAAAGGCCTTTGACCTTTGGAAGGCCTTCAGGATTTTGAGAACCTAAATAAATGCCTTCAGGGCGAACACTGTATTCGATCAGGGATTGAAGCCCTGCATTGTGCAAGTAGAATCAGCCCAGAAAGCCATCGAAAGCTGGAGAACTGGCGGAGAAAGAGCGAGGGCAGTTGTGTGGGAGAAGAGAACACCAAGAAAACGATGGTCGGAGCCCCTCGGCCGACGGTGCACGTGCCATAACTTTTGACCCGAACATCACTTTCAGTCCAAAAACGGTATGAACATTCAACAGGTCCCATTCCATCCGCAAACCCCAAACCCAAACATTTCAGGAGGGCCTGCCTCACAGCCTCACAGGGGGGACCAGGGCCCACCAGGCCGATAGTACATTGCTCGACTTCAACTCTGTCAGTGGCCAAAAAATCTGCGGGATCATTTCCTTGAGCATTATCCCGGGCTGATGCAGCGGTACTGATAAACTCACATCGGTGTTAATATGTGCGAAAATATATGCAGCTACACCCACCTTTTTTCCTGTGAATTTTATGCTGTTATTGGGGGCGGGAGCATCGAGTTACGGGATGGTGGCGGGGACTTTGATGGATTGATGTCTCCGACGGGCGGGCTGATGCGGCGGCGGCGCTGATAACCGCTTATCAGCCGCTTATCTCTGTCAATCATATCTATTGCCATCTACTGATATCTCGCTATTTAACGATAGCTGTTAGTTATTTAAGTGGGGGCAGTCTAAACCGCCCCAAAGCCCTCTAGTTAGAGGGGGAGATCGACCACATCTCCCCCTCTAACTAGAGGTGTTAATTGGATGTGCGTGAGATCATCCGCTACGATTTCCCGAAGGTGACTCGCTCTGGCTCCGTGTTTGCGATTGCCGAGTATATCAAGCTCGACAGCGAGATATTGGCAGAGCTGTTGAGACCGTCAGAGCGGGATGCAGATGTGTCGATGGAGCCTGCTACTGGTCCTCAGGCGGGTCGTCCTGATGACTGGGACCTGGAGGAGTTCCTCAATTAGTTTCTAACATATCTAACATGTTATTTTCGATTCTAACGCGTAAATTACATGTTAAATAACACCGGAAATTTCCGCGCTATGCGCGGTAACGTCATGTTAAATAACCTGTAATTTACAGGCCCATGTTAGATAACAACCGACCCTTTTCATTCTAACGATTCTCACGTTATTGCTGAACCTTTAGGTTTGGCTACCCAGGGGAACATCGGTTTCGGCCAACACAGCATTTCGTCATACATATTGGTCATCGCAGAGAGAAAGAAATTGCCAGGCAAATGGGCAAGGGAATAATATGCTACAAAAACTTGAGGGTATTTCAGAAGTCGCCTTACAGATCTATTTATTTAATCCGCGGCCATTCTGTTGCGAGTGGATAAAGTGACTCTGCCAAGTTCCATTTTGGTCATTACTCATTTCCGCTTCGTGGTCGGGCCAGTATCCGCCACCGTGGGACTTTCCAATGCGGAGATCATTGATATACAGCACCCCTCGCATCTTTGCTTTCTCCTCCATGCCGTCCTTTGCTACCTTCTGCGATACACCCGTATTCACTCGATTCGACGGTCATGCTGCAAGCTCTTGTGTTTCCCTGGATTGGGTGATCAATTCGGGGATCCCCACACGCGGCTCCCAGCTCTCCGGGCCGCTCACGCTTCCTTGCAACGCAGGTGTCATCTCTATCCTCCTGCGCGATGTTCCCGTGACTGCTTCTTTGCCCTGCGACTTGGTCCTTGGCTTGGACTGGGTCCAACTGGTGCACAAATCGGCACAGCAGGTGGTCGTGCATCTAAGCAGTGGCGCACTGGATCTTCGAACACTTGGCTCATCGTCCATAGGTGTGTCGTCACGTTTGTGATCACACTCATACTTACTTGTAGTCTCCCCGTCTCTTACGCCGGTGTTCCCAGCGAACCCCGGTGTACGTTTCTCGGCCTTATCAGGGTCCACGGATGGACCTGGTGCAGTACCTTCCCCCTCACTGATGCCAAGTACGCGAGGCATCGGTGTTGTAGCCCTGGGATACCTCGTACGCGAGAAACCCCAACGTCTCGTATGCGAGATGGAATGTCCGGGCAGGACGTTCAAACTGCTGGTTTACCAGCAGCATCTCGTACGCGGGGCAAAATTTTGAATATGAATGCAGATTTGATTTTAAATGAACGCGATCCTTTTGTTCGTCTCTCTTTGGAAGATAAAATTGCTGTTGTCCACTTTCTCATTGTTGATCACCGAATTGATGTTCTTGCTTTGAGGAGCATGACTGCTCGCCATAAACATGTGTCTTCAAGACTGTCTGGCGAAAAGAGGAAGAGTGCTGATGCTTTACGCTCGGAGTTCCTCGCTCATCAATGTACAGAAGCTTGTCTCGTATTGAAGTCCGAAGCTCTGCTGGCTGGATTAAGTCCGCCTTTGCTGACACCTGTCGAAATTCAACTGTGCCTGCTTCTTCTTGGTACTCGAAAACGAAATACTCCGTTTCACAGTGCAGCAGGGAGACAAAGATAGCAGTGTATACAAATACATGATGGGTTGGTCATGCATGGCTGAGGCCGTCGCTCCTGTGACAGGCCAAGATTGCCATGTTTACCACTCGAGAGGCAAGAGGGGACGGGAGCGGCAGCACCAGCTTACTGGCCTCGGTGCTGGGGCGGCGTGGTTGGTGCTGTTAAAAGAAGCGAGTGATCGGAGGGGCAAGCTTGAAGGTAGTGTCGGTTCAATTTTGAGACTCAGTGACTCACTCACACCATAGTATATACATCGGTACCTTGCATGCCTGGCACGGCCGAAAACATGGCAACGGAGCTTGGAATCTCCAATGGCAGCCCGGAGACACTTATATATACGAGGAGATCGAAGACCGCTGTTATGCCATACAGTACCAGTGAGTTACACTCAAGACCGTTACCAACCCGATCCATTTCTGCCTCCCAAAAGGCTTACAGTTCGGCCCGCTCCTAGCTCCGTCTCATCCTCGTTAGACGTGTGCTGCATCGATCCAGCCAACTCCCTGACCATTCAGCGTGTATATGCTATGCTCCCTTGGGTAATATTGCTGCGGGTCTCTGTATTCTCCGCCCGCTCAGGCAGGCTGTACCATATGCAAATGCACAAGAGTCTCCCAAGAACTGCGGGACAAACCTCAGCGCACCGAGCCCAAATGCACAAAAAGCAAAGGGATACCTCGGCGAACAGTTGGCATGGTTCTACGGCGTGATTCTAATACTGTAGAAGGACACATCGAGATCCTGATGGAGAGATAGCGACCATGAATGGGTTGCTTTCAACGGGTCCATGGCCAGTCAACAGGTATGGTATTCATCTTAATTTACCCATTGCCCTGTTGACCCCTGTGTTAGTGCATTGTCAATTACCTGGCACCGTCGGCTCGATAATTGTTATCCTCAACTCGATGTTCGATGAGGCACGCCCGCGCTGCACATAACTTCTTGCCATCCCAACATACTATCGTCCTCTATTCGCTAGCTACTCATACCTTCCCCATTAATCGTCCTCGAGCTGTAACATCATTTTCTCTCTTTGCAGAAGATATTGGTTCCTGCCCTGTACCGTCCTTGTGACGATTTGAACCGACTCTTCCTCTTGTACTTATCTTCAAGTTCTATGTAGTCACACCATATAATTGATCTCTCCTCATCTGAATTTTGAATCCATGGGACAGGAGCAGAAAGTAGAAGAGTTTCAGTTTGCTCACACCTAAAGGTTCAGCGCCCGCCTCGAAGAGGCCCAATCCAAGTCATGTTATTTTAGACTTACACAGCGCTAGTGAGATGGCAGATAACTCACACAGCCACTTGCAGTTAACTACCCAGCTGATCGGAAATAAACCAAGAACTCCTCTCACGTGGACCGGTCCGGTACGAACCGCTATCACCAGGTTACCAAGACTCTCCCGACATATCACCGAGACTTGATGGCATCACTGGCGTCACTGCCGATAGTTGACCAATGGTGGGAAAACTATGTTACGCGATGTTAGTGGGTATTGACTCGTGTTGGCGCGCAACGTATTCACTTTCTCCCCACGCTTCTGCGCTTACATCGACAATTGCCATGGCCGGCCACCTATGTTCCCCCTCTTTCCAAGGGGCCCACGTTTCAACGGATGTCTCGCATTGCTCGGCAGACTACAGTGTCTTCGTTGGCGACCTTGCACCCGAGACCTCTATCAAAGATCTCATCGCTGTGTTTCGAGACCCTGCGCTGGGTATGCTTAATGACCGGGAGCGCAAGTTCATTCGTCCTTTCCAGAGCTGTAGTAGCGCCAAGATCCTACTTGACCCTGTCACAGGCACGTCGTGTGGCTCAGGCTTCGTCAGGTATGCATCAAGACCTCATTCCCTCTTCCCCGCATGCTCTCCACGCGAATAGTAACCTCAGAGACTATTGGGATCCTCCCCATCTCCAAAACACTCGCCGGCCATCTCAATATCACCACTCTTCCAACCCCACGCATCACCGGGATACCTCATCATCGCGATACTCCGGTCTGGACCATGACCCGCCTTTCCACAAAACCAACAAACCCGTACCAGTATCTTCAGTTGCGTCAACGTGTGCTCACCCCGGTGGTCCCGGTTCATACACACCAGGAGTACATCACATTCAAGAGCAACATAAATCGCCAGGATTTCAGGACGGGTGGTAAAACATACCCTCCCCACGAACGCTGGAAGAATGTGGATTTCGAAAAATTCGCTCAGTGGTGGAATGCGCAAGTTAACTTTCAACCTCGCACAATCACTGACTCAAATCTGCGCCTCTACTACAAACTTCCTCAGCATCTCGAAGCCCATCACAAGAAGACCATTTCATGGTCTTCGGAACGTTCGACACTGGCCGCGGGCGCAAACTTCGCTGCGAGAAAAGAATTTCTCGAAATTCTCAACTCCGACGACAATCTCGGAGATGTTCTTCCCGCAATCTCGTTCGCTGCTGTTCCCGACGGAGAACAGGATGTTTCATTCTCATGTACGTGGCCCACATTATTTTCTGGGACTACTTTCGTGTCACTCAACTTGAATAATTTCAGCATTCGCGGTTCCCATGTCCTTTGACTTGGTAACTGCGCGGCCAGAAGAGAGCGAACGGCCGGGGCTCGAATTTCAGCTCCTGGAATTGGAACCACATCAAGACGTCGACCGTGACGTTGCAATTCCATTTGGACCCGATGAATTACCACCTCCGTTGGACCCTGACGAGGACTTTGCTGCCCCAGGTCCTCTCCAATCAACCACTCCGGCACTGCACCAACAATTGCTTTTGCCCGGAGCTTCCGTACCAGCCCCCACAACATCCAAATCTCCGAAACGGTGTGCCGTGTGCGTGAAAGCTTTTTGTCTCAAGCGGAACAAGTGCCCAGGTAGGTCGAGGAAAGAGTATTGCGTATTGAGCGTTGAGCAAGAGCACGACCGGGCGACAGAAACACGCACATTATGACACGGCGGACAATCAGATGTCATGGGCTGTTTGTGATGTGTCAGTCATGTGGTCTATCATCGGACCTGTCAATGTGGAGAGGTTAAAAAACGAGCTTCATTTGGAACACCAATTTCAGGAGGTCGAGACGCTTTATCGGGAGTTTCTGGAAGGTGGGCCTCGGCGTACCGTCCACAATGGGATTAGAATTTATCAAATGTACAGAGATTGTTCACGAAATGACAGAAGACGTGATGAAGAATGCAGAGGACATAAATGCCCCGGAGAACCCCTTGCAATTTCTCCTGCAAGCGTGGGACAAAGATACATATCATACGTCGGAGGCAAAACTTCTGGATTATGAGCGTGTGAGGTTTGCATCCAAGGCGCAGAACCTCCGCATCCAACCCACCAGTCCGTTGAGAGAGGTTTTATTGACTGCAACTGATGAAGTGATTGGTACGGCGTCCACGGAAAGCCCAAATTTTGAGCGGGTCGACTACGGCGACGACAGCAGAGCAGGCAAGCTTCAAAGTCCCTCACAGTTGAAGAGGTAAGGAGATGATAAAAACCTGCCTGAGTTATCACATACTAAGAGGAAGACCGGAAGCAGGAGACGGTCGCGGAGAGCCGGCCCCAGACACTTTGGAGGGACGTTGACATGATTTCAATCACCATTACCTGAGTACTGATGCGTATCAACAGTTCCCGCCCCAAGTGGTCTGCCAGAAGACGAGGAGAATGCACTTAGTCCGTACAAACAAAGGGAGGTCGTTGGGATATGGGCAAAGCCGAAGGAAAAACGACAGGAGGATGGCAGTCACAGAGACGAGTGCATGGCTTTGAAAAATTCGTATCGGATGCCATCTAGCCCCGGGGCTTTGCCATTGTGTTAGAATCAGGCAAGCACAGTGGTGTTGGAAAAATGGCTGAACCAGGATTTGAACCTGGGACCTCCAAGTGATTGTGCCACTGGTGCTCTAACCAACTGAACTATTCTGCCGATAGTGTGAAGGGAACAATATTCCTACTTCAACAAGTGGTCTGAGTCAACAGTGAGAAACTCGAATTGAAGAGAGAGACAAGACAACTAACCTGAGTCAACAGTGAGAAACTGGGGACTCAGGCTCTACACTAGGCTACTTATATACACAATGGCCTAGCAACAATCAGACACCATGGAAACCATCAGGTCCATCAGGATACTGATGGATACTACAATCAGACACCATGGAAACCATCAGATCCATCAGGATACTGGTGTTTCACATGTCTAAACTAAGTGTCCATGAAACACAACAAGACAAATGAGAATGCTGGAAGTCCCACACTTCAACATCTTCACCTTCCTTTTTTCCCACTCTGCAGTTGCCACATCCAGATCCTTCTGCTGCACTCCTCGGTGGGAACAGAATTTTTTGACCGCAAATTCGGCAACGGGTCCAGTCGCTCCAAGACGGTAAACACTAGCATACCGATTAGCATGCCGGAAGAATCGTCGAATTGTAGGAAAGGGGCAGCTCTGGAGTGCCTCTGCAACCAGGTCCTTGGCTTTCTGCCATGTGCCGTTGGAGCGTTCACGGAACCACCGCTTGATCCATGCCCAGAAGTATTCGATCGCGTTCATTTCGGGGTGGAATTTGAGCAGAAAATGGCAAAACATGTTGGGCGCCGCCTCCGGTCAACAAAAAGCGGGATGGGGACGGTAAGTTGCCTCGGCAAGGCTTGCCGCAATAAGTGGGCATTGTGGAATGCATGTGTATTGATGATGAAGCGCTCCAATGGCTGGTGGACGATAAAGCTATCGGTGAGATCCGATTCCACGCGCTCCTGCATATGTGGGCGTTGTCCTGAAGCTGTGCATTCCGCAGACTGGCAATCGTGTTGGGTATTGAAAAGGAATCTCACGTCCTGGAGGTCTGATTTAGTTCTACAAACTCAATCTAGTACTACGACGACTCACATTACCAGGTATAATGAGGTAGGTTGTCTCCGACTGCCGACGAGTAAGAATTGGCATGCCAAATATGTCATCTCGTGTTGCAGAGACTTGAAACATGTCTAAAATGACAATAGCAGTGCCACTACCGTTTTCAAAGACATTATCGATGCGACCAACAATCACTTTCCCCTGTGGACCAAAAAATCAGCCAGATATATGCGAACAAATGTGCTTGATGTTAACGTCAGTGGACACTTCACAAACACCCAACTGGCTTTTTTGCATGGCGAACATCTTCAACCAAGTTGAAGATGTTCGCCGTATGCGCTGGGGTGTTCCTTCTCTTCATGTGCAGGGTCATCAAGACTCGTGCAATTACTTGTTTGGAACCACGTACATGGAGTGTGTTGGCCATTTCCATGGCGAGACTGCCAAACACTACTGGCCCGAAGCTGATTTATACCCGAACCCGTACCCGTGTCCATCCCTAGTTGCCAAACACCTTGTTGAAAAATACGACCAGGCAGTCCGTGGTGGTGAGCATCATGGCCTTCTCGTTATTCATTGTCGTTAGGCTCTTGCTGGCCTTCGTGGGTACACGAGATGCAGAACCACCTTTGAGTGTATCATGAGGAACTAGGTGTAATGGAACTGGGCGTATAATGACTCACCGCGCGCGAGATACTTTTCCGCCGATGTGAAGGACCGTGCTTGAGCTAAAATAACAGCTCGGCCATCCCCTCCGTTCCGACCACGCCGTTTATCACCTGATTCGAGGCAACCATTTCGTGTTGATGGCTATTCACATTGATGACAGCACGATCACCGGCAATTCTCCCGCGCTGATTGATGAAGTTCAAGAAGAGATCGGACGCATCTTTAAAATCACCATGCTCGGACCTATCAATTGGTTGCTTGGGATGGAAGTTACGCGTAATCGAGACACGCGCACACTCATGTTATCCCAAAGAACCTACATTGACTCCCTCCTGCGCAAATTCAACATGACGAACTGCAAACCAGTTTCAGTACCCCTCGATTCCACGGTTCAACTCACTCGTGACCAGTGCCCAACCACTCCAAGCGCCATCGCAGAAATGCGCAACATACCTTACCGTGAATTGGTTGGGGGATTTATTTGGCTAGCTTCAGCCACTCGACCAGACCTGGCATTTGCCGTCTGTGTCTTATCCTGCTTTCTGGACAATCCCGGGATGCCGCACTGGAGTGCTGCAAAGCAAGTACTTCAATATTTGAGTGGTACTCGGGATCTCGGACTCACCTACCGGGCATCTGATGCCACACTTGGCCTTGATATTTTTGGCGACGCCGACGGCATGACACTTGATAACCGAAAGGCGGTATCAGGTTACGTGTTCATCCTCAACGGCGCTGCAGTGTCCTGGTCCTCGAAACAGCAGGAGATTGTCTCCTTGTCCACCACAGAGGCAGAATATATTGCTCTCACCTACACTGCAAAGGAAGCCATTTGGTTTCACTTCTTCCTTTCCGAACTCTTTGGTCCCATCACTTTCCCTATGATTATCTATAACGACAATCAATCTGCCATCTCGCTTGCACATGCTGAACTCGGGCAATTTCACAGAAGTCAAGGCTTCCCTATGATTTTGCGTCTTAACCATGGAAATGTAGTGCCTTGAATAAAGGATTTTTTGCACGGCAGGCCTATCTTTCTGAGACATTTTGTAAATAAGTGGAGCTCTAATTTTCCCTAGTTTCTCATATAAACTGTTCTGAACTTCCTTCTGCATCTCTGTCAGACATTTTTAACTTTGAACATGAAAATATTCAACCATCATTTAGAATTGCACTGTGTACTTTCTATCCTCACAGAATGTACTACACTAGTTGATGAATTAATTACCTGAGGCAAAGTTGTGGTCGACAAGTTTGTAGTGGGGCGCTCGCAGACTATGCTTATTTTGACCAATGAATTGGGTGAAATGGCATGATGAGACTAAGCTGTTGGAACCTATTCATTTGGATGTAAACACATCAAACAACTCCACAGCGACTATTTGGATCCTCAGAGCATTGAGAACCCGTAAAATGAATAAAATGACCCGTGGCACCATTACGACGGAACAAAAGCCAAGAAAAGTACAGAAATAATATTCACTGACAATAAGAAGATAGATTTCAGATTTTATATGCTGCGAAAGTATTATAAATCGCCATGCCGGTGATGGAAACAATAAAATCGACCGCACAAATGCACAACTCCCACGCATCGCGCGTGAACTATTACTAAGGTATTTGTCAGCCACAAGCAACCAACGTTTACGTAATCCAGCGTGACACGTCCCGAAATGGGCAAAATCACTTTAAAAATGCGTCAAATAATCCCCTGACCTGATATCGCCAATCTGGTCCTCCAAAATGCGCGATTATGGATCGGGATTGGGCTGATGTAGTAGGATTTAGGTAGAGATAGGTACCAAATATCTAGAAGACTTTTGAAATAATTTGATTGCACGTCTGACCATCTCTAGGGATGGGCACGGGTCCGGGTCCGGGTACAAATCAGTTGACCCGGACCCCAACCCGTAAAACCCGAACCCGAACCCGCGGGTTTACGGGTTGCTCACGGGTCGTCGGCAAGCCCTGCCGACCGTGATCCGGGTCTCGGCATCGCCTATCGACAAGGTTCCGATGTCAGGCACGTCCAGGGCAGTGTTTTTAAGTGAGAAAAATAATCTTGCGGGCAAATTTAGACCTCATACACATTTTTGCACAAGCAAAAATTACTCTATTCATGGTTTCACAGTGAGTTTGGCCTATGTGTCTCATACCCGAGGGCAACCCGCGGGTTTCGGGTCTGGAATACCATCAACCCGTGACCCGTACCCGCTCGACCCGACCCGCAAACCCGCCGGGTTTACCCGAACCCGCGCCCTTCCCTAACCATCTCTGCCACATCGACGCGCTGACACCGCGACTGCTTCTCCGTTTGACAGATCCTGTGGTCCAGAGCATGGGGAACAAGTGTGCATTTATTTTGGCACGCATAGACAACCTTGAGAAGGGTGCCAAAGCGGCACTTGATGTTGAAGTGGGTTTTGGTAGTGTTTGGTTCAGACGGGTCCGCCTTCCTTATTTGTACTGTTTGCTCGACAGCAAAAACTGGAAGACCTTCTCTTTCAAGGCTAAAAGCAAGCTTGAAGATGAGGACCGCTGGAAGTACATTGCGCAGCCCGCGGCTCCGCAGACCACAAGTCAGGGACGGCAGGTAGAAGTGTTAAATAAACATGCCTTGTTTGGTGGCCGGTGCCGGACAAAATACAAGTTTGCCTTTCCATCATCGGCAATCATAGCTCGTCACCATCAATCCTAGCGTATCCTTACCGATCCTCATCCATCCTAGTCGATCACAACAAATCCTCGATCATCATTGCCTCTCATTATGATTCCCTAGGGATATCACAGCCAATCCTCACGTTTTCAGTCATTAGAGGTCACTGGGGCATCCTAGGCCAACATCGCTGATCCCAATGAATCACTGTTTGCCTCCGAATAAACTTTACCGTCAATCCCTGCCAGTCACAGGTAATCCCAACATCAAAGCTCCATGCGATTAATTGTCGGCCCGTTGCTGTCCGCTCGCTTGTCCGCACTCTTTGGCGCCTCAATCTTGAACTCCTTTCCTGGTCTCACTCTTCCACCGCCTCGATGGACGCCAGCACGAGGTTGAACAACCTCCGCGACTCATACCATTCTTACCATGACGATGTTCTTTCTGCTCTGCGCGTTATGGTCGGAGATCCACCGCGGTTGAATGCTGTCCGGGATCGTGGGTTGGCCTTGGCCGCTGCCGATGAGCTGGTGTGTCAGCGCAAAACCTCTTTTCATTTCCTGCATTCGTTCTCAGCGTTGCTCAGCACAGAGAGGTGTTTCCCCTGGCCGAATACGCTACCTTACAAAGCTCAATCTCTGACATGGTCACGGCGCTCGACCTGGCATGCCATGAGTCAATGGATCCCCCCGACGCTCCTCCGTTAGTTGTTGCTCGCTGTGTTCGAACAGGCCGACGGGGTCGCCCACGGGTGGAGTTTAATACTCAATTTCTCGGCGAGGCACTGGACCTCCGGGGGCCCACCGGCATTGCACCCGAGATTGGTGTCAGCACTCGCACTGTCCGGCGTGTGGCTTTGCGAGCCGGGCTAGTTCAGCCAGGAGCGCCTGTTTTCCGCTCTCAGATTAATGCTAACGGCCTTGTTGAGCACGTACATTCATCAACAACTCCTCCAGTTTCCATCATCTCAGACGCCGAGCTCGATCAGCTCATTGCCGCGACTCTCGAGATTTTTCCTCAATTCGGGCGACGAATGATTCGAGGCCACTTGAAATCTCAAGGTTACCGCATACCTCGTGAACGTATCACCGCCTCGTACTTGCGTGTTCACGGCACCCCTGCCATCTTTGGTGATCGCCAAATCAGTCGTAAAAAATACCGTGTCCCAGGACCGATGTCTTTAGCGCATGTGGATGGCCAGCACGGTCGGCTTCGTGTATTTTGTTATCTCGCACTATGCTCACTTGTTCGGCAGGGCTAATCCGTTACAAAATTGTCATACACTGCTTCATCGACGGCTACTCCCGGTTTGTCCTGGGAATTCGTGTGCATGACAACAATCGAGGGGCAAGCGTCCTGCAACTCCTCATGGATGTTGTCGCAACACACGGTTGTCCAAGTCGCATACGCGCCGATCATGGCGTCGAGAACATCGAGATTGCCATTTATATGGAAGAGGTACGGGGCCCCGGCCGTGGGTCGTTCATTTGGGGGAGGTACGTGGAATTGTTACATCGCAGCCCTCACCAGGATTTATGTTTCTATGTAGAAGTGTTCACAATACCCGGATCGAGCGTCTTTGGTACGACGTCACACACGGGTTTGGCAAGAAATGGAAGGTATTGTTCCTGGACCTCGAGGCCAACCACGGTCTCAACCCTACTCGTCCGGGCCATATCTGGCTTCTTCACCACCTTTTCCTTTCATCCATCAACCGTGATGCTCAAGACTGGGCAGAAGCGTGGAACTCACACCAGCTCACCATTCGCCGGCAGCGTGAGCGCAGTCCCCGCGATCTTTTTCTCTTTGGAATGCTTCGCGAGGGACCTCGTGGCATCTCCTCCTTTTTGACGCCCGAGGAAGAAGAAATCGAGGATATTAATGAGTACGGCGTCGATTGGGAGGTGACCAATGAGCCGGAGCTTATTGCTCATCTGCTTGAAAATAACCCCCACGAGCGCACCTCTAGCAATGACCCTTTCGCATCAGCCAGTACGCCCGCGAACCTCTCTGAGGTTCTATGCGAACCGCCAGACTGCCCCTTTACTCCTGCGCAGCTTCAGCTTCTTGACGAACATCTCAGCACATCTGTCGATTTATTCTCACGCAACATGAATGTACGTAGAGTAGTTTGGGTGCGTGCACTGGACATTGCACGCCGTATCCAACAGGGTGACATTATTTAGACTTCACTTGTATCTATTTCCATCCTCCCGACGACTTCAAACCGCTCCCTGTGATATTGACCTTGAGTAATTTCAGAGCTGTGATAAAAGAGCATGCGCACAGGAAAAGAGCAAGCCATTTATCCAACACATCCAACTCCGTCTCCGAAAGGAGCGAGTATCCCCTGACATTGGCGTCTTCCGGGAGGTTGCTGCATTTTGTCAACGTATACGAGATATCCTTGGCTGCCCAGCTTTTGAATTCTCCGTCGTTTGTCAGAAACTCGGCCAAGGTTGTCACATTAAACACATAGTCTATCAATGAAGTTCAAGTAGAAAAAACACCGTGGTAAAGGAGAAATACCCTTCAGAGCGACCAAAATTCGTGCACCATGATCGTATTCATCGTCTTCGCGAGACGTGGCCAGTGTCTCATGGCTATAAACACGCAGTTTATGTGGATCAAGATTTTCGTTGATTCCTTTGCATGGTGCGGGGAGAAGGAGTGGCCAAAATCTCTTTTTATGCTCGCCGGTTGACATGGCGGGAGGAAGCGAAGCTGATGCAACACTGCCACGTATTTGGCGCTGTAGATGTCAAACGCTGCAATCAAAAACGTGACGTGGTTCGTCTTTGCTTTGCCACTGTAAGTTAACTTCTCGTTCACACAACCTTCCTCACACAATCCCTCTTGCCTAAAGCCCCCTATGCCCGAGTCCCGTGAATCACAGGCGACCTTTGAGATCGTGGATGCTGCTCTCACGACCCTCATCCAAGAAGGTGTCTCGTTGCGGGTCGAAAACATCGAAATTGATGCGACGAAGAAGGAGCAAAAGCGGTTCCCCAAGAGTCATCCTGCCAAGAGCGGTCTTTCATATGCCATAGACTCCAAATGTACGGTCAAGCGTGGCATCAACGAGGCTCAAGGCTATGTCTATCCAGACATGTGGCGTACTTCGGGCAAGAAGAGATCGGAACACTCACTCACGGAGCTGGTCCTCAAGGGTATATCGTACACCCATCGTGCACTGATTCTGGATTTTGGTCCTCTATTTCTCATGGTAAATCCATTGGGTTGTGATCGGCGCCGTCTTGATTGGTTTGCAGATTCAGTGGATTACCCACACGTCGGCACATTTGTACCCGTGGGAGGACTATGAATAATTGTCGAAGAGTGACGGCATCCTGCTCGCTCAAATGCGGGAGAGGATCTCCCCCATAGATCGGAGCGAAGACACCGTGATTACTACACCCAAATAGTCAGACTGTGCGGGCGGAGAGGGAGGAAATGAACGAGCCTCGGAAGAATTTGATTTTGAACATCGACATTTTGATTTGTTGGTTCGAACTCCATTGGTGATGCCGCACCTACGAACAGTGACATGTGCAAAAGGAAATATTCATCCAAAGCCTTACCGTCACGCAAAGATTGATCCGTAGCGGAGAGGGCAACAGGAGGGATTTGCGCGCGTGACCTGCGCATACGGGCGGGAAGGTCCGGCTGAGGGGACGCAGGTTGCCCCTCCAGCCTTCGGCTATGGCGGGTGGGCAGTTGACTCATGCGGGCGCTCGCAATCCCCCCCCAAAAGAACGGCAATATTTATATTCAAGTTCTTTACGGAGAAAACCCTGAACGACCCTGAAGTCTCGAAACATATGTATTTGATTGCTGATCCATGACACATTTCAGGTACTACGACTTCCAGCCTTTGGCTATGGCCGGTGGGCAGTTGACTCATGCGGGCGCTCGCATCCCCCCCAAAAGAACGGCAATATTTATATTCCAGTTCTTTACGGAGAAAACCCTGAACGACCCTGAAGTCTCGAAACATATGTATTTGATTGCTGATCCATGACACATTTCAGGTACTACGACTTCCAGCCTTTGGCTATGGCCGGTGGGCAGTTGACTCATGCGGGCGCTCGCATCCCCCCCAAAAGAACGGCAATATTTATATTCCAGTTCTTTACGGAGAAAACCCTGAACGACCCTGAAGTCTCGAAACATATGTATTTGATTGCTGATCCATGACACATTTCAGGTACTACGACTCGGTCGGTGTACGCCTTTTTGCAGGCAAGAAGCTGGGCATGGATAGATATGTATTTGATTGCTGATCCATGACAAATTCCAGGTACTACGATTCGGTGTACACCTTTTTGCAGGCAAGAAGCTGGGCATGGATAGAACGTCCCAACTCGGTATCCCGACCTTGCACCGGGATGTCACTGATAAGAAGTTGGCGGAGGCGGGCGTTGTTCGTGATCGAGAAGGTTTTAAAGCAGGACCGGAAGGAAACAGTGACATCGGGGCCGAAGTCGTCGCGACCATCAGGATCAGTTGTGGGAAAATCCTGGTTCCAATCGTGGGTGATGAGGCACTGCGAGAAGAGTGTCAGAAGAGCACAACCATGTCTTCAATCCCATACATACCTTCACCTTCCACGTCGGCTTGATCGGTAAGAGCGTAGAGCCGGTCAAAACAGAGAGGAAGAGTTTTACGCGCAAGAGCGGGTCCGCAGCATCAAAGTCGTCGTCGATCAATGCGTCGATAACCTGATCGTGATCCACCGGGTGGCCGAGCTCCATGAGATAATGGGTAATGACGCGGGTGATACCTTTGACAACTTCAGCGTTCTCCTCCCACACATCATTCTCTGGGTTGGTTTCAGTAAACTCAAGGTGAGAAAGGACATCGCCGACAGCTTTGATCTGCCAATCAAAGGCTGCAAGAATAAGTTCACGACAAGGAGTTGCGAACCACTTGGGGGAAAAAAAAATTAGAGAAGAAAAAAAAAAAAAGATCAAGTTGTACTGTCAACTTACCTCGAGAATGTGATGCGGGTGGTCTTGGCCACCGAAAGCGTCGACATCAACATTAAACCCGTCCGTAATAGACAGGAAATCGGAATGATGTTCGATGTCGATCGTGCCCAGCGTTACAAAACTGATGATAGAGGTGCAGACACCGTCGTGTTCATCCTCGGAACGCCACACAGAAATCATGCTCGGCTGTAAATAAGGATCAGTGTAAAACGTGAATCAAAATAAAGAGGAACTGACGTCGAAGCCTGGAATATTTACCAGATACTGATACTCCATACAGTGCTCGGACTGAGAGGCATACAGTGGCTTGTTCAACGGGACTTGCGCAATTTTTTTGATGAGAGACAGGGAAGAGGGCGAGAGGAACCAGGCAAGGAAGTCGTGGTCAAACTTTGAGGTGATGATGCGGCCGTTGAATAAGGTGGACAAGAGGAATGGAGAGACAGGAACGGGGGCGCCAACAAACAGAAAGTGAAGGAGAAAGAGGAATCCGGTCGCCTTTAAAACACAGGAACGATGGGGAATCGGTCCATGCGACGGATGCAGACGAAGGGTCTGGTATGTCTCACGTTCCGTCCAGTAATGGCCGTCAGCCATCATGATTTTGACTGCCTGCGCAACGACTTCGTTACGAGGGCCTTTGCCAATACCACGCCCGCTGCAAAGCTACTGGTCGGTTTTTTTCCCCTCTCTAGTGGTGCAGTGCACTCACATCGTAACCTGGAGTCCAAAGACGGCCTGCTCACCCCGCGTGGCACCGTCGACGGCGGGCTGAGGCCAAGGGAACTGCTCCTGGGAACTGCTCCTGGAGGATTTCTTTGAACTTGAGACCAGTGGGTCGCCCGGCAAAAAGCCAGAGGCAGAGCGTTATGAGCGTCCGAGCACCCTCATCGACGGAGCGAGCAGTGATGGATACACGCTCCTCGAGCTCGCGGGGGATGAGAATATGATCTTGCCATGCCGCCAGAGAGTAAGGGCCGGAACCAGGCATGTGCTGGAGCGTAAGATCGGTTGGACCACCGGGACCGAGAAATGAGCGTGGCTAGGTGAATCCATTAGGTCAATAACATAAGTTTGACTGGTCTTACCTTGTTGGATGTACGGGTCAAGTCCATGGCCGACGTGAGCAGTGGGCCGGGGATGAAGAGTACAGTTCTTGAGACCGGCATTGCGGTGGCCGCAGCTTCCTGTAAATACTCGTTAAGAACTGGACATTGAAACACTTGGAAAGAACTTACATCCTGCCACTGTTGGCGCCGAACAGACCGTGTAACAATCTAAAGGACATTAATGTGAAGTCAAGGACTGAAGTGAAACAAAAACTCGCCGTGGAAGTGGGTGCCGAAACGATACGAGACTCGGCCCCGGGGTCGGTGCGTATGAGTGGAGGAAGACCATCGCGGACGAGCTGAAAAAATATCAATATTCAGGTCCGTCACTTAAATACGAGGCACACCTGGTCAATCAACGCTTCTGCCTCTGGAAACTGAAAGCAGTTGTGTGTCAGCATTGATCACCACACGGAACTGGGTGCGGACATGTACATCATCGTCGCTGTCACTCAACACATAGACATCCGGTGATGGGGCCCGAACAGCCGCGGCAGAACGAGGCGTGCACGATGGGCCACAGACAGGATCAGGGTCGCCATCAAGGGAAGCCAGAATCGGGTGAAGAACCCGACGAGCCAGGCAGGTGTGAACCAAAACATGATCTGGGAGACGGGCGGTGAGATTGAACAAGCAGTCGATAGGTCCATGGAGGTTTCTGAGATGCGGTGCTGGAAAGCAGTGAGCAAAGTGGTTTAGAGGCGGAAGGATTAACATGCCAATTAACACAAACGGACCTTCCCCGAGGTAGTTTGAGGTATAACTGAAGGGAACGTTGCGAAGAGCCTGAAGAGTAAATGTGAAGCGTGTGAGACACTTGGGATCCTCGACCCATGTCCGCGCCCCCGAGCTAAAAATAATCAGCGCTGGATTAGTATGAGGGGAAAAAATACAACACTCACCGTCCTCTAGGCCCAAGCAGCACCCAGGACTTGGTGTTCAGCGTTTCCACGGATCCAGCCACGGTACTGGCTGCGACATAGCTGATGTTGTGCGTCTTGCAGTGCGCTTGGAACGCAGAGTCGATCGTCTCGAACATAGGGCCAGTAACGTCGACGTCAACCACAAACACCAGGTTGGCCCGTTTGAGAGCAAGCTGCGCCTTCTCGAGGTCGTCGCCCCCCTTCCATGTGTAACGCGGGGAAGGATCAAGTGTATCGTTGTGGTCGGATGTGTCGAGCTGAAAAATCCAGTTATGAACAAGGTGATAGAAAAATAACGTAAAATCATCACGCACCACCTTTGGCAAAATTGCAACCGTAAGTTTGACCGACGTTACAGCACTTGGGAGAGCAAAAACATCCAAGATGGGCAAGGTCGCAGCAGACCTGGAGTATGGACGCGGGTTGCCGGACTTGCGTCTACTGGGGCTGGTCGTGGTGGTGGAAGTGGCTGAAAGACCAGAAGAGCTCGTCAACTCATTGGGGTGGAGTGTGCGCTGGATCGATGCACGGCGCTGCTCCTGAACAGAGGCAACGATGGAATGGCGCTGGTTTTGAACGGAGGCCGTGGTGGGACGAGCAAGGCCAGCAAATGCGGTGATTGGTCGGTGAGGGACGAGGGGAGCAGCGGAAACCGGAGCAGCGGGCCGAGGAGTTGAGGCTATAGGCAGCGATGATTCCGAACTGGGAGAATGAGGATCACAGCGTGAAATACATAGGCAAAAGAGTCACACTCACCTGCCCGTTGGAATAACCTGGTGTGCTGCCCAAGCAAGACCACAGACACAGACCAGGCGCATGTTCCAGACCGGCTCCGACTTCACGATGATGAGACCATGAGTATGGGTAGAAACGGGAATTTTTTTTAACTCACAGAGAAAAAACCAGCACATTGTCCGTTGCCGGCGCTGCCCCGCGCAAACATCCTATTTTGAGCGGACATCTCGGAGCATGGAGCGTGCGCCATCCATGTATGGTCGCAAATAAAGCACACAACTTCAGCGCTCTCAAAATTCTGAATCTAATCAATTTCCGCATCACAAAGTTCAGACATGAAAATTCCCACCGAGTAGTTGGGAGAGCCATCAGGATTTTCGGCGACAAAGCCGACACATGCCTGTGGGCAATCTGGTACAGCACAGGCCCCGCGGGGGCCAAATCCGAACTGGAGACTCTGACGAGGACAAAAGTGATGATGGCGATTATGTCGAGAGGTCCGTCTACTTGAAGGCGGCACAAAGAAGGTAACCGAGCCTGCGGATCAACGCCGGTCAACGCCAAGTAGTAATCTCAGCTGTGACGACCGGTGAGTGCCAAGGATGGCCAATGACTTTTACATCCTCGTCTTTGCACGTTCACATTTGCCCAGGCTGTCACTGTGATCTCACGATGATTTCATCATTGCAAATCACAAGGATTGGCAGTGAGGCGCAGTGAGGACTACAGAGCTGTGCTAGGATTGCCTAGGATCCGCAGTGATTCACGATGATGGACGAGGATGAGTGAGGACAGCCGATGTTCGGCTGTGATGCCTGATGATCGGTAAAGTCGTTTTATTTTTGTCCGATGGCGGCCATCATAGCCTTGCCCAATCTATCGGTTTTCCTCCTAGCGACTGGTTCGAGTCTACGCAGTCTGTACCTCGTTTCTGTAGTCATCGAACTATGCTGGTGACCCATGGGGCAACTTTGGTGGTGCAGGCCTGATGCGGCTGTCGGAGGTGGCTGAGCATCCCAAAAAAAAGCGGATTTTAACAAGAACCACTGCCTAATTATTCAGGAATCACCTACAGCTATGACTACAGGGGAAACGTGGGCTGTACTGGCCGCCTTCAGAGATGTCCCCCGACTCCGTATTTGTGTCGGTCCCACGGATGTGATCAAGGACCCCAAAACCGTGTGCAAATTGACCGCTCGCTGTCGGCCTGTAGGCTTCTGTAGGCTTCTAGAGGCGTCACTAAAACCGGCGCTCGCTGTCAGGCCACTGACCTGCTTCTAGCCTCTCACTGATCGAAACTAAGCGCCAGCATTGAGCGCTCGCTGCCAGCCTCTTCCACCAGAGCTTTATGCCATCTCATTGACATAAAAATGATCACGCCAAACATTGGACGATTACCTGCTTCTTGTCTTCATTCCTACCATGGCAACTTTCGCCCCTGCCAATGCTACCTGCCACTTCATCCCTCCGGATGTTATCGTTGAAACTTTTGGTGCTCTGCTAATTGGATTCCTAATCCAACAGTTTCTCCTTGGTGTTGTCGTCACTCAGGCCTGCATATATTTCTCGCGGTTTCACCGCCGCGATATCAAATTCTACCGGTGTGTCTCTTTGACTGCTGCATATTTCAATTAACGACGCAGTCCCGCAGCTACCTTGTCGCTGTAATCCTCCTTGTCAACTGTCTGCATGCAGGTATGAATATGTGAGTAGGAAATTTTGCCAAAACCGCAGATACTTACTCCATCCATAGTCACATAATCTACCGAATCAGCATAACCTACTACAGCCAACGTCTCTCTTTTGCCTCCCAGGGTTGGACGATGTGGGCGGAGCCTGGCGTCACGGTATGACCAAAGTCACAGTCCCACTATTAATTCTTTACTTATCTCAGTCATGTCAGGCCATCGGAGTCCTTATTGCACAATTTTTCTTCATCGATCGATGTTGGAATGTTATAAAAAGGCCATGGACTATTCTTCCGCTATTTGGCTTCCGTAAGTCCGTGCGCGCAATTTGGGGTGTTGTTGAATTGATTTAATGGCAGTTCTACTCCTCCCTGCTGGTTCCGGTCTTGCGTGAGTATTTACGTCCCACAGGAAACCGCTGCTTGACTTTTTATGCTTCCTTACAGGATGTCCATCTTGTCATTCAAGGTTAAAGTGTTGAGTGAGATTAACAAGCTTCCGATTCCGACCTCCATCTGGCTGGGATCCGTGCGTTTTATTCACACCTCAATACATTCGCTGAAATACTCAATAGATGGCAGCGACGGACACAGTCATTGGGGGATTTTGTGCTCAAGTTTCCTTCGCGCGCGGTCCCTCTGTTGTCACACGCCCACCAAGTCTGCACTTACAAAACTCATCTGTCTTTCAATCGAGACCTCCTTCTGCACGGCCGCCTGTGCCGCTATCAATCTCATTCTCGTACGTTATACTCTCTCTGATTTCAACCGTGGTGTCGTTGAGACGTACAGTATCTTACATTGCCCGGCACATTGTACCGGTAAGCCCTACCACAGGGCAAGAGGCTAGATCTGACATGTCCACGTAGTCTCCTGCTACAATTCTCCATGTGCCGCATCTACACCATTATGGTTCTATTCACGCTCCTTCAGCGTGATGGGCTGCGCAAAACGCTTGATGGGCAAGTGATCTACGACATCTCCCTGGTCTTGTTCGAGCCACAGTATAACAACTCGATCAAAGTAAATGCTCTCATTCCAATGCTCGAAAGGATGCACTGAATCAGCTGATATATACTCTCTCATAGCATGGTGCCTCCGTAGAGTCAGGCTGCATGGCAACCCAGACAGCGGGAATTGCTTGCTAGTACATTTAGAGAGAAACCCACATTCATTCCGTGTCCGATTTCAATCGTGTGCTCTTAGGGGTAGAAAAAATAACCAGGTGAATACCATCAGGAGCATGGCTGGTAGGTATGTTACCGTATGTATAGCTGTTCATGCCATCAATAGTAAACACCAAAATACAAAAAATATTGACTCTGAGAGAATTGAACGCGAGTCTCTCCGGCAAACCGTATCCGACTCGCAGTGTTCGCCCAAAGGCCAAAGGGCTTTGAGGCTAAAGGGCTTTGGGGGGGCTTTGTAGTGGCTTTGTAAAGGCCATTGGATCTGGTGCTTGACAATCGCCTCGCCCTGATGCCATATTTTTAGTTCTTTCTTCCACTCCACATCCAGTACCCTTTGTGCTGCAGTCAATACTACTGTCTTTAACACTGAAGGTTATTGTACTTACAGCAATTTGAGGAACATAAGGCGTGCACCGTTTTTTCTGCCTTTTTGGGCAGCTCTTATTGACATCGTATTATTTCCAACAGGTATAATATAGCCGTTCACTCATCTTGTGTCCGTCTGAGTATTATTTCCAACAGTCCATTTTCACAGCTTATCACCAAATCACTTCTTCGTCGAAATGGGTTTCGGAAATAAGTGGGCGAGGGAGCTCAAACCGACAATCAGTATCAGGATCTACAATGCGTCGCGGAATATGCTTGAAACATCATGTGGCATTATGCTAATGAACTAAACCGGTGTTTTCGCACAAATCCCGGTGTGGTTGGTCTCTTTTCTGTTCGTAGTTTGAGGACTTGGGATCTAACGGGCGACTCAAGCGGGGAGTTGCTTCGGTGTTCGTTCAGCAACAACGTAAGGAACCGTATCCTTAGGAAAACTCTGGCATATTAAATCCTCGTACCATTTCACTAGTTTTTGCTTGAAATCAGGATCTGAATTCATCCTCTCTTTTATATCCAACGGGGAAGCCGCCGCTCCGTCGATCCATACAAGAATATGAAGGTAAAGTGAACCTCTTACTTGCGCTTCAACAACAGACTCGTACGAATGCGAATATCATTTCTCCAACTTTGATGAATATTCATATTCGCGAATGTATATTCGTGCTACACTCTACCTGCGGATGTCTCGTGTAGATACACTGAAGGCAGGTGCGTACCGACGCTATCAGGGCTGAAGTAGCACCAACTGTGGCTCGATAATCCCTGTATCAATTATGCGGAGATGTGAGGCCGGATCTGCAATCAAATCGATGCGTCGCCAAGTCGAATTTTGTGATGGTCTTGAAGAGCGTTGGGTGGAAAATACAGGAGCGCACGTCAACCCCGCTAATATATGTGATGTAGTACTATATCGTCAAGTACTGGATTCACATGTCATTGTGCCAGTCTCGAAAGAATGTATCGAGATCCAATGGAAAGCTTGAATTCGAAGCACTTCCACTGACATAGGAACTATCGTACACGGTTGAACCGGACAGCGACTGGCCAACGACTTTTCGGCGACGCGCTAGGGCCTCGGACCAAGGATTGCTTGGCTCTTGGAAATATTCCGGAATTTGTTTCTGGGGAACAGGCAAAGTCCATCCGAATACCGTCGCTTCTAAAAAGTCCAGGCGCTCATTAAGTTTGGTTAGGGCTGCAGTGATTCCATCTGGATGATCATATAAGAGACATTACTGTATCATGAGCTTGTTTGGGACATCGGTACAATGAACAGACCGATTTCAGCATTTGCTTTCAGCTGCCTCCGTTTCGAAACCCTTACCAGTTCGGCCGTGGGTCGTTCACAATCCACGCACCGTTTACTGGATGACATGTAAATATGAGGTTTGTGCGACAATAATGTATGGCCACTGAGACTGACCTGCACTGAAGACACGGTGAATGGAGATCGCATCTGGTCTTCCTCTGCTTGCAGCCTAGACATGCCTGAGCCGAACATGAGGTCAGATAGACCACTACCATCCACTTTCTCTCTTGCTCGCCTTGTTCGGAAGTAAGGCCCCGTTGATCTTCGGCATCTTGAGCTGACGGCCATGGGCGGAGACCTGTTCTATATATCTCTTCGCCTTCGCCGGGCCCGTTCGTCTTTGGGGCCGAGGCACGGACCTTCTTCACGGACACTTCAGCTGATTATACCCTATTGAGTGCTGTTTCGGCAACCTCGGCATGCCATCAAATTGTGCGGTAACCCTGATGTGCGACCTCAACAGTGGCCAAGATCAATTCAGGGGATGGGTTTTAGGGTTTGTATTCACTCCAGGACTGAATGTAAGTCTCTCCGTTATATTGAATTGTTTACACGCAAAGGTAATGCGGACCGGTCTTACGGCAACGGATTTCGAGAACCGGGAGGTCAAAATTCATCTACGTCATTTAAACAAGCTGTCGGTTGCCTGCATACTGGAACGGTTCAGTATAATTCTCATGAACAGGACAGGTGACATCCCATGGGAGAAAAGAGCTTCATCCCAATTTGAGTGGGGAGTTGTGGCTTGCGCAGATTCTCTATGGATCAGAGATTTTTGCGGGCCCTAATTTTTGATCAGGAAGGATTCGCTGGGGCCTTCTGCATCCCAGAAAACCCTGTTGAAAGATTCCGCACAGTTGTGATGTCACTGACGCAGGTTTAACCTGGCCCCGGGAGCTGTCCCTATTCCCCGCATTGTGCGCAATTATCACCAAAAAGCAGATTCTGAGCGGGTTTCAAAGCGCACACGTTCAATGGATAGCCCTTGAAATTCCGAGCAAGACTGTCTGTTCAGATTTTCTGATTTCGTGTTCCTCGCAAAGCCTGAGGCAGTTAATCTCTCCCCCTGTCGGCTCTAATGCTCCAACCCAAGAATGGCTTCAGAAAAAGGCTAAACCATTGACTGTGCGCAAGGAGACAAGGTGATGTCTGCTCTACATTGACTGAAATCTCACAATCCACTGTGCAAATATATTGAAATCAATCTGCATGTATTTGTTAGACAAGGCAATTCTCCCGTTCCATGTCCAACATATTTTGCCATCTGTTGGTATTGACACGGCAACTTCGTCTTATGTTCCAACATCTGTGGATGAGAATGCCGCCCGTGATAGTGAGAGTAATGATCCTTGTGTTGAGGATCGTGGTCAACCCGCAGGTGCGCCTGATTTGTCCTCCATTCTAAATCCTCCTGCTGCCAAACCTATCCCTTTTGAATCTCTTGTCGTAATGTATGTTGACGGGCACGCTTCCTCAAATGAGCTCCGTCAAGCAACAGTAAGACATATGAACTTACCGGGAAATTACTATGTTGGTATTCCGCACGATAAGAGCCCAGTCAACGACTTCAGCAACCCGGCTCTTTTCCCCATGATTTATCCGACTCTATATCCCTATGGAATTGGAGGATGTGAATATAAGAGGCGTCAGACACCTCTAGCTATGAAAACATACATTAGACATTGGGTGATTCTATTTGGCTCCCCAGGCGCTGGTATATCCAGCCTCAGAACCGGAGCTGAAGTCCCTTCTGTCAAACGAGAAGACAGAGACTATGAGCGACGAAATTTGGATATGCTAGAGTCTATAAAACAGACTGTAGTGAACATGGTTGACCGACTTGAAACTCGTCAGAAAAACCAGCGTGCAGAACTTGAACAGTTCTACAGATCGCTTCCAGGTCGAGTTGCTGGAGCTCCTGATTCACAGACACTTCCACCACGCAGAGAAATTCGGCCCATGCGACCGTTGACTGCTTCGGATTTGTGTCATTATTGTGCAGAGGCAGGAACTCACTTCATAAGCAACTGCCCTCATCGGCGTCGTCATATCGAAGAAGGAAGCTTGAAGGTTGTAAATGGCCAAGATTGCGTCGCCAATGGAGAAGTAATCCGGGCATATGGGAATAAATCCCGTCGCCAAATTGTGGATGAATCCAAGGCCAGATCGGCTCAAGTGAATTATCAGCAGGTACCCTCATACCCGGCCGGAGTTTTTAAGCTCAGTGTGGATGAGAGGGCTGCGATCGAACGTGACGACGGAACGGGCTATGGGTACTATGACCCAGCGGAATATGATCCGCGGGACGATGAAATACTCACGCTCAGAGCAGAGCAGGCCAATTTGCGTAGGGGTGCACTCAAATCTTTGGTGCCGGTATGACATGGCTGGTGGGACTGCGGCCTATCGGGAAACCGATGAAGGTTACCGGGCTCTCTTCAAGGTATTCTGCTCATTAAATATTGTGGTCCGAGTCTCAATTCAATCCAGCCCGGCATCCCACGTATGGTTGCAGCCAAGACTTTGTGACAAACTTTTGTCCCAATTTGGGAATGGCTACTGTGCCTCTAGTTTTAAATCATTCATCAAGTTATTGTGTAGAGAGCACTAGATGAAGGCCCTCTACAGATCCCCCGGAGCGAAAGTGAAAAAAGTGAAAAAATATTTTTCCACCCTGAGATGAATCCTATCCAATATTTCTGGGCTTGGGTGAAGCGGTGGTTCCGGGAGCGTTCTAACGGAACTTGGCAAAAAGACAAGGACCTTGTTAATGAAGGACTTCGACTCTGCTCCCTCCCAACCATCCGCCGGTTCTATCGACATGCACATCGCTATGCCAGTGTCTATCGCCTGGGTGCCACAGGACCATTCACCGAGTTTGCCATCAAGAAATACCGGTCGCACCGCGGAGTGCGTGCAAATGAATTGGTTGATGCAACGGCAGAGTGGAAGGCCAAGGCAGAGGCAATGCTACGAGGGGTGGTGCTGATCAAGGGCAAGGGCAAGCAGAAGACTAAATAGGTACACTGAATTTCGAAATTTTCGCTCCAGATTTTGCGTTTTTTTTTCCCACGCTCCAATTTTTCTGAAACGAAAATTCTACCTACAAACTATACCTACTTTCGTGCCTAATCCTGAATCTAGAAGGTCCTGGGTCAAAATTACGGCTTGTCATGAAGTCTTGGCTGCAACCATACGCACCGTCTTTAGGCGCGTCAAAGATTACAAAAATCCGACAACTGGAGCTGTGGAGATCACTCTGCAAGATCTGCGTGTATGTCGTCCAAACTTCGTGACTTACCCCCCAAATTAATGAATTTTAGTGATAGCGGAAGCGACAAGACATTCTTTGCGGGTAGTGTCACGACCCTCAGGCTCCACATTGCCCGGTATGTTCGTTTGACAATCCCGCGTCCTCTGCTGAACCGCTTTTAGCGCCAAGGGTCATTACGCGGTCTACAAGGCTCGCTGCGACAAGCTCTCGATTGAGGTGAATGAGCGCGCCATTCCTAAAACACACAAGTCGCAGGGGTATGTTCCCAATCTATGCTTTCGTTCCCAAGCTGATGCTTGGAATATTTACAGTGTCCAGGGCACGTTGGATTGTCTTGTCGTCTCGACGCCGCGCCTGCCTGTATTCACCCCGGAGGGGCTGCTTGACTTTCTCACCGAACTCATCGTGACACAAGACGAGGTGAAGTGTTCCACCCCTCTCATTCCGTCCTTTCTGACACTGTTCAAAGGTGTTTATGCTCATCGAGGCCCCGAGTCTCCGCCGTCTGCTCCAATACCTCAAGCCCACACTCAAAGATAGCGATATTCCCACTCGCAAAACCCTTCGGACTCATATTCTCGCTCGTGAAAAGGAGGTCGAGCTTGACCTCTGCAAGCGTTTCAAGGTACTATTTTCTCCTTGGTCGTCTGGACTGGCTAACAATACGTTGAAGGATCTACCCGGCCGTGTCAGCATGAGCGACGACGCCTGGACCTCTGCCTCAGGAATCCCTTTCATCAACATTAACGGCCACTACATCTCTTCGCCGCCGGATCGACCAAATGACTGGGAGATGAAGACCGACGAGCTGGCCTTCATGAAGATTGACGGGCGCCACACCGGGCAAAATCTTGGTAACGCTGTTGTCTCCACTGTCGAGCGGTACAGGTTGCAAGAGAAAAGTGGATGGATTACGTCGGATGGCGCCTCCGTCAATCGAACCGCGGCCCGTACCATCGAGCAGGAGCTCGCGCCTCACGACGAGTCGTGGAAGGCAAAGGAGAAGGATATGATGTAAGTTTTTCGTCCTTCACAGATTTAAACGCACCTCATTCAATCTAATTTACTCAGGTGTATGGAGCACGCGGTTCACACCGGCTGCAAGCACTTCGTAGACACTGTGGCTCCGACCCCGCCCAAGACTTTGAAAAAGAAGATCCGGGAACTTCTCGATGAGGCGTACAACAAAGGTGATCTCGATGAAACCGATGTTGCTAAATTGCTGGCCACGCTCGACACCGCTGAGGATGGGGACGACGATCCCGAGGGCAGTCCGGCCGAGTCGGAGTGGACCGCGGGAGACGCCGTTGGAAAACTCCTGGCATTCATTAAGCAGGTACGCGCATTCCCTTACTTTTCCCGCACGCAGTTTTCTGACTCTTTGGTGCAGGTTCGTATGTCGCCGCAAGCGCGTGAGTTCTTCAAAAAATGCTGCACGCAAGTGGGGATTTCCCCGTTGGAACTCTTGCTGTGGGTGCGGACCCGATGGGCGTCCCTGTACAAGTCCTTGGACCGTTGTCTGGAGCTGCGCAAGGTACGCTTCAGTGGGCATATTCACTCTCTGCTCGCGCTCAACCTTTTGAAGGTCATTGATCGTTTCGTCCTCATTGCCGACTCGAGCGACGAGGTCCCGCCCTTGAAGAACAAGAAGTACATGGACTATAGGCTCTCGGTTGCGGAATGGGACCGAATTAAGATGATTGTTGAGGCCCTCCGAGTTCGTTTTTAGATTACTATTCTCTCACTTTCACAATCTACAATAATTCGTTCAGGAACCTGCCGATGTGACGCAAACCTTCTCCAATGAGCGCTCCCCAACCGTCTGGCGCATTATCCCAACGTTCGAATATCTCATCAAACGTTGGGAGACGATGGCGGCGCACCCTCGCTACGCCGAAATCAGCGAGGCGCTCGAGGAAGGCGTCAAGAGTTTTCGCAAGTGGTTCCACCGCACAGAACAGCTGTTCTGACCTCAATTCTCAGCATACGTTTCTGAAAACTATATGAGCAGAATTACACGACAATTCCGCAGGGCATGACGTCCTCAGGATCTTTCCATACCGCCGGTAGTAATTATAGTATATTATTTTGCGTGTTTTGCGGAGATGGGAGATGGGTGAAGGTCCGTGTGTGTTGGCTTTATATAGAGCTTGTGAGCCATGTCAGGGGTATATGAGAAGAAAAAACGGGGACAGGACACTATTCTAAGTGAGAAACTGTCCAATTTCGTGTATAAGCTCAGTTTATAAAAGAGTTCTGATGGGATAAACTTTGACTACCGCTCCCCGTACAACGCACCACGCAGCGGAAAGCTCTGAGTTAATGGCTCTATCAACATAAATCACATGAGATTCCATATACATATCTAGGCCAAAGGAGCTGATAAATGTTGCCAGTCGGAATTGTTGAACCGTTGAGCTTGATCATTTCTTTGTTTGATATTCTCCGTGGTTCACAATTAATCTGTGAAGGATGTTTATTCTCATATCACATTCATCAGTCATTCTTGCAAAGCATAAGGTCGGTGCACCAGACTGAACCTCAAATTGAACACGGGTTCAGTGCTTTTGAACCGTCTGAACATGAATTCCAAATCAAATTGTGGTAACACTGGCTCAGTGACCACCACTATTGGATATCATTTCTCCTCCTGATAATGTTTGTTCAACCTGACGCCAGGCGAAATATTGCCACCAATTGTGTCACACTGCCGCCCTCTCAAAATAATACTGCCGCCAGACCGCCGCCACAGATTGAGATTGCCGCCAGGTTGACGCCACATTGACGCCAACTGCCGCCACACTGCCGCTGCCAAACTGTTACATTGCCGCCAATCAGTCTTCGGGTGCCGCCAACTGCCGCCAACATGTGGTGCAAAACTGTGAAATCAACAGCCAATCAGGTATATTTCGAGTCCTCGGAGGCACATTCCATGATGCATAGCCTACCCAATGATATACCGACACATTACAAGTGTTTGTAGATCAAATTACTTCCGGTGTGTTAGGGTGCAGTACGCAACTGCCGCCAGATTGCCGCCAAACTGCCGCCAACTGCCGCCATGGCGGTACTGGCGGCAATATCCCTTTGCCCTGCCGAAAGTGAGCATTCGGCGCGAAAGAAAGTGTATGAGGCAAACCTGCGGTATCAAGTCCGGCGGGAACTGCCTTTAGCCTCTCTTCGCGTACGAGCCGCCGCTTCACCTGACCATTCTGCAGGGCAGGTGAAAACTCCCCGGGACGTTTCCCGCCAAGAAGAACATGGGTTGACGATGCTGTAAGTAAAGCATGTAAGAAGCGATTGAATGTAGAGGAGGAATCAACACACCGTTATCCACCTTTGTGACAGTCGCGCCGACAGCACCAAGTGCGTTGATTGCATCGACATATGAGTTCTTGAGCTCGTAAGATACCTTGGTGAGAGGCGGCATGGGATGATTGTGAGGAAGTCCTTTCGGGTGCACAATGAGGGCCTTCCGAATAGTGGTGTCGAGCGGGATGAAGATTGTTCGGTTCGTGTCACATTCACGATGAATTATCTTCGCAGACTGCGCGAGGCCGTCATTGATGTGCACATGCGCTAAATGAAGTATATGCGGGCGTGAAAATGTAGTCTTTCGACGAACTGATGAGACGTACGACAAAATTTCGCGACGTAGACATTCCCCTCACCTCTATTCCCCTGGACAAGTGCCCGCCTGCCCCGACCAGCATCAAGTCCTTTCCTTCCGCCGTCGCCAAATTCTACGCACCCAGTGATCAGTCGGGCATACATGGCATGCTCCGAGAGCGCATTCGGGCAGTGCGCTCTTGGCGTGGTGGGGCCCCTCGGTACGACTGCGTCTTTGTCGAGGGAGACCCCGACCCGGTTCCTGGGTTTCGTGGGCTGCTTGCGGCCCGCGTCCTTCTCTTCATGTCCTTCAAACATGAGGGGATCACATACCCGTGCGCTCTTGTGACTTGGTTCTCTGCCATCGGGGATGAGCCCTGTCCCGATGTCGGGATGTGGATGGTGGAGCCCGATGTCGATCACCGTGGGCGGCGAGTCATGGACATTATCCATATCGATACCATTCTGCGCGCTGCACATCTTATCAGCATTTACGGAGACACTTTCCTTCCACGACACTTTAAATATTCGGACACCTTAGACACATTTAATGCTTTCTATGTAAATAAGTATGCAGACCACCACGCAAATGAAATAGCTTTCTAGTCAGCAATATTTTGTGATTCCTCATCTTCACGAGCCTTCTGCGTCTCGGGTGTCTTTGTGTCTCTGAAACTATAAAAGAATGATGAAATAAAACCTTCATAACAATCCAGGCAGTGGATTTGAATGCTGACCACAGAATGCAGAATCCTGGGGAGGGATACTATAACCACTTGACGAAATAACTGTTGGAGAAGGAGATGTCTGACCAAAGACAGAGACATTGGAAAGTACATTCTCAAAGACCAAAGACACTCTTCCAAAGACAAAGACACACAGAGACATTTTCCAAAGATAAGAGACGCCAGAGACACATGTGCCGTTTTACTGATGTCACCGTCAGGCCGAGCCGTGACTGATGGGTGACAGCGTTCCCAAATCGCTTTTGCAATTGAAACGTTCATAACGCGATACCCTCTCTCTTCCCCATGCAATCCTCTGTCTCTACGCCACCGCGGGGGATGAAGCGCTCTTCGTCTGTGGCATCCTTCCCAACTCCTCCTAGCATACGGAAACGCGGCGGGCTCAGTTGTGACAGCGACGAAGATCAAGTTCCTGCAACTGACGAAGATGACGGAAGGTTCTTCAGAGAAGTGGAGGATGAGGAGTCGTTTTGGCTCGCCCCTAATTCGCCCTACGCGACGGCCATCCCGCTCCTCTATCAGCGTCTCCAGGCACAAAGCCAGGACCAAGTGGATGGCCCGCGACCGGTATCACCTCCACCCTCATGTCGCCGATCTGTCATGAATACGCGAAATCTTCCACGAACGCCCACCCCGAAGTCCATGAGCAGCCCAGGCTCACCCCCCCGTACATCGCTGCTGGAGCGGCGTGATAGCGTGTTTCCGATTCCACGCGACTCGCCAGAAAACCCGTTCCTCGCCTCTGGGATCCGATGATGAAGTCTTCACCGCCTCCACCGTCTCAGGCTCCCAGGTAGAGAAACCTACCATCGCTTTCGTCTTGTGCGTGTTTTCGTTATGTCTCTGGCTCTGCTACTGACGCGTCTATTCTAGTCGGGGTGTTCGCCTCAGTTTCCTGAACCCATACTACAACGCCTCCTCCTCCACCGATTCAAACCCGAATTCGCAATTACCGCCGGAACACCCCGAATTTGAGACTGCGGAGCGCCCCGAGGTGCGGAAGTTGCTGTTTGGGTAGCAGCCGGAGCCGGCGTTTTGAGAGATGCGATGAAGATTGGCTGGCGAGATAGGATTTCTCTTTTTTCTTGTTTTGAAAACCTCGTTTTGTGTACAGCTCGTTTGTATGTCATCGTCTCAGTTAGTGATGTATCTTATCAGTTTGACCTGATTCCGAGAAGATATGTTGATCTTGCAGGAGATCCCGAAACACCGGACTTTGAGGCAAATATTCACTGGCAGCGGGGCCTTACAGTGGCGACGGAAAGTTGCACGCGGTTGTTTCGGTTCGCTGCCGAAGCACTCACCGGTCCAACCGCTAACAAGCTTGGAGCATTCAAGCTAACTGCAGCGCAATAGGACCTCGCAGAAATTTTGTTCGATATTCTGGTCGTGCGTAGAGACATGAAGTTATATATTCTTCTGTACTGATTATGAATCTCCAACTAACCTGTACAAAAACACACATGGTCATCCCAATGATCAAAGACCGTCGGGGCTAAAAGAATGCTCAGGCTGGATGCCTGTTTGCGTTGGGAGAAATCTTGCTCATACAACTAAATGCTCACCCTCTTTCATTTCGGCAGCCTGCATACTACTCCTCACCGCCCGCATCCATCCCCGGCCCGCCTCCCTCCTGTTCCTCTGTCTCCAACGGCACCTCCTCCCCCAACCACAATTCCAATACCTCGGGTCCTCCCCCCGCACCCATCAATGGGAGTGCGTCCCATCCCGGTACGCCCAATCCCCAAGCGAATGGTGTGAAGGGGAGTCTTAAGGTTTGGAATGGAGAAGGGGAGGCCGGCGTCGAGGGATAAGCACGAGAGGAGGAGGAAGCCGGAGAGGAGGCTGGACACGACGGGCGTATCGGGTGTGTCGAATGCTTGGACATTTGTGGATTGTTGACGCATCGAGTATAGAACAGGTGGAGATGAGAGAAACCACAGAGCTGAGACAAAACAGGTGCGCACCGATCCTTGATGTTTTCCACTCACGTAGGTCTTCGTGATGTGTGGCTGGTACAACAATCAGATACAGCGAAGCTTAACAAGCTGATACTCACCGTGATCAGCTTTCTTGGGTGCTTCCTTGGGGGACTGTGGATGAAGACAAGTATCTGGAAGGCTCATGCAGATCAGTAAGAAATTTACATCAGTGCTGGCACCGGCACCCCCACAGAACGGGTATAATGCCTCCAGCGCAGCCGAAAACAAGAGGGCTCCCAGGGTTATTACCGAGACTCAAAAGAGCCGTGCTATCCGTGCCCGAGACAAGAATACTCCAGCCCCATCAAAGCCCCGTGCCAAACCAGGTCCGAAACCAAAGAATGGACCGCGCACTGCCGCTCGTTTCGAAAGAGATGAACGACAACGGGACCTCACGTACCACAACTGGACCAAGGTCTTCGATTATATGGAGGATAACAAAGACGGCTCCCAGAAGACAGTGGTCGCATACTAGGCCACTGGGTGGATCTTTATACATATATTCGCGTGTATTTTAATTGTTAAAGCTTATTCCTAGTTTACTAGTAATCTAGCGCGGGGGACCCCGCGGACCCCCCTAGCGCTCGCCGCTGGGCCCGCTGCGCGGAGCACGCTCACCGCGGGGCCCACTGCATAGCGCTCGACAAGAAATCAAAGCGAAGAAAAAATAAAGGAATAAAATATTTACCTGTCCGCGAGATCGAACGCACTCCGACCTACAGAAGGATCGCACCCTAACCACTCCGCCAGAACAGCAACAGCAAGCAAGCATTGTTAAGTAAGAGTGTATAGTGGCGGTTGACCGGAATTGTCATCTGTATGTACAGTCCTATACTAGGAAGCGCAACACTCTGATTGATATGTCAATATCTCGACCAAAACATGTCCAAATTGCTCAGTCCAAAGTGTTACTTGAATCTTAGGCATATGCATTCCATGATTCAATTTACGCTTTGGAGGTAAGGTATGTAGTTATGGAGAACGAGGCTGATACTTTAAAAACATCGAAAATGCGCAGAAGCGCAACACTATTGCCCCATCGATTGTAGTCCTGGCAGTGGTGAATTTGAGTCCGGGACTAGAATATCCATAATCAGAGACCTCAAAAACCCCAGTACACCCACAGCACATGATTTTTTAGCTGCAAGAATCATGGAAACTGTAGTGTTGCTCTTCTATATCCTGTTGCGCTTCCTAGTATAGGACTGTACTGCAGGGTGTGTGTGACGGATATAATGATGTTTACACCAATTGATGACCTCACCTTCCCAATTCCCATCCGAGGGCGAATCTTTCCACCCACAACAGTCTCTGATGGCAAGCTGAGTACATCTGCGGTTGACGTGATAAAGCTTCCACCGGGGAATCTGACTTGGGTCAATAAAAGTGTCGTTTTCGGCAAGGGAGAGGGCGGCATCGCTCTTCGCCGCACACACGTTGACCACCGAGTCCCAGCATTCCTTTGCCGTCCCATCGTGCTTAACACCCAACCCGATCGAGTCGACTATAGTGCTAAATGCCATTTAGCAAGCCCAGAACATGTTGCAGGAAAGGATGTGACAGAGCCAGAACTACACATAACCTTATTAGAGTTCTTCTAGCTGCATTGGAGGAGGCATTCAGCAGTTTCTTGCATCTGAAGATCCTGTGAGAATCACGGGCATGAGTGTCGCGGATTGACGGAAAGGGAAACAGAGACGATGCTGCCCGCACGCTGTGCTTGTAATAATGGCGTGAAAAAAAGGAGCGGTGAATTTTGAGGGAAAAATTCGATTGCAGAACGGTAACGATTGAAGCCTCCCCGGACCAGGTGCAGAAAAGACTCACATCGTTCAACAGCCAGCATGTCCAGGATGAATTCAACATCCCTGGTCGCCATAGCTTTGCTCGGTGCAGTGTGATTATTTAGCTGTGTTGCCCTCCGCGTCACCATGATTTTGAAATCCCGACCGAAAGCCCTTCTCGTCAAAAGGTCTGCGTCGATGAGCATTCGGTAAAAGAACTGCGACCGTTGAGCGCTCGTAACCGATTTGAGCCCTAGTAGTGAGGTAAATAGTTACTTAGGGAGAGTATTGATTCAGAAATTAACATGTGTCGACTGTGAAAAGATCTCGTTTCAGGGTGTCATCCAAAAAAGTTGTTTGATTCATCGAGCAGTGTGTCGTGGAGGTGTGCGCTGCAGAGGCGAGTGGCTGGATCAATGCTACGAGTGCTGCCGCGCGTTCAGTTGCGCCTCCCCTTCACCGCGCATATACCACGTGTGACGGATGAGTAAGCTGAGGCGTCCAATGTCGACCGGTATGTAACCGTTGGGTGACCGTCTATGAGGGTCGAAGGACGGTAGCGATTTGTCGAGTTAAACGCGTCGACACTGTGTCGCGATTCCGAATCCGGCGCGGCACTTCCAATTGAGAACGGGCCCGCCCGTTCCCCTATGCCCACATAGCAATAGGGATCGGCACCGTAGCCGTATAATACGGCATACGGCATACGGCTACACGGCAGATCCGTACCGTCCCGTATGGCCGTCGGCGCCCTCCTTTACGGTTACGGCTCTCAGCCGTACGTACTGCCGTAGGAAGCCGTATGAATACGGCCGTAGACGGCACCCATACGGACCGTAAATTGGGCCATCAGATCGTATCATTAGGGTGTTTCATAATTAGATTTCGGAGCCCAACTCGTGCCCCAACTCGTACCCCAACTCGACCCCAACTTGTGAAGTTGAGGTACACTGCCAAAGTGCCCGCATGTTGACTCCATCTGGAGGTGTCGCATGAGAACCACCTGCAACGATTCCTGGTTCCATGTGGAAAGCAGCTGGGCTCCAGCCGAGTATTCCAGTTGCGATTACAGCTGGTCACCAGTGATCTGTCCATGTTGCTACCATCGTCCCGAACCTCCTGGAAATGGGCTGCACACAATAAAATTAATTAATCCGAATAATCATCATCGGACGCAAGATATTCATCCTCCTCGCTCGCATCATCTAAACCCTCTTCGTCCTCGCTGCCCTCACTGACATCCTCAGCTGCCAACTTTGCTTTTGTGCTCCGCTTGACTACCCTCTTCGCTCGCCCCGCAACCAAATTATCGACCACCGGACCTTCACCGTCCAATTCCTCGCGGGGCTCTGCCGGTGCAGTTGTCCTTGCACGTTTGCGGCTCCTTGGTTGACTGGTTCCAGCCGCACCGGCGTTGTCTTCGTCGTCATCCTCGGGTTCGGGCTCAGGTGCGGCTTTCCTCTTTCGCCCTCTACCCTTCTTCACTGTTCCAGTAGCGGTTTTCTTCTTGGCTCGTTTGACTGCCTGTGTGTCCCGCAGAGTGGAGGCAAACTCGTCATGTTTTGCTCTCCGGTCCTCAAAAAGTGGAATCGGGGCGAGCAAATCTCGAGGAAGTGCTGCGCGGAGGAGGTGAGCGTTGTGAAAAGCGTGTGAATTGACGATAAAGCGGTCCAACGACTCATGTATGATGAAGTTCTCGGTGTTGTCCGACTCGACCCGTTCTTGCATCCGTATATGTTCTCCGGTTGCTTCACATTTTGCCGTGCGACAGTCGTGTTGGACATTGAATTTGAACTTCAACTTCTACAGGAATTGAAGGATCGTCAGTGCATGCATTCAAAAAAAGGGTTAAAATACTTCTGCTGAGATGATTGTGAAGATTTTCTCCCCGTCACGCCGAACCAAGACTGGCATGCCGTAGTGCTCGTCCCGAACTGATAGGACTTGGAATAATTCCAGAACAATGATCACGGTCAAGCTCTTGTCAACTAGAACGTCGGAAACCCGTCCAGTTATCATAGAAGCCTGTGAGAGAGGATGAACATAAGTTGTTATAACTTTGAAGCAGCTTTGAACTCACTTCATCAGTGGAAGATTGTGCAAAGACCCAAGACCCGACAAAGCACTGATCCAGAGACTCACTGACAACCGAAACACAACGGTTCCATTGTGAGTCAGGGAGATACATCCCATAGTTCAGGGCGCTGGCCGCAGTCGTAGTGCCGAGTGAATATGAAGATCGCTGCTTTTGACCACGTTTGAGTGGTTCAAGCTTTGTCTCGCCTATTAGAATCATTAATTGACAACACCGCAACATCACAAAATGCGCACCGTGCTTCAAAAGTTTGTCCTCGCTCCACCCGAGAAGCTTTTGCAGGACGGGATGCGCCTCCATGAAATGTCGGAGTACAGTTGACATGCCTCCCAGAAGAGCAACCTGGGGAGGGAAGATGGAGCTTGCCACTATATCTGTTGAAATCATCGAAATTTATGAAGCAAGTACAGTTTCTAGCAGCGAAACTATTGAAGGATCTCGACGAATTAGAGTGCTCTGAGCGTAAAACAACCCACAATATTTAAACTTTATGGGCACAATTCAAATTGGATGTCACAAGTTACGGCAAGTATTGTTCGCGACAGTGATGGTCCTAAGGCCTTAAATATCGACCTTCAGAATTTCTAAGGCCTCAGGGCTTAGGTTAAGGCCATAGGGCTTAGGCGATCTAAGCCCTTAGCAACCCAAAAAGGAAATTTATTCTCAGTTGTATATAGAGCTTCGAGATGACTGGAGAATAAAGGTTATTACAAAGTAAAATTAGGCGGCAAACTGAGTCATACTTCTCGTGCCCGAATTAAATCTTGCCCTGTTTGCTGACGGGTTCGATCATTGAGAGCAGTGAAGACCTGGAAAAGTGTCTTCTTAGCACCGCTGAGAGCCTTTGTAACTCTATTTTCAGTCTCCACCCGACCGTTGGTCCGTATTCCTGCCGTGAACAAGTGACCAATCCACGCCCAGGCCCACCGATCACGAACAACATAAAGCTCCTGCAAGTAGCTTCTCGCTTTTACATAGCGTGCAAGAATGGCAGCCCAAAGCCGTTCGAATTCTGTAGGAGAAACCGCACGATACGCTGCCCAGAAATCCTGCAGAAAATTTGCCCAGTCTGCCCCGAGGGAGCGCCGCAGATTGTGGTCGATGTTCTCAAGGAGATGAGAGAGGCAGTAAACGTGGAATGTGAAAACCAAGACAACTGCAACAGCCGCGATAAGACCGGGATCGCGATCCGAGATGATGACTTCTGGGTGAACACCGCCAGATGCCTTGAGATGGCAGCGCAGAACCCAAATGTGGGTGTCAGTGTCCTCCTTCTTCTGAAAGACGTACCATCCGTTCCTGGATTTTCCATGAGAGTCGATGATTATGCCGATGTTGAGGGGATACTGCTTATCATTCCGATTATATGAGTTGTCGGTCAGGATGATATCTGTATAGCGTCGGGTAAGTTGTGCTTGATGCGGTGACTGCCACCACAGGGCGACAACAGTGTTGTTCTCGTCAACTCGCACTGCGCTGTCCCAGCCAGGCTCAGTACGATTGTTCTCCTCGATGGCGGCAAAAATGCTAGTGATATCGCCGCCACCACCGAGAGCTGCCATGTGTTCCCGAGTCTCACGCCTGGAGTCGTTCAACATGTTGGAAATTTGCTTGTCTTCAAGTTTGTTGTCCGGAAAGTGTGAGCGAAGAACTTTAGAAATATGGGCACGAGGGAATGAATCGGAGAACCTGGAGACGATATATTAGAAATGTGAGCGGGAGTGAATGGCTCTGAGTTGAAGAACCTGGAGACCACATCACGCTGCTCCTTTGTTGGCGGACGCGAGGCCACACCATTAATCGGGATCTCCCGGTCGTGGTTATGAGTGAGGTCAACCAGACTCAGGTACCAGTGGTCCGAGTTTGGCACGCGGTTGACGTTCACATGGGCCATGCAGTTTGTCTTGATAGTTTTCCCTTGCTGGTGGTCCGAAGGGTCAAGATCAACGCGGTGGGTGGAGGTCGGAACACGATAGCGATTGCAGCGGATCGTTCGCTTCTTCAAGTGGCCGGACTCATCTTTGAAGGACTGGCCATAAACCCACTTGTGACCCAACACTTCCTGCTGTGAATAGATGGCCTCTACGGCAGCATCGAGGCAGTCAAAGTCTGCTCCAACTCTAACACGACCAGATGCGGGTTGAACATCGCGGCTGGCAACACGAGGTTTCGATTCTAGTTCAGTCTTCACCCGTACATGGGGTGGGGATACGAGGTCGATAACTCCCCTTTTGCGGGGGCTTGTCACATGCTTGCGCTTGATTCCGGGCCGCAACGGGCTGGGAAGCAGAGGGAGTGGGCTGAGACTGAGATCCATTACTTCTTGTTTCGTTGCAAGATCAGGTGGAGTGCACAGGTTGATGGTCTCCACATTGAACATCGCTTGTTTGGCTGTCAGACACGGTGAATTGCATAAATTCAGCACCCCGGAGTCTCCGAGGCGGGCAGAGAGAGCGGGTGGAGTTGGCGTGCAGAGGTCAAAAACCTCTCGGCGGGTGGTCTGATCAGGGGTTTTAGTCGAGAGAGTAGGTCCGGAGAGGTGAGATAGGTCGAAATTAAAATGGTTCTTGGCGCTATTGAGGTCCATTGCTGTTAACTGCGAGATTGAAGGGATGACAGGTGCTCGGAGCTCGAACACTGGAGCTAGTACTGGTGCCTCCAGAGCAGCAGTTGGCACAGCCTTCGATGGGGAACTGGTTGCGCTTCTTTTCGAGATTGCAGGCTGTTTCTGAACCTCGATATTCCAGTCAAACACCGGATGCTGCAACCGATTGAACATGAGTTAAATATACGTGGCAAACAAAAATGATCTCACATTCGAGGCAGGCATATGAAGATTGAAATCATTGTATCCGACAGCAGCAGATTCAAAACCAGACTGTTCACCCAAACTGAGACGTGTACAAGGAACTACCCATTGTGAATAGGACTAGCAAATTCGAGTCAGATGCGGTAGTGAAATGTAAGCAAAAACTTACGGAGGTTTTGCGCTTTGCAATGAGATGATACAGGAGCAAGTCCCGCATGAATTCATCTCGGAAGACCTCAGACTCCTTAGCACGCCATCGGCAGGTTCCGATATTGCTGCGAATCTCAATGAAGTTGGTCGCAGCAATACCACAGCTTCCGCTGCCAGCCATCGTCGATTGGCGGTCAATGAGCCCAGCTCGAATCTGGTTATTCGGTCCAATTTCATGAGTTGGAAGATCGGCCAATACCCATTTGAGGATTGGCAATATGTCGTTTGCAGCAGGAAGATGAAGGGAGTCACCGAGTTCCACATCATCAAGGGAGGATTTAACGAAGCCCGAGTAGTGCGAGGACGTCCAGGCCACGAACGCGAGGGTTTTAACCTTGCCAGCCCGAATGCGCTCGCGGAGCTCAATGAGATTCTGACTGTATCGGGGTTGGGTTTGGAGCTGGGGACCACAAAGAACCCGACAATCGTTCATAAATAAGGTTGGGAGAAAAAGGAAGGAAGGCTCGTCCTCGGGTAGAAGGGCAGCTCGCCGGAAGTATGTCAGCTCGGCCCGGGCATTCAGAATGTCTTCGGTAGCCCAGCGTTCGTTCAGCAAGCACCGAGAGTAAAATTGGGGTGTCAGTGCTGAGGAAGCCGGAAATGGGCTCATTGACATGACTGTCCAAAAAGGCATCGATGAGATGAGGAAGGAGGAGTCTTTTGGTCTGTAGATGGACAAGCAGTGCTGAAACCGAGTGAACAGCGTAAACATTGTTGTTGACATTGATAATCATGCGGATCTGAGGGCATTAATTCAACGACTCAGACATGTGGGATGGTTGGCAGTGTCTCGCACCTTGGATAAATGATAAGACACAAGGTGGGGTATTCCATCAAGCTGAACAACCACAGAACGAGCACCATGTATGTGGTATGCGTATTCCATGGCACTGGTGATTTGCAGGAGATCATCTAGGCCTGGAACGAGCTCTCCCACCACCACGTTGAGGTTGGATTCGCCAGTAGGAATGGATTTATCGAAATACCATTGCACGATTGAGTTTTTTGGCAGGATAGAGGGAAATTCATCATTCTCCACCATCGAATGAGCGGCAGCAACAGTCAACTCTGCAAAGTATGCGGTAGAAAAGCGAGTACCAGCCTCAGGGGCTGTATACTCAGCAAACGACAGTGGGCCCCACACACTTGACTGCTGGGAAAGATCACTAGCTGTTGTATCTGGAGAACTATTGAACACAGATTCTGAGATGAACGATAGACCCACTGAGATTTGCGCCACCAGGAACTGCAACTCTCATGTGCAAGTGAGATAATGATCCAAGTGCCAAAGATTGCATTGTATCGGTCCAAGCCACGCGCCGACCCTTACACACGAAGTACATGTGCCGTGGATGAGTATTGGGGACAAGCCCGCGCAGCCGAAGGCTATTGTAGATCCCGTCCATTGTTGTAGCCGGTCCTACGACTGCAATAAAGTCAGTTGACTGTCTATAATGTAAGATAGATTCAACTTGCCTATGGGGAAAGTACGAGGCAGTAAGCCGAGAATAAATATTGTATAGTCAGGTTTCCTAAAAGCATTGCGCATCCGACGCTGAGACATGAACGACCAATGTGAGCGATGGTGGTGGCATCCCATGAATGCTTCAATAATGACATGGTATCGAAAACAATGGGCAGACAAGGTTGAAGCTGACATTTAACATTGAGCATATAATCAAATGTTTCAATCATTCACTGACCAATAAATATCAGGATGCAGGTAGCCGCGAATGAAAAGTAACCCAGGGAATAAAATAGATCGAATGATATTTTCCCCAGATGAGGAAGCAGAGCAAACAATCCGAGGATGCCAGTGAGAAATGGAAAGACTATTGCGAGGTTTAAGACAGCCCATGTGGCACAGTTATTGATCAGGGCATCTGGGTGGGATTTGAACAGCGTCCCACGCTCTGAAAAGACTTCATTCAGTGATGCTCGGTGAAAACAAGGGAGAGGACACTTACTGGGCAGAAATTTACTAGGTGGGTGTCCATGTTTGACAGGTACAGCTCAGGCTCTGTGTATTTGTGTGATCTATGATTGAATGAGCTGAGAAACTGACCATTATCATTATATTGAGTGTCCTGGAGGAGTCCCACGGCTCGGATTTACTCTTGTACTTCCTGTACAGCACCGCGAGACAACTCGATCACAACAATTCCGGGCACGTGACCGCACTTGTGATCACATTGGGACATGTCGCGTCGCCGGACGGGGATGCACAGAGTTGATCTGAGGCATGTAATCTCTCGAAAACACTTCAAAGTCAGAATATTGACAATTGGTTCACTCGCTGGAGGATAGAGCACACAGATATATAAGGCCTAGACTGTAGGAATATTTCACAGCTTCAAGTCCACAGTTCACGCGCTCCGGGTGCCATACCTCAATTAAGAGGACGATGTGCCCTCCACCATCCAAATAAGTGTTTTTAGAGCTATACAACATCCCACACAACCTTCAAATCACGACACAAGAGATGATCTCCGCAAAACATGCAAAATAATATATTATAATTACTACCGGCGGTATGGAAAGATTCTGAGGACATCATGCCCTGCGGAATTGTCATGTGATTCTGCTCATATAGTTTTCAGAAACGTACGCCGAGAATTGAGGTCAGAACAGCTGTTCTGGCTGAAATGATCAAAAACAGCTCAAAAAGGGAAAAAAATCGGCCGCGCCCTAAGTCCCGCAAAGAGCTGTAATAGGATTCTTGGCGTTTCGGCTGCAAAATCAGCTGACCTAAATTTAAACTAAAATTAAATCAGTTTCGGTGCATCCGAAATCTGTTTTCCCACCAAAAAAATAGATTTTAGGAGCACCGAAACAGCTGAAACACCAATAATCCTATTAGAATTTTGGGCCACGGTGTCTCTGCACATGCCCCCCCCCCCCCCCCCCCCCCCCCCCCACTCCCCGGAATCATCGTCACTATCCGAGCTGAGGACATCGATGGCTGGCTCGGACAGGTGGTCTGGGAAGTCGGTGTCATCCGGAATACTGAATTGGTCGTCGCCATCGTGAGAAGCGATGAGGATGGAGGTATCAATCTGCGTGTCGTTATTGCCGAGGCCCACGGGCTGGAGGTTGGGGGCGTGCCGCAATGAGGATCCGCATGTGGAAGAACCATGGCGAGTCGACCTTGATCAGATCTGTATTCCACTTCAGCTCACTTGGCGGACCCATAAGCACCAAACTCACCCCACTTGGTCGTCAGAGCAGTGCCAGGCAGAATCTCGTCTTCAGCCCCAATGCCGGCACCAGTCTCGCCCATCTCGGTTATATGCTCGCGGGCCTTGGTGACCAGACTAACGAAAGAATCAGGCTGTGCGTGTATATATGCCACACACAGATCCACGACTAAAAGAGTGCACTCACGCTTTAAGCCTGTTCTTGATCTTGTTGGACCACGCCCGCCGCTGCTTAGGCTTGATGGCGTTTATGAACGCGTCCATATACTTGGGGGTGCTCTAGTTGTTAATCTCATATGGCTGTAGAATTTACTTAACGGAGCTGCTGATCCAAGGATGCGTTCATCGAGAAGTCCACTTCAAGACAGATCCTCAAGACCTCCAGACACGACAAGACATCAAGAACCCGCTCAACACCACCGGTATTCAAGACGCGTCAAGTTAAAGATGTCAATAAGATACTGGTCAAGATTCAAGACGCCTCAAGATCAAGACTTGACTGCTCTTCCTTTTCCCCTGTACTCAGATTCCTTCGCACCGCCGCCCCCGTGGGGTGGTTGCCGCCGTTCTCGTTCTCGCACCAGGCCGCGCCGCTCCCTCTTCCCTGTGCACACCCATCCCAATCCCAATCCCACCAAGCTGGCGCTGCCTTGCCCGGAGATGACGGCGCAGTGGACGCCGCTGCGCGTTGCGTTGCCGCAGTTTGCGGATTTGGAGAGATCGGCGGCGGCGGTGTAGAGCATCGTTTATTTTACGTAGACCGCCCTCGATGTATGTTGATAGCTTGAATATATGTGTATTACCCGATGATTAGTGTCTCAAATGAGCCCTCCCTGAGCTTCTATGCCTTCCTTTGAATGTGCTTTTTGGCGCACTTTTGCGTCTTTTGCACCAAAAAGCACCGCCCAGCCCAGCTGCCTCCGCTCCACCATTCCCAGTGTTTAGTCCAGGCCATGTAGTAGTAGCATAGGGAGTTATATTTCTTGAATTACAATCCTCGAACGATGAGAGGAGAGCTGGTAGAGGCAAGTACCTATATCGTGGCTGTCAGCAGAGAAGAGGCCGTCACTCTCTGTCACAAAAATGTCACTTGTTCGCACCGGCACGGCCCGCAAGGGCAACCCAAAGCTGCAGAGCCTGCCGGCCTGAATTTTGCTCTTATTTTTGATTCTCGCTTAGAAGACCTGTTTTCTGCCATTATTAATTAGGAAACAACGATAGATAATATTCGACTTCAAGGCTAATATTATTAGCCTTAATTTTAGTGAATTCAACTGTGTCCCGGCCCATGGCCGAGAGCTCTAGAAAACCGATTGGTGCAACAGTTTAGACAGTTATCTAGTGGGTATCACAATCTACAGTGGCCCAAGTGAAACCCCCCATCTTTTGTGAATTTATTCATCCCGACGCTCCATAGCAGTTTGGCCGGAGTAAACCGGCCCAGACCCGGCCCGAAATTGCACATCATAATCTACTAAACGGCCTTAGTATCGAATGAAACTATCTTAAGCTCTTCAATTTTTTCACATCTCTGCTGAAACCTCAACCTAAAGGTTCAGCACCCGCCTCGAAGAGGCCCAATCCCAAGTCATGCAATATGTGTTATGACAAAATTGCATAAAATCCCTGCCCACCGAGTCGGTGGACACCAAAAGTGTATGCATTATGACAATTATGCATTATGACCTAATGCATTGTGACAAATGCAACTGTGGTGGCACTTAGCCGTAAGTTGACAGATGAGATTTTCAAACTCCGACTATACCATATATGGAAAGCCCCTATTCACACTTTCATGCATTACGGCCCAATAATTAACTCTATCTATCTCAATGAACTGTTATATCACTATTTGATCCCACTTTACCTCTCTGTAAGTTGTAAATGGCTATTCCGATGCAGGAGTGCCTGTTTTCTTGTCCGAGGCATTGCTTTACCTGTTGGGGTGCCCTATACCCTCGCAAATTCTTCAAAAAATTGAGGGATACTTATTTATGATACAAAAGTCATTCCAAGTAGATTCTGTGGTCAAGGAGACTCCAAGAATTGAAATATGCGATGTTCTCTGCCGGATATACTTCCCAATATGGTATAGTCGGAGTTTGAAATTGCCATGCATTTTAAGACCGCCGTCGTAAGATTCAGAGGACATCTGCAGCCGGAATAGAGTCTAGATATATTGTGTGGCATGTTCAAGATGATTCCGAGCTTACAGGAGAAGCTTACAGGCCACTAACTTCGGACAATTCAATTCAAGTCGCAACGGATGAAAATTCAAATGAAGGTTATCAACATAGTTATCGGTATTTAATAGCGCGTGCAGGAGTTACCACGACCACGACCATAAGGAGAGCCGGAATTAGTTTTAATACTTAGGATCTGGCTTGTTCACAGTTATTTCGACCTTAGTAGATATGGGAGATCAAATAAAGCGGGTAAGGCCGACGAGCTGCACGGCCCGCTACCGGACGAGACATCTAATCATTGGTAGGGAATAGAAAGGTTGCACCGTGAGGCTCTCGAACGGGAGGGGCTGGAGATGCCCCCCAATTTA
>JARGXW010000308.1:0-166717 GCA_029204085.1 Mycena sp. CBHHK59/15
TCTAAAGCTATTGCACATCTACTGTCCTTGGCTCAGCCTCGCACTGTCACAAAAAAGGCCATTTCAAGCTATGGCCTGACCTCGACTCCAACGAGGATCCGCTGCCAGCGATATAGCATGACTCTTCGACTCAACGCAGCTGTGTTTCGATACATCACCAGGTCATATTTCTCTAAGTCATTGACCTGGCCTTGGTTCGAAATGTGGATTTCAAGTTGTTTATACACCGTTTTAGAAGCCGAAATGAAACAGGTATTATCATGTATGACTGACCTCGACTCGAATGAGGATCTGCTACTTTCAGAGTGTCACCGAGTCAACTCATGCAGCTGTGTTGCTATGGACCACCAGGTCTCGTTTATTCCTTTCCTTGGGTTGGTTTATGCTTTCTTTTGCGAGGCTGGAGATTTTATCTAAAGACTTGCACGTTGTGGATAACAGCGTCTGGCAGTTCGAAAATGAAAAACTCATTCAGTTTGTCCGATAACCTGACCTCGATTCGAACGAGGATCTGTTGTGTGTAGATTTTCGCAGCGCATAACTCAACGCAGCTGTGCTACCATACACCAACAGGTCTCGTTTATTCCATTACTCGGCTTATTCAAGTCTACTATCCTTTTTTTTTTTTTTGCGAGGTTATAGATTGAAAGTACTGGACCCGACTCGAACAAGGATTGCACCATCTGGCAGTTCAAAACAGAGAAATTCATCTGATTCGTCCGACAACGACCTGACCTTGATTTGAATGAGGATTTCCTGCTTGCACATCTCTTTAAGAGCGCAAAGTGAAACCGGTGTGTTCATACACCACCAGGTCTCGTTCCTTCTACCTCGAGGCTTGGTTGCCTGAAAATGGAGTCGAAAGCCAACTGGGTTGAGACCTCGTACGCTGAGAGAGGACTACTTCCAGTAGTCTCTCTTGACAGACTCCCTCGCTTTGTTCCTCGTTCTGAAGTCTGTAGTAACCGCGGTCTGATTACCGTTAGCTTGCCTTATTACATAATGATGGGAGATGCTTGCGCAAACATTCAATATCCCGGACGCGTTCTGCACGCGATTTGAGCTTTTTACTGTCTGAACCCTCAGTTATGTTTTGAAAGCCATTCATACAGAAGAATAAGATTTTTGAGATTTTCTCTAGTCCCCAGGACCATATACGGGTCGCATCCCATCAAATGGAGCACAGTGATGGGCCATTGGTGGTTTTCAGGCGGTGAACTTGACCTCATGCAGAACAATTGTTCTCGAGTACTTTTTGTGACTTTGTGAGGTATATCACATCCGAAATTTGCCTCCGAGAATCTTCTGTCGCGGGCAGCGCGTCCAAGTCGCGTCGTTGAGCACTGCACGTGACTAATTACACCTTCCTAAACGAGCGAGCTTACATAATAAGGGGACCTAACAGTTACTTGCACACCTAAAAAGGCAATCTTCCAGCCTTGTTAAATGGGAGATATAAAGGTGAGCTGCCCGCCGCACTTTCAGATTGTCGGGAAGTTCCTATTTCAATTTGACAGTTAGTGTGGTAGAAAGTAGTGATTTAATTTCTGACAAACACTGGTTGAACATTTCAAGTTTTGCACTGAAAACTTTGGTGAATTTTTTTTTGAATTTTACAGTAATTTTTCCCCAAAAAAGTAGGTGAAAAACTTGAAACATTTTGGTGACCTTTTTGAACCTTGTGAAAAATTTCTGAAAAAGTGCTGAAAAAGTTTTGAAGTTCAAAAAATTCATGAAGAAGTTACAAGTTTTTCACTTGGTTTTTCACTGAAAAATTGCTGTAAAATTCAAAACATTTTTCACTAATTTTTTCACCAAAAAACTTGAAATGTTCAACCAGTGTTCATTCTACTACACTGTCTGTCAAACTAAAAGAGGAACTTTCCAAGAATCTGAAAGTGCGGCGGGCAGTTCACTTTTATATCTCCCATTTAACAAGGCTGGAAGATTGCCTTTTTAGGTGTGTCACTGGTTGAACATTTCAAATTTTTCACCTTCTTTTTCAGTGAAAAATGTCGTTTATTTTTCACACATTTTTCACTGAAAATGCAGGTGAAAATTTCAAAACATTTTCATCACTTTCTTATTTTATTTCGAATTTTTCACCTTGAATCGAGAAAGTGCTGAAAAAGTTTTAAAATTTTCACCTTCTTTTTCAGTGAAAAATGTCTGAAAAATAAACAACATTTTTCACTGAAAAAGAAGGTGAAAAAATTGAAATGCTCAACCAGTGTGTTGGGCGTGGTAACTAACAGACTATCACTGGTTGAACATTTCAAGTTTTTTGGTGAAAAAACTAGTGAAAAATGTTTTGAATTTTACAGCAATTTTTTTCAGTGAAAAACCAAGTGAAAAACTTGTAACTTCTTCATGAATTTTTTGAACTTCAAAACTTTTTCAGCACTTTTTCAGAATTTTTTCACGAGGTTCAAAAAGGTCACCAAAATGTTTCAAGTTTTTCACCTACTTTTTTGGCGAAAAATTACTGTAAAATTCAAAACATTTTTCACCAAAATTTTCAGTGCAAAAACTTGAAATGTTCAACCAGTGTATACTTCCGGTGGAAAAGGAATGGCAACGGATGTGCTGATGGCTGCGTACAATGGCAAAATGTTTCAGGAAAATCTTGGAAAAATCAGGAGAACCTGAAAGAGATTACATACATCGCTGATATATACTTCCGTTCAGGTCACTGGATGATGTTCGCAATAAATCCACAAAGGCTATGTCATGTGACCCGACCTAACCGCTTGGGTTGGAACCCGGACGGGCTCGGCTCCCCTAACTTGTGCAATTGTAAGCCACAGACCTGGGTTTCAGCACGATGGTGTAGTGTTGCTGCGGCTCGGCTATGGCTGGCTTCTGAGCTGAGCTGACTAAAGCCGGCTTAGACCAGCTGGCTCATGGCTTACACCACGGTTTGTTGCCAGTGTGGGAGCAGCATGAGAGCAGTTGACGTCAGATCGGCACAAATCCGACATAGATTGAGGTCCAATGGTTTGGGGCTGGATCGACGTCGGAGGACCTATATAGATTATATATGTTTCTGATGGTCTTCCAACATTGAGGGCATTTAATGCCAATGAAAAAGAGGACAAAAATGCAGTAATCAAGGATCGAACACAAGCCAAAAGAACAACCAGTAAATCTCAAAACTGGAGCAGAACCAACTGAGCCACATGAATGTTCTCATCAGGATTTATGTTCTACCTAGCTGATTGGCTACCATTGCCCGGCATCCAGTACCAAATAAACCGGGAGCTCACTGGGGAGGGACAATTTGGATGCAGGACGCAGTCAAGCATCAGAACAAAATGTGGACATGGAGAGCCCAGTAGACCAGAATTTGACAGGTTGCAGGAAGGCACTCGGGGGTAAAGTGGGGTTGTGTTGAATAGCTGATGGGAGTCCCCGGCTCAACAGACTCTGAGAAGCTCGATGCCAACAAGGAGGGACATTGGATCTTCGAGCATGGTCCACTGTTGCCTCCGACGTCGATGCAACGTTGGAGAAAATTGCTCGGTCCAATGACATATCGGCCTGATTTCAGCACTGATTTCGGCGCTGATTTGATCTGCTTGGTGGCTAGGTGCCGCAACCTTGGTCAGTCATCCATGTCGGCAAATATCAGACTGTTTGATCCAACATCGAAACAACACAATAACCTGCTCAAATATAGGCTGAAATGTGGTCTAAACCTGCCTGAACCCGTGGGCATCAATCAACGCGGGTGTGCAATCGGTGGTGTAGCCATGGCTCATGCCCCAAATGATAAATTTCCCGATTTAACGGGATTCAGGCTTTGATATTTGGTCGGATGTGGGTGCAAATGCTCTCAGCGAGTACATACACGAATAGTAGCATAGGCATTCGTGAATGCCTATTGATGGTGCTGAACACCTACTCTGGGCTTGAACACAACTTGAACACCTATTACTGGATGAACACCTATTCCGCCCGTCGCCTATCATTTCTGATGGCAGTGATGCGAGGCTCCGAACAAAGTCACAGTAACACTTCCTGCTCTTTCTCGCACCACCACCATCACTCCAGGATACCGACACCACTCTGCAAGCGTGATGAGGGCTGTAGGCTAGTCGAAGCTCACCACATCAAGGCAGACGATTACCCATAGTGTGCCGTATCCATCTCTGCACAGGTGCGTCCCACGCGCCGCCTTCCTTCCCCCTGCCCGTACTCACACATCCATGCGCACAACCAACGAGTCTTTGTGCACGACCCATACACGTCCCCCGCCGTGTGCGCTGCTCAAACCGGCGCGCACGCTTACCCTGCATGCGTGCTGCGCAAGATCGGGCAGCGAGTCGTACGCCCGCATGCCGCGCGTGCAAAAACGCCCGCGGCGCGTTGTGCACGTGCGGTTCGCGGTGCGTGCACCTGTCACACTGTGTGTATGCGCTGGCCACCGTTGAGCAGTGGGGGACGTACGTGTACTCCCATCCTCGTCCGTGCGCGCGGAATCGCAGGGCATGCACCCAAGTCCATGGCGCGCTAGATTTCGCCCGTCTGCGTGGATGCACCCTCCCGAGTTGCGTGCACGCAATTGACGCAGGCCGACTCACATGTTGAGTCCTGGTATGTCCGCATACTCCCGTCCTCATCCGCGCGCGCTGACACAGCCGTTTCCCAGCCCCGCGCGTCCATCATGGGGCGCTGTTGAGGCCATGAGAGCGGGTAACACCTCAATTTTTGATTAACCTCAGCCACCGTGGGAGCGACATATAGCTATGTGGAGGGAGGTTGTGGGTCAGTAATCTCCTAGGCTGCGAGGCGCACCGACGGCACACCAAGTGTGACAAAGTTCAAGACTGAAGGCCGCCGGGCCGCGAGCCCTGGAATAGGCATTCAGATGAATAATTGTTCACTCAATAATAGGTGTTCAAGTGGCCCGATAGGCGTTCAATGTGATCAATAGGCATTCAATGCCATCAATAGGCGTTCACGAACACCTATGCTACCAAAGTTGTCGTGCCTCCTCTCAGCGCATGGACAAGCTCGGATGTCCACGCCGCCGCTGTCAATTGAGCAAATTGACAGAAATTGGTTGACGATGTCACATATGTCACGTTATGTGACCTTATGTGACACTGTAATTATTATTATTATTATTATTATTTTTTTTGGAGCATTTGGGATGATGAATTTCAGTCTGCAGAAGCATTCCAAAGGTCATCCGCTGGGTCTACCAGATAAATCTAGTTAATGCCGGGGAAGTTGTCCAGGGAGGAAATGCCATTACGCACAAGTACCATAGTGTGGGACTCCAGCCGTAATAAATTTATCCTATCCCATTTCTTGGATCATTCAATGTCAATGGCTGTATACCCACTAAAACCCCCACTGCGTAAGTCCAATCGTCCGGCAGAGCAGCTTCGTTCATTAGTAGACCACTCCATGTTCTTAGGACAAGATCTTTATTCAGCGCAAGATTACCAAATTTCATTTTATTGGTGAGGATTCGATCTCGTCCTAGTGCGGAATTCACAGATTTCAGCCATCGGTTGTGAATCTCAACATCTGTAATGTTACGGCATGGTTTCTTTAGAACCTTATCATTCCGGATGTTCCAGATTGTGTGCCAGGCTGTGGATACCAGAATGGCAAATAATCGTCCCATCGCAGGGATCAATTTCCCATTTGAGTGTTTAAATTTAACTAGGTTGCAACCCAAGATAAGTCCCCAGCTGAGGAGGGGCCAGTTTGAATATTTCATGGTCCAGAGGTCCTCAGTCAGTTGCCAAATTAATTTTGCCCCTGAGGCATCACATTCCATCGCAATGTGTTCAAGGCTCTCCGGGACACCACATGTCGGGCAGACTGCAATAGCTTCAAGATTGTCAATGTGTGTCCAGAAGTCACCGACTCTGAAAATGTTGTGAATCGACTTCCAAAATAATTCACGGTGAAGTCGTCTCAGATTTGTGGAACGTATAGATTTCCAAATCATTTCGTCGGTAGGAGTGTAATCAGAGACTTCATGCACGGAGCACCGGATACGATCTAAGTTGATAAATGTTGCCTTCCTGAACGGCTCTGAGTGTCTGCCCTTAATGACTTTTGTAAAGATTCGCTGTGAGCCTTGTGAGATTAGAATACCCGGGCAGCTGAACATCAAATCGATTTGGGTATCAACCTCCAGTGGAGGGTATGAATGAATGCCTGCGGTTACAGGGAAAGTAATCATTGTCTGCTTGAACTGTGTCATTGCATGGGATTTTCTGCAGCACTGTGAGGGTAGCCCCCAATATCCCTGATCTGAAGTTGATTTTTATGGTTGGATCGTCAAATGTGAGGTTCACAGTTGCATCCTCATTGAGCTCATCAGAAACAATTTTGAATCTTGCCATAATTTGAGGATCATACTGACCAGCACGCAGGACCTTGATATGTATAAAGGTTGTTATTTGATCAGGGACTGGCTCCAATCGGAGTTGTCGTCGTGCTGGAATCTCCTTCATTGAATCATCCCCAGCGAAGATCCGCCAGCCCTTCTTGGTGCTGGCTAATCTGAAGTTTGGATCATAGGTCATTGGTTTATCAATTTCTATCTCTCCTTGGTTAGCTTCCAATTCGTCTGCTGTCAGTTTAAGCTCGTCACAAAGGTCAGCCGTTGGAGCTAGCGGATTCCACTTTGGCATTATACAGTCTATCAATGTCTGGGCGGTCTCGATGCATTTCCCAGGGTGTACACAATCAAGTTCATTTCGATCTCTGTTGCAAGATGGGCATCCACAGTTTTTACGGGCAATGCCACTACTAGGGTTGATTGTGTGTGGCCTTCTTGCCACCGTAGTTTTCCTCGTAGCTATTATGAGGGCGTCTTTAACCGTCCGAACCTCATGTTGGTTTCTGAGGCAAATTGCTGCATCTCGAAGGCAGGTATTTTTATAAGGTGGTTGGCGGATAGCAGGGTGCTTCCATATCGGCATCTCCAGTTGGACATCACGGTCAATTGAGAGTGCTGTAAATTTGAGGTTGAACTCCTGGGCTACAGATATCATACCCTTCAGGTCGTCAGGTATCCTGTCTGACCTGGGGATGGGGAAATGAATGTCGTTTAAAAGATATTGAGGATTTGACCTGGCCTGATATTTAGGTAGCTAGTCTCCAGGTATTTTCTGAGAATGAAGTCAACAAAATAGCACCACGATGGTCGGTCGTCTCCTTGGATGAGGTAGCATTGAAGATTCCAAAGATGAATTGCTTTGTTCCGAGAGGAGATATCCAGAATTCCTTTCCCTCCTTGATCAACTGGGAGGATCATTGTCTCCAGTGATACTCTGGCTGTTTTTCCGTCCCACAAGAAGGACCGTATCAATTTTTCAAGTGTGTCCTCAATGTCCTTTGGCATCCCTTGAACTCGGGTCAGGTATTGTGTTCGACCTCCAATTACCATACTAATGATGTGACGTTTCCCTTCCAGAGTCGGGTGTGTTGCTTGCCAGTGCATGAGATCGGTATTAATTTTTTCTAGGACAGAAGGCCATGGTGTGGTATAAGGGATGTTATTGCCGATCCATGCACCTAGCATGCGGCAGCTCTTGCCATCAGGCACAATTTTAATAGTTGGGTCGATGTTACCAATGGGGGAGTGACTGTTGATTCGTCTTTCTCCTATGACTTTCTGCCGATAGGAGGACCTCCCAAAAGGAAGGAGCACTGTTTTATGCTCATTGAATTTTGCAGTGGATGCAGCACACCAGAGGCGTAGAATGCTCCACAGAGTCTCCATGGAGTCAGTGGATTTCAGGTAGATTGTGGTGTCATCAGCGAAAAGTGATACCACTAAAGTCTTATTTGTTCCAGGAATGACTACTCCCTCAAGATCAGATTTCCGCAGTAGGCATGCAAGCGGTTCAATAGCCAGATTGAATAATAAGCAGGATAGGGGGTCCCCTTGCCTCACACCCCTGGTAACAACATATGGATCACTGAGTTCGCCATTGATCATCACTATAGTTTTGGCGTCAGTGTACAGACTTTGGATTATCTTTGAAAATTTGGGAGGGAATCGCATATGGTCTAGGACACGGAGAAGGTAATCATGATTAATTCGATCGTAAGCCTTCTCTTGGTCAAGGGCAATAAGTATACCGTCTTCTTCTGCAACTTCAGCATAGTTCAGCAGAAATTTCGCTAATTTGACCTGGTCTTCAATTTTCCGCCCTTTCATGAAGCCCGCTTGGTCCAGTTTTATCAAAGAAGGGGCAACATTCATTAGTCGAATAGAATAAGCCTTTGTCATAAGCTTGTAGTCTGTGTTCAACAACGTAATTGGCCTGTAGTTGCTAATGAGACCTGTGTCTCCTTTTTTGAACACGGGGCATAACCATCCCATGTTGAAGTTGCATCCATCGGATAATCCAAACTGTCCAATGTCGCGGTATAAGTCTGCCAGGAATCCCAAAATGTTAAAAGCCCCGCCTGGCTTGTCTTTTATTTTTTGTATTCAATGTCCATGGCTTTGAAAAATTCGTATCGGATGCCATCTAGCCCCGGGGCTTTGCCATTGTTGGACAGTTTCAATGCATTTCGTATATCCTCTTCCGTAAGATTCTTGTTCATTTCATTGTATTCATTTTGAGATAACCGTGCATCACACTTTTCAAGCACTTCCTCAGTGCACATCATTCGACCATAGTCGTCGTTGGGAACATCAACATATTGTGTTGCCTCATGGTAATCCCGGGCCATCTTAGCCATTCGCTTTGGGCGAGTTTCGAAGCAGGGCACAGTTGAATCATTATCTGTTGTCTTAAATTCATTTATAGTGTTCCTCAGGTGATACTCCTTGGTGGAACGAGTCCAATAGTCAGTCTTCAGGCTTTCACCTTCAATGTCGTACCGAGCCTCTGACTGGTCCTTCTGACGGTCAGCTTCTTCCCTAAGATAGGTTTCAATCTTTCCCTCTAGGTGCAGAATTGCGAGATGTTTGTCCTCAGTAGGCATATCTGCATCATTGATAACAAGGTGTTTCTGTGCCGTCCAGGTGCGGAGCTGGCGGGTTCTTCCTTTGACCAAGCGGGAGCATTTTTTACCTTCTGCAGTAAGGTCAATCTTGAATTTGTGCCAAAGGCTTTGGATGTTCTGCTGGGTTTGCCTCTCAGTGCGGTTCAACTCTTCCAGCTCCTCTGCGAGCTTCTTTGAACGGATAGAAATATAGTTCATAAATCTTGGTGTTTTAAGGAGATAAATAGGTAAGTTCCAAATTCCTGGCCCATACTCCTCGTCTGGCCGGCATGTCAATTGGACAGAAATCAAATGGTGGTCACTGGCGATTAAACTAGGTTCAATTGACCAATTTCGATATCGTTTAAAACGGTCTACCAGTACATAGATCCGGTCAAGACGTGAACCAGATACATGTGTCTCATTCGTGGTTAAATTGGTGCGTTTTTGGAAGCAAGTGTATTCGTTCGCATCAGGAAATGTTGTACGCCAACCATCTTGCATGCGGAAGAGCGCCTTCAGGCATACAAAGCTCAGAGGTACTGTCTCTTCCTTGTTCGATGTACGATCTTTAATGTCTTCAACAAAATTCCAGTCACCCAGTGTTTCAGTTGGAAATGGAAGTTCTGGATTTTCTAAGTAGCAATGCCATAATCGGCCCCACATCCTCTCTCTTTCCAGAGGGGCGTTTGGGGCGTAAATGTTCAGAATGTTTATTGTTTCTCCCCGATGTGATGGGATAACAAGCATGATTGCATGGCCCTCAATGAGGACATACTCTTTCACATTTTCCGTGTCAACATATTTTTTGTTGAGAAGGAAGCTAACTCCAGCTGTGGAGTTAGGTTTATCGGGTGTGCAGAGTTAAACAGTTTGAACCATTTCCCGTAAATGTTGTTGAACTGGCTAGTGGCAATATGATCCATGTGTGATTCTTGCCAGGCAAAAACACCTATCCTCTTCTCGTCAACTACTCTCTTCATGTAATTGAGTTTGTGTCCTGTGCTGCTCATGGATTTATTTTTGTCGCTCCCATTTATATTTTGGGATGCAATTGTGACGTTCGAACGAGTGAACTTCGCTGAACGGGTAAGTTTCGGAGGTTTGTTCCTCTGTCTAATCTGTGCATTCAATTCTTCCCAATTTTCAGGGATAAGGTATTACCTGTCTTTATTTTCTTGGCTTCTGTCTGATGTTACGTGCAGCGAGTCGATATTGGCATAATAAGTTTGCTCATTTAAAAGTTGTGCTGCAGTGTTAGAATTGTTGGCATGGGAGTCGTTATACGTTCCCTCTACATCTCCCATAATTATATCCAGAATTTTATTTGTACCATTCGCAATACGGCCGTTTGTGTTCCACAGATCGGGAGTCGCCGCAGTTGATATGGGCATCAACCATGGTGAATCATGGTCTGTGGTAGTCATATTTTGAAGGTCTGTAGGGGAACGTGGATGCTGCCCCTCGCCCGTCACTGTAGCAGTCAGAGCAGCAGAGCTGCTACAGAAGGGGCCGTGTGTTGGGTAGTCGGGGCTAGGCCCCGGATCACCCCGACTCCTGCTGATTTCACTCTCTGAACTCGTAGCCGGCAGGCACTGACGAGAGGGATGTACCACGTCCCCGAAACCCTCCCGTGAACCAGGAGGGCCCTCGGTACCAATCTGAATATTTGTGTTGTTTATAGGCATGTTTTGGGTGCGTTTTAAGACCGCCGTCGTAGGATTTCAATAATATTTCAAGCCGGAATTGTACCTCTCGAAAGGGAGTGTGGCATGTTGAGGGTTCCAGCTCAACAGATATGGGAAAGCAGCCACTGAGTTCAGATGATTTGCTTGGTGGGACCTGGGTAGTGAATTACTGACATTGCTGCCAACATCGTGGAGATGTGGCTGTGTACATGAGGCCAGCGGTGGTGATTACGCAATCACACTGCCATATCTACTTCAACAAATTGCGCGTTATGGGGGTTCCAGGTCAAGCAGTCACAGATTTCAGATGATTTCCTTCATGTCTCAATGCATCAAAGTCTTGTGTAGATTTGGTTCAGAGACCATAACTGGCAGATGTAGAAGAATGTATTGAAAGTAGTACATGAGAACATATGTGGTCTATTCTGCAAGCACTCATAGCAGGCAGTTTGGTGTTACAGAGGCTGAAGCTCGACGACATGGCACAGTTGTTCGAGGTTCGCATCAGAGGCACGACGGGCCGAATCACGTGATCTCGGCTCCGCACCGCAGCAACGAGTCATATAGTGACGTGGCAAGGTGGGGCGATATCGTCGCCGCAGGCGGCGCGCAGGCAGCGGATAAGGAAGGAGGAGGAAATGGGCATGGAGGAGAACATACCAGCATAGTTTCTCCAGGATTTTCTGGGTGTATAGGCCTGATACGGCACGATAATATATTGGCTCTATGGCCGGGCTCTATGGCTTCCGCACTTTGGCGGTGTAGCGCAAGCTACGCGGGTGTGGAGGTCACCCTTGGGCTGCAAACCCTGGCTGCAAACCCTCCTTGACCCGCCCACACCACCAGTCTCGCTCCATCTCTCCGTCGACGAGGGGACGTGGGCGTGGGAAAGTGGGAGATGGTGGTGGTAGCGGATCAAAGAGCCTCGTGACACTGTTATAAAACCATGATACCATCGCCAAATAGATGGAGAAAATGTTACAGGGAGCATTGCCAGAGCTCTAAGAGCCACCTAAGGGCTATACAATGCATCAAACACTACTCATTCACAAGTTATCCAAATCCAGCCAAGCCGCGGCTCAGCCATGGCTTAATCGGCTAGCTACGGCTGGCTTATTTTTAGCTTGGCTTGGCGGCTCAGCCGAGCCGAACCGAGCTGCGGCAACACTACGGCGATGGCGCCTGAGCGCGGCCGCCACATTTTTGCTCCCTTTTTGCTCTTCTTTGCCGAGTCGGAATTGCTGAAGTTAGTTTTGTACATAATCGTCGTCCACCCGGATAACAAGGCACAAAAAGCAGGGCAGATGTTTCTCATAAATTTGTTCGACTCCTGCCTCTTTGGTCAAAAAGCGTTGTTTGCGTGTGTTTCCGTAGTGGGCACCGAGCATCATTGCATTGACGCTTGCACTGCCAGCACATTCCTTGGTTTCAGAACTCATATACAGATCCACACCCTGCCCGGGACCCTCTTCTACTAGCTAATCGCCTCATAACAGCCCAAAAACAGCCTATCCATACTGCAGGGCCAACCTAGCAAATCCCTCAATACCACGACTACCCGGCGCCATGGCGCTCAACAAGCCCACGCGCTACTTGCTGCTCTCGCTGGGCCTCGTTATCTCCCTCCACTTCCTCCTATCCTTCACGCACGAGCCCTACGGCAACGCAACGTCGCTCTCGGCGCTTCGTGATGCCTGGGGCAAAGACAAAAACAAGTACACCGACACCGCCGTCCCGGCGCACCCGGACGTCGACCCTCTGCCGAAGTGGAGTACCGGTACGGGCATAGTTGGCAACGCGACCCGCGCGAACGCGACGTTCGTGATGCTCGCGCGCAACAGCGACGTAGCGGGCGCGGTGCAGAGCATCCGCAGCATCGAGGACCGCTTCAACGGCGAGCACGGGTACCCGTATGTGTTCCTCAATGAGGAGCCGTGGACGGACGAGTTCAAGAAGTGCGTTGCGTTGCGCCCTCTCGCTGCCTACATGCTAACCCGCTTACCACACCGCAGACGCATATCAGTCCTGACGAAGGCACCGGTCGAGTTCGGCGTGATCCCGCATGACTGGTGGTTCCAGCCGGAGTGGATCGACGAGGGGCGCGCGGCCGAGGGGCGCAAGAAGATGGAGGAGCAGGGCATCATCTACGCGGCGAGCGTGTCGTACCGCAACATGTGCCGCTTCAATTCGGGCTTCTTCTTCAAGCATGAGCTGCTGCTCAAGTACAAGTGGTATTGGCGTATCGAGTGGGTGGTGTTCTGTCGTCTTGATCTCCCTTTCCTCCCCTCCATTTCTTCCTCCTTCCCCATCTTCGTGCCTTCCTTCTCGCGTGCCCAAGAAACTATATGTCATCCAATCCCATGTATCATTCTTCGCTTCACTACCCTGTCCCGTTCCTCGCCATCCCAACTCGAACGCGCCGCCTCCTCCCTTCTTTCACCCTGCCGCACTCCTGCCCCCTTGTGTGCGCCGCCCGCCTCTTCTCCTCCCCCCCTCTCATTCCATCGTGTCGCTGCTCCTCCTCCTCCCTCACTCCCCCCGTACGTCCCTTATGCCGGTCGGCGAGTGGGACGGCCGGTCGCCCCTGCCTTCCTTTCTCCGCCCCTCCCATCCCATCCATCTATCGGCGGAGGGGGTCTCGCTTCCTCGTTCTCCATTGTTTTTTCCCTTCCGTCCGTCCGTCCTCTCCCTTTCTGTACACGAGATCTCATGCTCCCATTCCCTCCGTCCCCGTACCGCCGCGTCTTGTACCCATATCCCATACCCCCCGCCCGCGCGACGTTGCGCTTGCCTCGCATCATCCCATCCTTCCGTGCTCCACCTGCGCGCTTGGTCATCCATGCCCTGCTCGTCGTTCCTTCCTGTCCTTCGTTCTCCTCCCATCTCCTCGTGTCGTACTGCGGGCGGCGGACGTCCTTGTTGCCCCGCGCACGTCCTGTGTCCTTCCCATATCAGACTACGCTCTCACCCGTTCCTTTCATCCTTTCATTTCCTTCCCTTCTGCTGCCGCATCTGGTCGGCTTAACCTTTACCAACCCACCGTGGCTCCTGCCTTATCACCTTCGCTCCTCCCCCTTCCTCCCTCTCCTCTCCACTTCTACCTCCAGTACACACATGCCGCATGCACCCAGTCCCATTTCGCAGCGTGCATTCCCTGCACCTTGTCATCCTTTCCTTCCCTACCCTGCCCTCCTCGCCCTCCCATCCCCAACTCCCCGTCCGCTCCATTCTCCTGGCCTGCCACCTTCCTTTCTACCCTCTTGCCCGCGTCGCCTCCCTGCACCCGCACACCATCCTAGCCCTCTCCTCTCCCTTTCCCTTCGTCTCCTCCTTGCACTCCTTCCCCTTCTTTCCCTCTCCCTCTCCCTCCCCCGTCTTGCCGCCTTCCCTCTCCCGCCCTTTTGCGATACATCCTTCACTGAACCCGCGTCCTTCTTCTCCTTGACTCGCTCCTCTTCCTCCCTGGCCTCCTCGTATCTCCCATCTTTCCTCCCCCTCCCTCCCTCTCTCTTCTTCCCTTACTGCCCTCCGTCCTTGCCCCATCCGACCTCTGTTCCTCGTATCTCCCTCCCTCCCTCCCCTCCTTCACCTCTCTACACTACAACTGACCCTTCCACCCAGGCCCGACGTCCTCTTCCACTGCACGCTCCCGTTCGACCCGTTCCTGTACATGGAGGCGCAGAAGAAGGTGTACGCGTTCACGATCGCGCTGTACGAGTGGAGCGCGACGATCCCGACGCTGTGGGGACGGTTAAAGGTGCGTCTTGGGTTTCTATTTGCTTGGTTCTTGGTGGAGGCCGGTCTCGAGGTCCACGCGTCGCACAGCTGGTGCTGCTACAAGGACGCGTTCGTCGAGTTGGTGCGCACAATGCGGTCGTAAGGCGCCCCAGCGCCTAAGAGTCGCGACGGGCTGGGTACCATAGTTCCCCGCGCGGCCGCTCCCCTCGCCCTCAAGTCGTGGCTGCTTGTCCTTGCCTTATGTGTTTGTTGCGTGCCAGGGTGTCGTTGCGGCCGCTACCCGAGCTGTCGTCGGGTGTCGTAGGGGTTGGACCCTTTCCGCCTTTCCTCTCCCTCTGCCGTGCCCCGCTGATGCTGATTGTGTGCCACGCAGACTTTATGAAGGAGTACCCCGAATACGTCGCGAAGGACAACGCGATGGGGTTCCTGAGCGAGAACGGCGGGCGGGACTTCAATATGTGTCATTGTGCGTAGTCTCTTTCGTGTCCCCCGTTTCTTTCTTTCTTTCTTCGTACCCTTCCTTCCTCTTTCTTTCTCCGTGCCCCGCGCCCTTTCCTCATCACCTCCTCATCCTTCGCAACCCTGCCTTCTGACAACGACGAGCCCCCGCTGACATGCGCGCACCCACCCTACAGTCTGGTCCAACTTCGAGATCGCGGACATGGACTTCTGGCGCGGGGAGATCTACACCAAGTTCTTCGACTTTCTGGACAAGACGGGCGGGTTCTACTATGAGGTGCGTTGTGGCTTCCTGCTCGCACTGCCTGCATCACGCTCACGTCGCTCGCACCCTGCAGCGCTGGGGCGACGCACCCGTGCACTCGATCGCAGCGGCGCTCTTCCTGCACAAGTCGCAGATCCACTTCTTCAACGAGATCGGGTACGAGCACCCGCCGAACCAGCACTGCCCGACCGACGACGGCGTGTGGAAGAAGGGCATGTGCAGCTGCGACCCGGGGAAGACGCTTGGTGCGTGTTTTGTCTTCCTTTCCAATCCGTTCCCTGTCATTCCTCCCGTCATCTCGCTTCGCCTCCACCATTGTCATCGGCTTCCCTTCCCCTGTCTTCCGTTTCCCTCCCTCTCTACGTCATCTCGCGTCGCCTCCCTCTCCATTGTCGTCGACGCAGATTGCTGACTACTCCTATGCAGACTACGGCCCCTACTCGTGCAGCACCAGTGGGACCGTATATTCGAATGAGCGACCAGTGGACGTGGGCAGGACGTGTCAAAAGCGGAGGGGGGAGCGAGTGAGCGGCTGGCTGACCAAAATGCCAAAAGCAAAAATCGCTGGTCGATATCATCTCATCGCATACAGTACCTTACTTGCACACTGACATATTCGTAATAGAGGCGTTAGCTATGTATATACGTAGAACGGAATGCACGATGTAATTGTATAGTACTCAATCGTATACCCTAGCCGTGAGTAGGGTAGATCTACGCGTAGGTGTGATACTTGGCGAAGCTGCGCAGGGAGGGACGGGAGGATCATGAAGAGTAAACCTGGAGGTACATAGTCGTAATGGCTCGCGGAAGGACTGCAGAGTGCAACCGGACCGAGACATGTAGAATCATGGGGCATGTGAGAGAGAAAATGTACGGAGAGACCGAGGGCCCGCGATCCCTGGGCCTCACGTATCCGAGAAAATGGACAACGGGCGGTTGAGCGGCGCAGGGGACGTCGAGGACTGCTGCAGCATTGCCGACCCGATGCTCGCACCGCGCGTGCGTCCCGTGGCACTGCCACCCCCCAGGTCGGCAGAACGCGTGCCACCCGCCGCCGTCGACGGGCGCGGCGGCGGGGCGTAAATGTCCCGCGGGCTGTACGCGGGCGGCGCGCGCGGCGCGTCCGACGGGAACACCGCCGTGCTGAGCGGGAGGATCGGGGAGAGCGGCACGAAGCCCCGCGGGAGCTGGTTGTCCGGGAGGACGATCAGGTTGCTGGCGGGGCTGCCGGGCTGCATGCTGGCGATGCCTGGCTGCACGGCCGCGACGGCGTGCGCGATCTCGGGGACGAACTGGGCGGGGAGCGTGACGGAGCCGGCGTCGTCGGGCTGGAGGAGGACGGTGTTCACTGTGTTGTCGGTGGACGGGCCGGACGGGGGGTTCGACTGCAGGGGTATGTGTTAGTGATGTCGCGTAGGGGGGGGGGGAGGGTGAACCTACTGGGGGCTCGATCTGGATGTTCGGGATGGTGGACGTCGAGACGGAGCGGTTGAAGCGCGTCTTGATCCACGCGATGGCGGAGCGCGGTTTTGCTGGCCCCAAGTCGTCGGAGGGTCCTGCGGCTGGCGGCGGCGGCGGCGGCGGGGCTTCGGGTAGATACGGCGGCTGATGCTCTGTCGAAGGGATGGCCTGTGGCTGTCTGTGCGACGGGCCCGCTTGATACATTTGGGTGGAGAGTGGCATCGGCATGACAATCTCGCGGGGTCGACGGGGTCCATTGCGGCGACTGGCGTAAGATCGAGGCACCGAGGAGCGGGTTGAGAACTATCAGGGAATAATGTCGGTATTTAATTATGATCGAGGAAACATGAGGCAGAAGATGTATGGCAGGTAATAAAAACAAGCGAAATGAAATGATACAGGAATTAACCTACATTCTCGCTGCCGTTGAAATCTTCTGTCGGTGCTCGCTGTCGTTCTGGATGCTCGGCTGCAGAGTTTGCAGCTCTCCAATCGTTGACGACCTGACCAGAACGAGTGACAGGTGGTTCCGATGAGCGCGGTGGACTGAGGATGTCGTATTGTGAGATTCTTGTTGAGTTTCGCGACACATTTGACACAGTTCTCCTCCTTCCGCGGTCGGCCGCAATTTCGGTGCCCTGGTGAGTCGCAGGAGTACGCAGTGTATCTTCACCCACCATGGACACCGGCCGGCTGAGCTCGTGCGGTGGCGGAAGGGAAATGACTGAATCAGCCCCAAGAGTCGGAATGAATCCGTCCGGGGGAAGGGGTGCTGAGCGATGCGACATGGATGGACTCGCAGCTCGGAAATTACTGCGATCAGGCCGTATGTCGATGGGCTCGGGCGGCCGTGCTGGCGCCCGAGGGAGTGGACGGGACGACCTGGCTGTCGGTGATCTTTCATAATTTTGCGCGGAGGGAGGGCGTGTCATTCCCGGCTGTTGAGGTTGTGTTGAAGGAACATTGAGGGGAATCGGCGTCGTGATCGTGTGGGCTGGCAGCGTGGATGCGTACGAAGCGACATCCGGAAGTACTGAGTGGACAGAGCTGCATGACGGGGATTTTATTATTGCACTCGACTGAGAGACATCGTCGCTTACCGCGCTGGGGATGACCAATTATCCCTCCGATTGGATGGCGAAGACTGTCGCACAGAGTTTTCGTATCTCTGTTGTTCTTCATCGACCTCTTCATATTCATCATCGGAGTATTCCTCGGCGCGTCTCCGCGCAGCTTCGAGAGCCCACTGCCGCCCTTGCCGCAAGCCCTCTTTGAACCCCTCATTTCTGCCTTCCTCCTTCGCAACCCAGACCGCCCTCTCGGAAACGAGTTTCCTAGCGGTCGCCCTGTCCTTCGTCGCCTGTTCCTCTGCCTCAATACGCGCTTTGTCGACACCGTCAACGATCTTCTGCGCCCTAAAAATTTCGTTCTGCGCCACATCGAGTTGCAACTTGTAGAGGCTCAGCTCCTCTTGAACCTTGGTAAGATTACGTCGGAGTTGGTCTCTCTCCTGCACAATTGTACGCAGATGCGAGAGAACCTCCGCGCAGCGAAGGTCGGAGGCATTGGCGCGATTAGTTTCTTGCCCAAGGCGCTCTGTGGCGACAAGGAGAAGCGTGGAGATTGAACTGGCAGACCGAGAACGCGATTTATGTTTCGTGTGGTCGCCCTCCCGACTTTTCAAGTGCGAAGAGAACGTCTCATTCAGCGTACTAGAATTCGCCGGCGGGAAGGGAAATTCTCCCGGAAATCTTCCGGCGGGGGGAGATGGCGAAGTCTTCCCGTCCGCTGGCGGGGAGGGAGCCCTTCAATAGGTCGCTCGTAAGAGACGGCGTTGTTGAGAGTGACTGGATTATTCACCTTCCGTATTGGTGCGCATCGCCATCCATCGATAGTGGGAGGGAGAAACTCGAAGTAGAGCCCGTGACGTGCAGCAGCTAGAAAGGCGTTGACCGGATGCCTCGCGGAGAGTTCATTGTGACCCAGTTGCAGAGTGCGAGGCTGCTATACAGGATTAGTACCAGTTTGAGTTGAAGTCTCAGGCGATATCAACGAGGCAGAGATAGTCGTGGGCAACACGTGCCCTGTGCGTGTTTTCGTGATCACACAGAGTCTGGACCACGGCTTTTATCGTTGAAGCGCCTTGCATCAAGAACGCATCGAGGGATACTTGGCGGTGAGATTTCTTGGCTCGCTGTCGAGGTGGTACCGCGGACAGGCTGAGATTCAAATAGAGCACTTCCTGATAGGCGCCAGGAATTATCCTGTGTACCCACGAATTGAGCATGTACGTACTTCCGTTTAGGGTGTTCACAGAAGTGGAGGCTGGCGAGCGTAGAAGGTAAATTGGAAGGTGGCATGCCGAGGGCTTGAAAGTAATACCTATTCTCGGGTATAGTAACCACAATGGGGCACGAACTGTAATGTGATTTATTCCAAAAGCGTGACGCTGATACATCAGTCGTCCGCGTCTCGGTTCTAAATTACTGTTTGGATCAAGCTGTATATCCGATAGTGAACACATACCGACTAGCCCTTGGCCACTTCGTCATCTTTTCAGAAACCAGCGTTACAACTGCGGAAGTCCTGCCAGCTCTCTGAAAGCATCCATTGGATAAGGGTCCCACGTTCCGTTTGCCTTCCGCCATGCGTAGTCATCTGCAGAAATCCAGTTTCAATTCAAATCAGGTTTTCGACACAAACTCACTCGCGCAGCACACTTCCAGGGTGGTACACGCATCTCCCCAGCCTTCAACTGTGATGCGGTCTTCTTCGTCAGTTCTTAAAGGGCGGCCATGCATGGCGGGTAAATATTCTACATCAAGATATACAAGACCAGTGAAATTTAGTAGGGAGCTTGTGATCCGACGAATGGTTGCCTAGCAAAAATTAACTGAGCGTAGTGTTTAAAACCCAGTACCAGACTTACTTCATCCAAGAAGTTCAAGGACCGCATCCGAAGGACCCTAGTTTGGGGAATGCACCTCGAAATGGAGTCCACAATATCAGAGCAAGAATCTTCCATATATTCGTTGTAACAGAAGAACGGAATTGCAGCGCTAGTCATCGACCCAAGTGCAGCAATGGTTTCTTGGATGTCAGGAGTGTCTACATCATCCCACAGAATCTTGGTCTCTTTCAAGCCGCGCGAATCCACAATAATGGCCGGAATCATCCCGCACGGACCGTTGAAATGTTGGAGATTTGGCAGCGGAACGGATGGGGACCGCAGAATGCTTGTACTCGCTAAATGCGAATCCGCATTAGGGTTGGATGGCTGGCCAAAAAACGTCTATGCTGTCGAGATTAGCGGGGTCCGATACCAACCCCTCTTCATTTGCATATGCATGTTGCAGCTAACGAGCTCAGGGAATGCATGAAGGTACAAGTCGCGAAGGTGACCGTCTTCCACTGAGTAGTGACCAATAGACAGGCGCTGTAGTCTTTTCATCATCTTCACGGATTTCAAGACCAGTTCGCTAAAGGGAGCTCGAGGGCGCGGCCTGCGACAAGATTAGTCAACTTGGAATCATAAAAACATCCAGAACTTACCAAGGCACAGCGACTCCCAAAAAAGCGAAGAAACGGATAGAAAGACCTCCAATGGGATCGGCAATAAGTGCCGAACAAAAGTTAACAGCGTTGGTACATGAGTTGAGGGTGACAGTGCGGTATAAAACGGGGAGAGCAAGGACGTGAAAAAAGTTTGGAGACTCGACAGAGAGCAATTTGGCCCGTCACTGGAGACATCTCAATGATTTCGCTAATAATCTTATTCAGGTGCCACTGAGAATTAGACTTCGACGCCCCGAAGCGTCATGGCAAATTGTGGAAGAAAGTTTGTCACGCGGTGTGACTGCAAGTGACGGCTCAGACAGTTACGCAGCCATTCATTCTTCTCTCAATTTCCATCCTCTAGGTACGCTAATAGTAAAAATGATGTGCCTTGGGCACTTAATTTTAAAGCATACACCTTCTGTCCTTGCTCCTCCTTACTAAAGCTCCGCCGGGTTGAAAACCCTACCATTTACAGTCAGATCAAGCCACTCGCAAAGAGTCAGGATCGAATACGCACAAAAGGCTCTTGAACGGATCATTCTGGAATTGTCCGTCGATGTTGTCAACAGTGGTACAAAATGCCGCCATGGCATTGACGGAATGAGCCTGCCCGCAGTTTAACAGGACCATCAATCGAAACACGGAGATTACCCACCAGGTCAAGCACACAGATATTGTACGTGCTGCCAACATCGTTGAAAAATGCAAAACCACATCCTTGATACTCCCAAGTCAGGATAGAACCCACGGGGACATTGTAGTACCCGTTGTAGATCGTGGGGAAGTCTGCGGGCAGAAATCCTGGTCAGTTTGTGACACTGTAAATTTCCTAACTCACTCGGGGTCCCAGAAAGCACTCCACTTATCATTAGACTTGCGAGAGTTGTACAGTCTGCGGTGGTGGGGATTATAGTGGACGGCGGGGTTGAGCCGCTGCAGTCGAAAATGAGGACTAGGTGATCGGGAGTCAGCAGCGCAACGCGCACGGTACATTTCGTACGCACGAGAGTCTTGAAATTGATTTGGGATATTGCTACAGAAACACTGGTTTGAACTGTTTGCACACGGACATTGCGTACAGGTCTGGCGTTTGTCCAGCTGTGCACGGTTCACCTCGTGATCAAGGGCGCGTGCATAGGGGTTGGATTCCAGGCACACTGTAATGCACGGAGTGGCCATCTGCGTCGATTGTGGCATTGGTGAGAATTTTCGAGGTCAGCCTGCATGCTGCGAGACGTTCTGCATTGTCTGGTGCGCATAACAGGAGATTGTTAAAATCTATTTTTAACAGGACGGCGAATAAAATGGGACACAGACTTGCCCTTGCAGAGGCACCTGTTGCTGCCAGCACCAGCAATCCGACAAGGACATTCATAGTCAACAACATCCGTGTTATAGTGGTGAGAGAGTTTGATTTCCCTTTCTGCCTCAGGTCTTTGAGCTGGAAGGAAGGATGGTGAAGGTTTGATATGCTGTTGGCCTCTTTTATACCTCACCACATCCTCCGCATGGCCACTGTATGCCCCTCCATCTGTCAACCAAAGGCTTGCAGACATCTATTTCTGTATATTTCCACATGAGAATGTCTGCCAACTCTGACACTGAACAGTCACTCGCCTGTACTCACTGTCAATCTCATTGGCCCTTTGCCCTCACTGCTCCACGTAAGAACCTTGGTATCTTTCAAATTTCGAACACCGCACCAGGTTAATCCCTGAAAACAGTCCGGACTTCAACACCATGACTATGCAGAGAAACTGAATAGTGATAATCATCGCTATTGACGGCTGGCTTGTTTTCGAACCTACAAATTCCGGACCTGTCAGAATCCAGGCACGATGAAGAGCAGACTTCGGCATGCCACATATACGCAATGTCTCGACTGGGTCGGTTGTACTTTTGCACATTGTGATAGGTTGTGATTCATTCCAAACAGAAATGTTCAGCTGCAACTATGGCCATTTTCACAATGTTTGTGAACATGCTAGACACATTCTGATTAGATTGGCCGAGGTCGGACATGGACAGATCGAGAATGGCATGTTTGTCGGTCAGAGTTGCCTATTAGGTCTCTGTCCTGGTGCAATGTGTCCAGCAATCTTCATTGAATTTGGTGAAACTCAATTACAATGTTCTCAAGCAGTAACCACCACCCTCAAACAGTGCCTAGCAACTCTTTGTCACATACCGACCCACCCACACACAAATTCTCACCGGGAAATCTCTGAACTTTGACCTTATACTATCTTAGTTGCCACCAACACCATCACCTGGAGTCATTGCTTGACTTGGATCTTACCACCTTGATATTTTATACATGACACTGTGGCTACACTGACACACTCACCTTGCACACCCCACATCACTGGTGTCATCCACACTTTAGCTCAGCACCTCCTTCTGGGATATTCTCCTGTCCCTGATTCTAGCCCCACTTCCACTTCAATCTTGACACCAACATTGAATGCAATAAAATTTGACACCTATGCCCATGTAGCTCAAGCCAAGCTGGGCCCGACACTGGGCTTAAACTTCAAAATCTCAAGCCCAACATCAGTAAAACTACACCTTTGTCTTTGGTGTCTTGGCTAAGACATCAAAGATGAGTAAGACACAATTTTCCGGAAGACATGTGCCTTGGGCTAAGCAGGCTCAAAAGTCTTAGCCAAGATGCACATCTTGGGAAAGACCTGTAAGCCGTGATGTGTCCTGCCCAAGATTCTGTAAAAGACAACTCAAAGATACTGGAAACTCACTTTGGGATCCAAGATAAGGGAACCAAGGGGAGAAACACTAAGACAATCACACGAGGTGAAATAGACACGCTGCGTGGGATTCGAGAGCTAGCAATATACAGGAGGAGGAGATCGAGGTAAGTGGAAGGAAAAGGTGAGATCACGTGTGTCCGTATTTGTAAGTATAAGCCGTGTATGGGTTTACACCCTCCCCGTCTTTGAAAAAGAGAGAAAACCTCAGCAGAAAAAGATGGAGCATGGTAAGTAGAAATGCGTGCCTGGCCGCGAACAAAGCCGAAGCTTGCCCACTATGGGGAATGTAGCCGACCGCAGGGAGAAAAAAGGGTTGCACGCCGGTGCTAATCCTTCTCGCGTGAAAGCCATCGGTCGAGGGCCTCGTTGTCTGCGAGTTGACGGCCAGGCAGCCATCGGGCGGCTTCGGGGCCGGGGCCGTAACCGGTGAAACGCACGAGGTATTGGTGACCTTGGCCGCGCTTGCGTTCATCGATGATTTCGTCCACAAGCCACTCGTCGTGGCCATCGACAATAATCAGGGGTGGTTCTTCATTCCGTTGGAAAGGGAACTTTTCATCGTCGTTCTCTACGAAGGGTTCGAGTTCAGACGAATGGAACACGGGGTAAACAAGGGGCTGGTCGGAGAGGTTGAGCGTATAAGTAGAGAACTCAGCGTGTTTTTCCAGGATTTTGTAAGGCCCGTCCAAACGTGGCATGAACTTTGCAGCTCGACCGTCCTTCTTCTGTTTGTAGTGAGTACGGCAGTTCCTAGTGGACAATTTTACGCGGTCGCCAACGTTGAGGTCGTGGTCGGTGCGCTGGTTCTTGTTCGCTTGTTCAGCTTGGGAGAGTTTTGCTGTGAGCAAGTTGTCTTGGGCTTCAGCGACATCGAGCACGAGTTGCGTGATGATCTCCGAAGCAAGCTTCTCCTCAGAGGGTGCATCCTTTGCAGGGGCAATGATGAGAGGCGGAAGCACGCGAGGAGAGCGGCCCATGCGAATTTGGAACCCGGAGAAACCGGTTGAAGCGTTGAGCGTGTTCATCATGTTGAAGCGGACGCGCGGGAGAGCTCGGACCCAGCCTTTCTGGTTGCGTCCGACATGGTAGCGCAGAGCCTGGTTAACTGTCTTATTTGTACGTTCGCTCTCGCCATCGGTCTGGGGGTGGAAAGCTGTGGACATCTTAAGTTTGACACCAGTCAAATTGTGAAGAGTTTTCCAGAAGGCGGAGATGAAAAGCTTATCACGGTCGGATACGATGTCGAGTGGTAGACTGTTTTCACAGTACCAGTGATCAAAGAAGAGGAGGGCGAGTTCGGGGGCTGTGAGTTTTGTTGTAGTCGGTACAAGGTGTACGTCAGACCCGAGGCGACAGGTGAAGGTGACGAGGGAGTTGAAACCTTGGTCCTTGGGGAGGGAACCGATGAAATCGATAGCCACTGAATCCCCCCGTTGTTCGGGGATAGGAAGTGGGTGCAGGGGGCCGGCTTTTTTTTTTGCAGTACGGCCCTTGTTGCGTTGGCAGTCGGAGCAGCCCGGGATGTAGGCTTTCTCGAGGTCGGAGCGCATGTTGGGCCAATAATAGGCGTCACGCAGGGCTTGGTATGACTTGTCGAAGCTGAAGTGGCTCAAGTTGTCATGCGATAGTTGGAAGAGCATTTCGCGCAGGTTTCCAACCCTTGGGATCACTAGGTGTTCCGCCACGAACCACAAGCCGTCGCGTTTAACAAGTCCTGGGATGCCTTTCGAGGTGGAGTCCAGCTTGTTGCACCACGGGTCGTTGGCATAGCCGTTACGTATAGATTCGAGGATAGTTGCATCAGCAGTCACTTTGAGGACTGAGGCAATAGGGAGGGAAGACACGAAGGGGGTTTTGGAGGAGCTCGTTTCTGCAAGGCACCTAGAGGTGAAGAAGGGAGAATTTTGGAATGTGGGGATGATGGAAGCAATCACTGGAACATTGTCTTCGTCACCGTCCTGCAGCCACGGGGCTGGGCCCGGTTCGGTTGTTAACGATTCGTCAAAATCTGTGCGTGAGAGAGCGTCGGCGACTGTGTTGTCCGGACCCTTCACGTAGACAATTTTGCAGTCGTATTGGGCAAGGAATTCCATCCAACGGGCTTGACGGCGCGAGAGGTCTTTTTGAGTGTTGAAATTCTCAAGTGTACGGTGGTCCATGTAGACCGTAAATTCAGAGCCAATGAGATCCACACGCCAGCGGTGGAGGGCTCTCATGATCGCAAGCATTTCTTTTTCATGTACGGGGTAGTTCAATTCAGCGTGTTTGAAGGTCCTAGAGTCAAATGCTACGGGGCAAGCAGTTTCCCAGGTCGGGCCGAAGGAAAGGATTGCGCCAGAGCGCTTGTCACTTGCGTCGCAGGTTACGAAAATTTTGTTGTCCCCGGGGTCTTCGTGGTCGATAGTTGTAACACAGTCTGCACTAAGGACGATTTGTTTAACGGCGTCGAAGGCCGCTTGGTGCGATTTTTCCCACGTTGGGAAGTTCTTGTCGCATTCTTTGGTCGTCAAGTGTTCGAGCACCATTGTATGTTCCGTGAGATTGGGGAGCAAAAAGGCGAGGTAGCGTACTACACCCAGGAAGGCGCGCACGTGCATAGAAGATTTGGGCAAAGGCCAGTGTGTGATACGGTCAACTTTCTTAGGGTCGGCCTGAATACCGTGGGCGGAGATGCAGTGGCCGAGGAAATCCACCGCGTATTGAAACAGTTTTGTTTTTCTAGGGTTGCAGTACAAGGATGCCTTTTTGAGCGTGTCAAAGACCAATTTAAGGTGTTTTTCGTGTTCTTCCACGTCGTCCAACCAGATTATTATATCGTCGAGATAGACGTGGCAGATTTTGCCGATGAGTTTGCGGAGTGCTGCGGTTACGCACCTCTGTTGTACGGAGGGAGTGTTGCGCAAGCCTTGTGGCATGATGAGCCATTTGTACAGTCCGAGTGGTGTACTGACAGCAGTGAATTTAATAGAGTCTGGGTGCATGCGCGTTTGGAAAAAACTATCGGTAAAATCTATAATACTCCATATCTTGTCCTTGGCGCAGTCGGCGAGTATATCATCGATGCGAGGAAGGGGGAAGGAGTCCCGTTTGGTAACAGAGTTGATGGGGCAGAAGTCGTTGACCCAGCATGGCAGCACAATTTTGTCTGTTTTCGGGATCAGGAAGGCAGGCAATGCATGAGGCGAAGAGGACGGGCGGATGCGTCCCGCATCCAAATGTTGCTGTTTGAGCATCTGCCAGGCTTCTTTGTATTTGCGAGGGCTCTGGTAGGAGCGTGTCTGGAACTGCAGGTCTGCGTTTTCTTTTTTGAGTTTGATTTCACAGTACACGTCAGTTGGCAAGTCATTGATGTGAGGCATAGGTTCGAAGATTGTATTATATTCCGACTTGAGTCTCTCAGCCCGTTTGTTAAGTTCATCCCAATGGGCTAAGATTTCTACACGCTCGTGTACTGTGGCGATTGCATCAACGGGCTCGAAAAGGTTTTCTTTTTCCATGTGTAAACGGCGGGAATCACAGACAGCATTCATTTCTTGCATCATAGCCTTGTGATCACGGTCCGTCGTCTCAAGTCTTTCACGCAGCTTCCTGTGTGGTTTCGGGGCTGGCTTCGGGGCCGGGGGGTCAAATAGGTCATAGCCACAGTGTTTATCAATTGCAGTACATTCACGGTGGTTTATTACAATGTGGTTGTGATATAGCCAGGGAAGGCCAAGTACAAGAGGGGCACAGAGGCCAGGGGCGATGAGCACGCGTACAGACGACGAAGACCAAGATTGATCAAGAGAATGCATGGGGAGCTTAACGTAATGCGTAAGAGAAGTAGAGTATGGTGCAGAGGAATTGGACATTGCGAGCGAGACTTCTTTGGGGCGATGCAAAGGTTTCATGCGAAGTTTGAGCTTTTCGACGAGCGACGGGTTTATAAGGACTAGGTGACAACCATCGTCAATAAGGGCGTCAACGGGGAGGGGCAGGGAATCGCTGGCGCCATCTAGGAGGCAGCGCCAAAGAAGGTGCAGGATAGAATGAGGGGCACGAGGGGAGCTCATGTCATGAGAAAGATCGTTGTCCACGCTGCCGCTCATGTCGCTCTCACCCGTGACCGGGGGCATGACCACCGCGATGACCGGCTTGGAGGCAGATGCGGCAGCAGAGGAGGAGCCTTTGCCCTTGCGGGCCTTGCGAGCATCGGCAATGAGCTTCTCCATGACAGCGACATGGTTGTCCGCGGTCATGGGGTTGGGGCAGTCCGCGAAACGATGGCCAGCAAAGGGGTGGCGGCAGCGGTTGCAGCTGTCGTTGTCCCTCAGCAGCTCGTGTTCAGCGTCGGAGAGTTTGGGGGGGTAGGGGTTCGCGGAGGAGGAAGCCGTTGAGGCCAATTTGCCTGACTTCGGCTCGCGGCGCTTGGCAGCGCGCTCGTCGTTGTCAGACTCGCGGGTCTTGCGCTTGTTCTCCTTGTTGGCCTCGGCAATGAGGCGGCGCTGTACATTGAGGTTGCGGCGACGTTCCTCGTTGAGGCGGTTAACGGCGTGAATGTATTGGTCGAGGGTGGAGGCCGGCTTCGTGATGAGCTCTTTAAGCTTGTCGCTACGCATGCAGATGAAGCGTAGGTCGTCGGCCATGCTGGCCTCGAGCTGGTGGCGCGTCTGGAGGTCGCTGATGGGGGTCGCGTCCGCGAGGAGGGAGGTGTGGCTGATGAGCGCAGTGGCGAACTGGTCGAATGTCTGGTTGTCCGCTTGGTGCATGCTCATGATGTCGGAGCGCACCAGCGTCTCCCAGTCATTGTCCAAGAACTTCTCTTTGAATTCCTTGATGAATTGGGAGAAGGGGAGGACGATGAGGCGGGTGCGGGTGGTCTCGGGGCGGACCCAATTGGTGAAGTGCGGGTCCATGAAGCATCTGAGGATCGTTGCCACCTGCTTGTCGGCGGCCACATCCTTTGCGTTGAAGTAGTTCATGCAGGCGAGGATCATGTCGTCGATGACAAGCAGGGTCAGCTCACCCGTGTGGAGTGTCGGTAGTTTCGAGGCGTGTTTCTCGACATAAGCGAATTTGGAGGCGTTGGGTATCATGATGGACAGGTTCGAGTCGGTAGAGGAGTCTGAGGGGTGAGGTGCAGTCTTACGTGGGGGGGGGCAGGGGGGAGAGGGCGGTGATTCCAGTAGTGGCGAGGATTGCTCACTGGGACAGACGGGGGAGTTGGAGAGGCGGGCTGAGGAGCGGGTGCAGGCGTGGGTAGGCGTCGAGGGTAGTCGTCGACTCAGGATGGGCAGGCGTGGGGGTGGGGAAAAAGTTTTGGGGTTGTGGCGGTGCAGGTGACGTGGTGCCTGTGGGACGGTGGTGAGCTCAGAGAGCACGTCGTCTGTGGCACTGGGCGTCGGGGCAGGTCGTTCACGTCCTGAATGGGGTTGGCGAGGGCGACACCGGCTAAGCGGGACCAAAACAGAGGCAGATCGCGAAGATCTGCACATTCGGCGGCCGCAACGGTTGGTATTTCAAAAAAAGTGGAAACTCACTTTGGGATCCAAGATAAGGGAACCAAGGGGAGAAACACTAAGACAATCACACGAGGTGAAATAGACATGTTGCGTGGGATTCGAGAGCTAGCAATATACAGGAGGAGGAGATCGAGGTAAGCGGAAGGAAAAGGTGAGATCATGTGTGTCCGTATTTGTAAGTATAAGCCGTGTACGGGTTTACAGATACTCAAAGACACACAAAGGAGGATATATAAACATATATTTGTGGCCTACAAAAGGTACAAGTACATGTACAAACAGATACTTGTTCTCAGTCCAACCTTGTTCTATCACCAATAGTTGTCGATTTTTCGCCCTTGTGTTTCCTTTTAAGGGAATGCCCTTTTGGGACCAGCACGAGCGGCAGCCTTTCATTTGAGTCTCCGCCACACAGCAGTGTCACGCCCACGTAAAGGCAACATAGGGAATCAGTGTATGTAGGAAATCAAAGTCATAATTCTGTACTCTGACAAGCCAAAAACTGAAGGTTTGAAGTTCCAGAGTCATGATTTTTTTGGTTAATTACTACGGGGTGGCAGGCAATAATAATATTCATAGAAACAGATCCTGACTACTTGGATGAAAAAAAGTACAAGGTGGCAAGTATATACAGGTGGGTATCAGGCCTGAGAAGGTGCATGAAATTTGAAAGCATTGTATACCATCAGACTGTCTGATCCGAATGAGTGTGGCAGGAGCAAAAGAGCGGTCAGTGGAGAGCCCGAGGTAACATCGAAAACCCTCAGGGGCTGATATCCATCAATGACAGATACAGCAAACAGGCTTCAGGTCCGCTGGCAAGTAGTCGGCACTATGGACGCCAACAGTCCAAGCTGACAGCAGCGTGTGTTTCAGATATGCGCGACACAGTCGTGTGATGCCGTCACTCTATGGGGGAGGGGAGTTGGATGTCTACAGGGTTGCACCTCAGGTTGGGTGGCACAGTGTCACAACAGTGGTGGTGTGGTGGTGAGGAAGAGAGGAAGGGTGAATGTAACACGTAACAGAGTGGGGATTGAAAGCTGCAAGCTGCCGAAAGGTGGCCGAATGTAGCCTTCCTAATAAGGAGATGCTTAGTCACGAACCCAAGGGCAAAAAGTCAAAGACTATCACCAATTGAACGCAGGCAGAATATGCAATACAAGGTGTGTGTCATCATGAGAAATGGATGCAGTCTCCCATACTGTCATGGCAATATGAATGGTCAGTAACATAAAATAACGAACATTGAGCTGGCCACACCTTTTGCAAGAGCAAAGGATGTGTGTGCACAGTAGTATGGCTCGACTTTCAGAGAACTCACCACAGGGAAATGAACTATTAAAGACATTATTATAAGTGGCTGTCGGAATGGTATGTTGTGAACGATGCTTACCCATTACGAGATGGGCCTACAGATTCTTCCACCCTGGGTTTGGAATGGAAGAGGCGACGTGGGGCGATGGAACATGACCTGGATGGGGGGTAGAGTTAAAAACAGAAGGATTGCCACAAGTGGCTTTGACTGCAAGCATGCACAGAGAAGAGAGCCACATGCGGCATGAGGACATGACACAGCACCAAAGGGCCACAAGCAGCAGAACAAGCGGCACAGCGCTGAAGAGAAGGGAAGAGCCACATGCAGTGGGAAATGTGATGCAGCACAGAAGAGGTGACAGGTGGTGGGGATGCAAAAGGACTTGCGCGCAGACTTTGGGGGACAGGGGAAGGACAACAGATTTTGCCAGCGTGTTGCAGCAAACCAATGGCGGTACGAGGTTGAGAGGGGACCAACAGACGGAGGCAAGAGCTAGCAAGAGGAGATGGTGAGGGGAGAGAGCAACGAACTATTTGATGGCATCAAATCACACCATCCTTAGTAAAGTGTGTGCATCAAGTGGAGTTTGAATGACTTGCACAAGATTTGACAATTTTCCTGCTCGCATTTCCCAATGGCTGCGTACCTTGGCCTCAATGTGGATCTACCATTGTACTTTGCACCTCCCAGGGCCTCTGAGTTGTGAAACTGTTTCCTCGCATTTTTCCGGCATGTTTTCTGGATCTTTTCACTTCCATTCATACCATTCACTGGCATGTCTCTCTGCTCACTTCATTACAAACTGTTTGCGCAGTCTCAATGTATGTGACTTGTCTTGAATTTATTTTCGACCGAAAAAATATTTGCAGACCAAAAATGTTGAGAAGATGCAGAGAAGATGACAAGATGGTCACCAAAGACATAGGATGTTGCCCATAAGACTAAGACATCCTAAGATGCCAATCCAAAGACTAAAGATGTCTGTCCCAAGACAAAGACCCCCAAAGACGACTCTCAAAGACCTAAGACGTCAAAGACAATAGTGTAGTTTTACTGATGAAGCTAGGCCTGCAAAACCCTGGCCCATGTGGCACCTTGGAAATGAGGCTCAGAGGTTTAAACATCTTCAATAGACAAAAGGCGACTTATTTTGAACTTGAACTTCATTGACTGATGTTTTACGAGGCATTCCGAAGTTTTGTGGACATCCACCCCCTAGCCAAAAATGGAAATTGTCAGTTAGAGATGTTTGAAAAGACTGATGTGGGGCCAGTAGGAATTTTTATGGTGCAAAACAGCACTCACATAACATCTAGGATATACATATCCTGGTTCATAACAGTCTTCAATCTCCACACCTATGGGCACATCACACAAGCCTTGCTCATGCAAGCCACATGGCTCAAGCCTGCACCACCCATAAAATGAAGGCTGCATGAGCTGGGGCTAGGACAATAGTGACTAGGGGCCCTCTTCTCAGGAGATACACTTAGAAGGCCACACAGGAAGTGCAGCACAATGGCCACCCTATGGACTCATGATGCCCATGTCCACACAAAGCAAACATGCCATATGTACATGGGAATGCCCACACTGCTCAGTGGCATGTTTGTGATGCTGGATGCAGCAGTGTGGAGAGACAGTGGTAGGAATAAGAGAGGAAAAACAGAAGAGGAGAAAAGAAGAAGGGGTGGGCACACCTTGCTTGATGAGCACTGAGGCATGCAGTTGAGCTGGGCGGTTCCTCCAATGTTCTTACTGTTGATTGTGCTCACTGTAGCAGTCAGATGTGGACACTTTGTCCTTGGGAACAGACACAAGCTCATTGAACACCTTCTGGAACAGCAGCATGGCAGCTCAGTGATCGTGGGCACATTAATACTCACGGCACTGACAGACATGGTGCCAGGTGGAGCAGTAGGAATAATGACAGGTTTGGCGGGTGTGGGAAGGTACATTGAGCATGATGGTGGTGGCTGACCCATGGCACAGTACGTAGCCAGATAGTCAGCAATGTAAACATGGCTGCAGGTGTTGTTCAGGTTCTGCAAGTGAAGGGGCTGTGCCACCACTATGAGAAACTAATTTAGTGCAATGCAGGTGGCACAGCAAGTCCACACACAGGCATCTAAGTTGCTGCTGCTGAGCACCTGCAAGCAGCATCACCTGAGTCATGTCATCTGAATGCACTAACAATGGTTTATTCTAGACCAGTGATGGATCACTCACTGAAGACATGAATCGTTCATACAGAGACCAGTCAATCTGAGTTTAAGTCTCCATATGATGTGATCAGATCACATTTTTGGAACATGCTTCTTGTGAACACCTCGACCAGGGCCAATGATTATGGCTTGGTAGGTCCCAAAATTTACCTGACCCAATGTTTTGTCTGGACTTTTGGCCATGCACTGGTTGAACATTTCAAGTTTTTTGGTGAAAAAACTAGTGAAAAATGTTTTGAATTTTACAGCAATTTTTCAGTGAAAAACCAAGTGAAAAACTTGTAACTTCTTCATGAATTTTTTGAACTTCAAAACTTTTCAGCACTTTTTCAGAAATTTTTCACAAGGTTCAAAAAGGTCACCAAAATGTTTCAAGTTTTTCACCTACTTTTTTGGCGAAAAATTACTGTAAAATTCAAAACATTTTTCACCAAAATTTTCAGTGCAAAACTTGAAATGTTCAACCAGTGATGGTACCTCCCATTCTTTTGTCTGGATTCTGCTTCTGACCAGAGGCTCCCAATTTTTTTTCCGCGGACTTTGCTTCTGACCTATTTTTCACCAAAAAAGCTCCCAAGGCCCATCAAAAAAATTGAACAAAACTCCTCTAGTACTATGCCAACTGCCAAGCTATCTGTATGATTTTACACATCACTGGTTGAGCATTTCAATTTTTTCACCTTCTTTTTCAGTGAAAAATGTCGTTTATTTTTCACACATTTTTCACTGAAAAAGCAGGTGAAAATTTTAAAACTTTTTCAGCACTTTCTCAATTCAAGGTGAAAAATTCGAAATAAAATAAGAAAGTGATGAAAATGTTTTGAAATTTTCACCTGCTTTTTCAGTGAAAAATGTGTGAAAAATAAACGACATTTTTCACTGAAAAAGAAGGTGAAAATTTTGAAATGTTCAACCAGTGCATCCTTGAATTCCTTGCCACACAAGATCCAATTCAGATGGGTGCCACCTTGTGGCAAGGTCTTCTTCCTCTTCATTGTCATTCCATATTGTGTCCACAGGTAGATTGTCAATGTAAGGTTCATTGTCTGTGATATGCCAACCGACCGTCTGAGCACAAGCAAAACCTAAAACAAGGTAAAGTGGCACAGGAGGAAGGAAGGGTGTATGTGTGTGCAAGGTGGTTCAGACAAAGCCCAGATGCTTAAGTCAAATGGGGACGATAAAGGACAGAGAGTGATGAGAGCAAGAGCAAGGACAAGAGACTCAACGGCGACGATGAGGGCCAAGAGCTAGGACCATGAGGGACAAACTGAGAGTGGGAGCATAACAGAAACTGGGGACAACAATTTCGTATTTTGTCTGTAGAACTACCTACATTTTATAATACAATGAACATAGCAATAAGTAAATAAAATAGTAGGCAAATAGATGTGAAACATATCTGGGTCTCTGGGAAGCAAGGCCTGAGTGCATGTATAATAAAACTAAAATGCACTGGTTGAACATTTCAAAATTTTCACCTTCTTTTTCAGTGAAAAATGTCGTTTATTTTTCACACATTTTTCACTGAAAAAGCAGGTGAAAATTTCAAAACATTTTCATCACTTTCTTATTTATTTCGAATTTTTCACCTTGAATTGAGAAAGTGCTGAAAAAGTTTTAAAATTTCACCTTCTTTTTCAGTGAAAAATGTCTGAAAAATAAACAACATTTTTCACTGAAAAAGAAGGTGAAAAAATTGAAATGCTCAACCAGTGATGTCCAAATTAAATTGTAAAAGCTGTAGAAATGAGTAATGAAACCAGAGAAATTGAAAAATATGGTTAAGTCAGGGGTACGGGTGCATTTCTTGGAATGCAGAGTGTCGGAGTGGCGTTGGAGCCGGTGCCACAGTACTGGTCGGGGAAAGCGCTGGTGTTTGAAGTTGAACCCGGGATGATCCGATAGCACAGCCATCTGGGTCAATCAGCCCGATCAGTCCGATCAGTTTGATTACACAGCTGGATCCGAACGATGCTTATCATCTGCAAAACCAATTTGACTGTGGCATATATCAACAAGTTAGACATGTGGGAAAATTATGTAAATGATCAGCCAAAATTTTTGTCTGGACCTGATCTGACCTGGGTTACCCAAGTTTCCTTGTCTGTACTGTGGATCTGATGTTGCTCATTGACTTCTCGATTTGTCCAGACTCCCACCTGACTTCAGTTGACCACATTTCAGATTTTGTCCAGACTATGTATTCAACCTATGAAGCCATTATCATCAGCCCTCTCCTACCAAACAACTCTAGCTCGAATTTGATGCAGGAAAGACATCCAAAGGGTTCCATTTAATAGCTCTCAGGACAGAATTATACTTGAGAAACTTATTTTGTGCCTTCTGACAGGGGTTTTGCAGCACATCACATAACCATTGTTATGCATGTGAGAACTGCACTGTCATTGATCCCAGAAGTGCGTGAAATTGACATAAAATATTTCAATATTCATATGAAGGGAATAGAACAAGTTTGAGGCTCCCTCATCCCAATATATGTGCTTTTTGACAACTTTGGGGGACATACACCTGCTGAAAACGTGATCTAATTGTGCAATACATAAATTTTAAATCACCACATCGACCAGTCTGTCTACTTACGAGCTTGCACAGAATGGTTACTGGTCTAGGTTTATTCAGATCAAAAACATTAAGTATGAGTCCCCTGCTGGGCCATGCCACGGCCACCTCCCAAGTTAAATTCTGTCTCCTTTGAGCAAAACTGAATAATGTCATCTGATTTCCTCTTTCTTTGATTCTTATGGTCAATTCCTGATGGTCCCAGCCAACATCATTTTGATATAGCATGTGGATAATTTACCATTAGGGTGTTTCAAAATCTGAGCCCCAACTTGTGAACTTGAGGTCAATCAAGTTGGGGCACAAAATAGATCGGGGCTCCAAGTTGGATGTCAGATCATGGTCCGGACCACAATCTGACGTCCAACTTGGTGCCCCAACTTGAACTGGCCGATTTGCTCCATCCCCCGTCCTTCCCAGTCGCAAAATGTCGCCAAGTTGTGACCCAAGTTGGGGCCAAGTTGGGGTCAAAAATCTAATCATGAAACACCCTATTGAAGAGACAGCTGGACTGCCTGTGGAACAATGTGGCCTCTCTTAGTGGTCAAACTTACAAGAGTGCCTGCCCGAACCAAGTATGAACTCAGGCTTCAGGTTTCAAGTTGAATAGTATCTCGTTCCCACCGGCATAAACTCTCCGTCAGTATATCATACTTAGTCTGGTGCATGGGATCTTTTTGGAAGCGTGAGCAAAGACGCCAAACTTGAGTTGTAAAGTTGCTCAGTCAATGAACAGCCCGGGGCCCCGAGTTTCCCGTTTGAAAGCCCGCTTCCACAAAACTCGGCACCGACACAACAGGCATTACCAGGACTTGCTTCTTCTCAAATCTACAATTTAATTTGTCTGATGTTCCTCAGGCTTCCATCTCCAAGGAGCAAAAACATTCCCTTCGGTAATCTGACTTGATCCCGAATCGAACAGGTTCTGCTTGTGATTTGACTGCAAATCTTTGCAGGATCCAAACGTCAAGCACTATCAGGACTTCCTTCCCCACTTTGTTATCGCTCTGGTCCGATATCTTTTGTGGACTCCCTTGGCAAAAATGAACCTTGCCAGCCAGGGAAGAGGAAGGGGAACGCCCCGACCCCGAATCGAACGGGCTCTTCCGCTTGAAATTCAAGACCAGATTGAATTCAGCAGAGGCGTGCCACACGCCATCGGGTCTTAACGTCAAGTAGTATAGATAGCTAGATCTTAAGTTTTATCCTGCATTTTCCCCTCGAATATCTTCTGCACCTTGCATATTAAGAAGGAACTTCTCAAAGCAAGGAACAACCACGATACACTTTGTGTTGCATTTAACTGGTTGCTTTCTCCAAAACCCCCATGCTCTATTTGGTCCTTTATCCTCCCGCTTCCCCTCCTCCCACGACCATTGGCCAAAAAGAAAAGAAAAGAAATCAAAGGACCACACAAAGCACAGGGACCATCCCGAATCGAACGAGATATAGTAGATTCCTTTCTACCATTGAATGTACTGATCGGTGGCGTAAACCCTCTCCCCTCTTGATTGTAGGTTCGTCTCCTTGTACTCAATTTCGCGCACTCAACCGGGCCGAAAAAAAATCCGTCACCGAAGTTATGACCCGACCTCGAATTGAATGAGCTCATCGCTTGCAATCCAACTTCCCTTACATACATGGTCAGCGGATGCGCCACACGCGCCGTCAGGCCTTTCCTCCTCAGTTCCCTTCTACGGTGTTCCGAATATTCTCTAGACCTTTGCGTACAGTTCAACAGTAAACCTCCTCTTCAGTTGTAATTGCAATTGACTGTGCGCCCTCACAAAATTTCATCGACACGCGCCAAGTCCTCCCTGGAATTTCTGTCTCTTCCATTTCTCAACCCGGTCATTCTGTAATCCTGGGTTGACAGCGCCGGAGGGCTACGCGGGGGACCACTCCGGTGTGGCACGCCTGGTGGGATGCCTTTCCCTCGGCTTCTTGTTCGCTTCCACACACCGTTGGCTCATCTCCGGCCCCAGACTCCGGGCAGTCTCCACCGAATCCAACATACCATTCAACCACCCAATGTACTGATTAGTAGCGTGCAGCACATGCCATCAGGTCCTCTCGTCCCTTCTTGTGACCACAATTGTACTCAATTTCGTGCACTCGCCCCTGGCCAAAAAATAAACATGACTTGAACGTTGACCCAACCCCGAATCGAACGGGGCTTGGTTGTTCCACTGCCAAGTAAATCTTGCTTTGTCGGGTCTCCAGAATCCCTCGAATCCATTTGCCGTCGTCCAAATGACGACATTAAGGCGCACAATCGCGCAGTTCGTCTTCGCAGGCCGAAGTTCTCAAAACCTGTGTATCGCATTCGGATGCTTCACAGTACAGTATTGAATACAACGCGCTACTTGACTATCCTTGCTTTCTTTCTGCATATTTGTCGTTCATTGAGTTGATTTAATTGCCGTTGGTCGGGTTTTTGCCGTTTGACGCGTTCACTGCCGGACACCTAGAGCTTGGACACCTCGAGGAGGCGTTTCTCCGCCTCGTCGAAGTTGATCACCGACCAGATCGCGTTGAGGTACTACAGGCGTGGTTAGATGGGGAGGGAAGACGGGCGACAACGGGAAAGAGGGATAGGGGGGAAGACAGGAAGGAGGAAGAAACACACATCAGCCTTGACATTGAGGTACTGGAGGTAGAACGCGTGCTCCCAGATGTCGACGCCGATGAGGGGCACGAGGCTGAGGAGAGGGTCCTGGTTCGGCGTCGTCGCGAGCTCGAGGCGCTTCGTGGTGGGGTTGAGGCCCTGCCAGTCCAGTGTCAGCGTCATGAGCTATGGATACGCAAGGAAGGAAGAACATACGAGCCACCCCCAGCCGGAGCCCTGGATGCCGAGCGTCGCGGCGTTGAACTCCTTCTTGAGGTTCTCGAGCGATCCGAAAGACGCCTCGATTGCCTCCTTAAGCGGGCCCGCCTTGAGCACGCCGCCGTTCCCGCCCTTTTCGGGGGACGGCGCGAGGTTCTTCCAGAAGAGCGAGTGGTTGATGTGCCCTGATCCGATGCGATAACGATAAGCTCTTCTCGTAGCGACAGCGAGAATAAAGGGAAACGAAGGAAGGAAGGGGGGGAGACGAAGACTCACCACCGCCGTTGAACTTGAGCGCGGCCTGGAGGGCGATGCGCTCCTTGGGGGTGGACGCCTTGGCGTACGACGCCTCGGCAGCGTTCAGGGCGTTAACGTACGTCTGGTGGTGCTTTTTGTGGTGAAGCTCCATGATCTGCTTCGAGATGTACGGCTCGAGGGCATCGTAGGCGTAGGGGAGGTCGGGGAGAGTGTTGGACATGGTGGTAACGGAGAGAGAGAGCTGAGTAACGATGGAAGATGATAGAACCTGGATGACGTCAGACGGACATTCCCGAGCGAAAGACGCGTAAACGCGGCATTTCAGAGTCCGCTGGAAACCAGCGTTCCTGAGCGGGACCGTGCCGTAATTCTACCCACCTACGCTACTCGAGAATCGAAGCACGTCTGCGATTGAATTGAAGCTTTTGTATGAAGCCCCTGTTCAAATTTAACATTGATTTCAACTTGAGCTTGAACGTTCCTGGTTGCGTATGGAGCGCACCTGTTCAAGCCTTCAAGGTGGATGGGACCAAGGTCCAAGGTTGTAACCAGGATTGCCCTTTCGATTCGGGGCTAGGTCATGGTTGTTGTAAGAAACCTTTTTGTCTCTGCAGCACCCCGGGAGCACGTCTGCTAAAATTGTATGGGAGTAACGAACCCGTAAGCAAGATTGCCCGTTCGGTCGGGGCTCCGTCCATTCGCTCTTTAACGCTTGATTTTTTCAACAAAGCCGCGGATGAAGCCACATGAATTTAAGAATTCTGATAGCAGATGAACTGCACCTACGCACGATATTGATGATTGACTTGTGGCGAGTAAACAGGGGAACCCGTTCGATTGGGGAATCGGGATCAGGTCAAGGATCAGGTCGTGACGAGCTCCAGATCATTTTGCCCTTTTTCTCTAAGAACCGAGATGTGAATTATCTGACGAGGCAGCGGACGCGGAAAAGAGAGAGAGACCCGATAGCATGGGGCGCAACTCCTGAAGAATATCGGCCCAAGATACATCAATATGCTGATAGGGAGGTCACCCGTTCGAGTTGGGATCAGATCGTATAACAATGGGGAGCAAGGCTTTTTGAAGGTACACTCGATAGAGGGCCCGTTTGAGTGGTTAGTCCACATCCTGATCCCAGAGTAAAGTTTCTCCGGGCAAAATCCAGGAGGGAGTCAATGCATGGTGCGCGGAATGACCAGTTCGGTTCAGGATGAGGTTATCCATCGAAGACCTTTGACGCAGTACCTGTCCAGAACAAATACAATAACCGGAGGGAATAAATATTGCACGAAGACCTGATAGCAGATGGACTGCACCAGCGCATCATATCTATGCTATATTATGGCGAGTAAGCAGAAGGTCCGTTCGATTCGGGGTCAAGTCGTATCAAATACCGCTTCTGGCAATTTTTTCTTCTGCAGAACACGACAACAAGTTGCGTTCCCAGTGGTGCCTGACTCCTCACTTTCCGAGGCCCCGGGCCTAAGCCTACTTCGACTTAAATTTCGGAAGAGAAAATCAACATCGTCTTTCCCGAAAAAGAGAAAAGACATCTGAGACGTCGAATGCTGAAGTAGGGTGCTAGAAAGAGACTTGTTGGCGAATGGAACGCGGCCGCGAGACAGATGAAGTCTTCGAAATACCATGAGCAGCAGCAGACCCCGTTCGATTCGGGGGCAGGTCATATTCTTCAGTTAGCTGATGCTCTTTTTCTCACCTGGTTGAAACACAAAGCATTTTTGGAAACAAAGCCGAGAGAAAATGAAATGCACCCCAGCAAGCAAGGTCTGGAGGAAGGCCCGATAGCAGATGGGCTGCACCTGCTTGTCATATAGGAGATTTCGGAAATCGCCGCAGGAGAGCCCGTTCGATTCGGGATCAAGCCGTTCCAGTGCAAGTACTGATTTTTGCCAGAAGAGCGAAGGATAAGCCCAGCGAGACGGGGGAGTTACGGTTGAATACAGGTCAGGTCTGCACCTACCAGAAATAAACACCCTGGCAAGGCGACCCGTCCAACTTCGGGGCAGGTCTTCCGCTTGGCTGAAAGTGTGTTCTGACTTCTACAAAAGAAAATTCAACGAGCCACACTGGCAGGGAACAAAGTCTGGAGCGAGGCCTGATAGCAGCCTATGGACTGCGCCTGGTCACCACGGGCACTTTAGCATCTCGTCAACAGGAGAGCCCGTTCGGGATCAGGGAAACTCGAATATTTTTGCCAACAGAACCGAAATGTGGTCGTAGAGGTCGAAGAGCGTCGAGAGTGAAGTATCAAAGACCTTATAGCATGGTGCACGCCGCTTTGTTGTATACATCGGCAAGCACTACAACCCGTTCGATTCGGGGCCAGGTCATGAGGAAAAGGAAAGATCTTTTTGCCCAGGAGAGTCGGGTAAAATGACATAAACAAGAATAAGAAACCAGACCTGATTGAGCATGGGGCGCGACTGTCCAAACTCGCAGGACGACCCCTTCGATTCGGGATCAGGGGTATTGACAAGTAGATCCGTGACATTTTTCTCCACAAGGCGAAAAAGGCTCAGCCACTGGAAGCTGCCGAACGCCAGGACCATAGCACTAGTCGGTTCGGATTCAGGCCGTCTCGTTTCCGACTCAGCGTTATCTCGAACCTACGTAGTAATTCGGAGGAAACACAAACTGAAGAAGACCTGACAGGAAAGCAGGCGAGCAGACTTGAGGAGAGTCATAGAATGCAGGAGATAAGCATGGTAGCGCATGGTGCGCAGCTGCTGAATTAATTCCGGAAACGTGAAAGCAGCAGGGCCCGTTCGATTCGGGACCAGGCTGCTATGTAGAGGCCGCTTACATTCTTGCCAACAAGTATTGGCAGAGCCAAAGCTGAGACTCGGAATTTCAATAAAACGCAGGAGCGCAGGAACGGGAAGTAAAGGCTGACATAGACTTAGACTGCGCTTGCCGACGTTATGTAAAAGGGCATTGATTGCGAAATCCTTGCTTTTCCTACCAGAGCCGAGGGATGAATACAATAAACCAGAAGAAACAAAGACCTGATAGCAGACGGACTGTACCTGCGCATAATTCTCGCCGTGAGCAGAGGACCCGTTCAATCCGGGGTCAGGTCGTTCCATGATAATTGTACCCATTTCTTTTTCTGCCACCGCAAGCTGAAATCGGGCGACCAAGCTCGTTCATTCACAGGCATTGGTCCGCGTATAAATATGAATAGAATAGAACAACCGTCCGTACCAGAAAGTACAGAGTCTTGGAGCTATGGAGGGAATACAACGATATTGATTCCGAGATGAGTCTGAGGGGTGGGTGTGCGTAGATAGATTTAGATAGGAAAGAAACGTGTTAAGGAGTGGGGTGGGTAGGAACAAAGATCGTGGGAGGGCATGGAAGGGGGAATAGAGGGAGAAAAAGGAGATGCGTCATGCATCGCCCCACGAGAACGCGATAGCGTTGACGTTTCCGGGCTCAGCAGCGGGCAGCGCAGCGGGGCTCGTGATTGCGACGCCGGGCGCGGGGGGCGGCGGTGGCTGTCATCAAAGAAATGATACATCAGCACACCGCAAGAAAAGAAACACGCGACCGACCTCGAGCTCGGAGGACCCCGCATCGGCGGACAGCTCCGACTCGGATTCGGCGAACCACTCGTTTGCGGAGCCCTTCCCGCGCGAGAGGTCGGAGGGCGCCGCGGACGTGGGGCACGCGGCGGGCGTGGCGGGCTCCGGGCGGCGGCGCGAGGACGAGCGCGAGGCGGACGGCGAGGAGTAGCGGCTGTCCGCGTAGAGGTTGAGACTCGCCTGCGAGCGTGCGGGCGTCATAGTGAGGATCGGCGGGCGTCGGCTCGGAAGGACTGTGACAACGCGTGGGGCGGGAGACGTCGGGGTCGTGCTAGATCCGGGGGCGGGGAAGGTGAGGGAAGTGGGCGACACAGGGGTGCTTGCGCTGTGCAGCGTGAACGGGGCGCGGGAGCTGACGTTTACCATCTTCCTGAGCACAGATGTATCAGAAATGACAGGGCGCCGTGGGGGAGACGACACACCCTTCCTTGGAGCGCACAATGGTGCCCAATTTATCATTGAGTTTTTGGTGGTCTACCGCTATCGCGTCGGGGAGACCCGGACTGGGTGCCACAAACGAGTGAGAAAAACTGCTTCGAATGATGAAACGCAGTCCACGAACGACGAGGGGCCCGCTGAAGCTGGGATAAGACGTGAGGTTTCGTTAGGTATGACCTGACACAATGTGTCAATGAAAAATCCATAGCCCGGGAGTCGATGCGCACGGTGGATTCATCATCGGGGGTGCGGGAGCGAATACAACAAGAAAACAAACGGGCGAACAGCGACGACGACATGAAAACATGAAAAGACGGAGACTTTGGGCGACGGGGAGAAGGACAGAAGAAGTTTGGGGAAGACGTAAAGGAGTCAGGCTGATCGGTCCGTGATCAGATATCGGCACACTTTGCTCCGAGATCCGTCGTACTTGGTCCTATTTGTTCTTTGAGCGCCTACCGCTTAGCGGGGGCGCCTATAGGTTCAGCCCTCTTTTTTTTCTTTTTTTTCTTTTGGGGACGTTTGGTGTAGTGCCACGGCCTCTGCAGAAGCATTGCTCAGTGGCACCCGTCGTGCCGCCGGTGCTTTGGCTGAGGTGGCGAGCGGCCCCGGGCGGGAATGCATTTTGCGCAGACACGTGACACAATAAAGTCACGGTACTGTGTCAGGTTTACGTCAGCCGGGAACTTCCGGCTAGGACGCATGGCCACCCGCTCAACCACGCGTTTCAGCCCTCTTGTGATATTGAACGGGACAAACTTTGAATCGTTTCGTGCGCGGAAGAGACCTTTGGCATTAGCACACTTGTGGACTGTGTCAGATCTTCAATTCTGTTGATGCGTCCAAGGGCGCGAGCTAGACAAATCACCAAGGGGGGAGAGGTTGCAGCTCAGGCGAGGATATCACATCAATCAGATTCCATGGAGTAGAGGGGTGTGACGCGTTACTGGTTCAACCAATTCGACAGTTTGACAGCCACCGGAATTTTGCGGGACAAAACCGAAAAATTTCGACGATGGACGCCACCGGGCTAGGGCTGTGCGCCGTGCCCGTCGCGCCGGTTCGACGGGTTCCGTGCGACGGGTAGCCGACCCGTTCCGTCGGGTCCCAGAAATATTTTTTGACGGGACGGCAACGGGACACGGACGGTTTGAGAGGGCGACGGCCGTGACGGCAACGGGACGGCACGACGGGTGCGTACAATTTAAGTCATAAAATGGGAGGTTTATTGGTTTAAAGGCGTGGAGATAGACACGCAAGTTCATTTAGAGTGAGATGAATCATATGTTATAGTGAGGGTGGGCAGGAAAACGGTGCTTGAAGTAGGGCTGACCGGCAATCAACGGCGGCAATCAGCTCGCATATCACCTTCCTCTGCACGCACTGTTTGCACCAACACGTTTTGGACGCTTTCAACACCTTCAGACCCTAAACAGACAAGTGCCTAAGCGACCACTACTGTCTCCATTGAGCATTTTCACCCCTACGGCATGAAAAAGACTAACAATATCGAGTTGTAAAGGAGGTATTTTCCCGTAGCAACACTCTACAGGTCCCCTAACGCTTGTGCGGAGCTGCGAGCGACTACGACAACATCGCAAAAGCAAAAATGATTTCCTACAAGAAGCCGTCGCCTCCTGGCTGTCCATGACGGCCATCCCGTCGCCCGTCCCATTCCGTAGAGAGTCTTTGAATCTCGACGACGGGACGGGTTTGCCCGTCGCCTAACCGTCGAAACGACGGCCATGCCCATCGACGGGACGGCGCACAGCCCTACGCCACCCTCCGTGACGTGTGCCAAATTCGACACCGACAGGGGGTGATGCCGGTGTGTAACTGTCGAATAGTACAGTAGGGTAGGTCTGACCCTTTGTTTCCTTCTACTGTACCATTTCGACCAAAGGTTCACGGTATGTCACCCCATCTGGAAACACCTTTTGCGCATGTAGAGCCCCGGGCCACGCCATAGATTGTCGGCTGCGACATAGTTACCAGTAGACACGCCACTTCTCTGGAAAGCACCATAGACCCCCCGCTCTACACTGCTCTACCTCGAACCCATGGCTCTATCACAGACTCTCTCTTCTCCACCACTACACATAGAGTCAACACCCTGCATGTGCTTTCCAACGTGCTGACAGCCAGCGGCTGATCTCAGTGCGACTTCATAAAAGAGGCAAAGTCCGACTCGACAATCACCTCTTCTTTTCCCCCAACTCCCATCTTCTCTGACTTGTCCTGCAGTGGCCACTATTCCCTCCTTCAGCTTCAAATCCTCAAGTCCGGTCTTTTCCCTCAAACCAATCCCAAGCTTCCTCAAGCCCTGTATTTCTATTGAATGTGTCAAGCATCACCATTCTCAAGTCCTTCTGGCTTCAAGTTGTGCACTGTGCAAGAGTCAAGTCCGTAACTGGCATCTGTTAGGCTCTCTTGGAAGGCTGGAGTGTTTTCCAAGTGTTCTCCTCAACCGTCTTGTCCCTGACGCTGCAAGACATCATATTTCCGTTATATCCTTATTACACTACAGTCGAGTTGCTCATAATGTATAGGGTCACAATGCATAATGTTCATATTGCATAGGGTTTGGGCGTCCACCGACTCGGTAGGCAGGGATTTTATGCATTACTGCGCTATTGCATAATGCATAGGGGTTGGGAGGCCATTATGCATTTTTTTTGGCCATAATTTTGGGGAGATGAGGCTTGTTTTGTCCCTGGATCGAATTTTAATCACGAATTGAACACGATCACGGGTTATACCCAGTCGGGAATCGGAATCATTGTTCCAGGGCATGATGCTTGCGATCAAAGTCCCAGCCAAACATCTGAAAATTTTCCTCATGCCGCCGACCCCAAGACACAAAAACCTCGGGCTGCGCCCGCTATACCATATCATCATGGTGTCTGCAAGCCTGGACCACCCAAGGACGCACTGAGGACATCGGCTAATCCCCCGAAAGACACACGCCGCCAGCATCTCATGCTGTACAACTGGATGACAGTCTTCTCTTTTGTAGGCAAACACCTGGCGATGACCCAGCAGGACGTCGCAAACCATTTCAAAACCCTGCATACCGGATCTTTAGACTTCACCCAGGAGACTTTATCACGGAAACTCAAGCAACGGGGAAATGTCACAGCATGTCACATGGCGTGACAATTCTCGCATTGCATATTGCTCATAATGCATAGGATTTGGGTGTCCACCGGCCTTATGTGTTATGAGCAACTTGACTGTACCTATGTATTTTCGATGGCAATGCATTTTTTTTCTCTACGATCTGGTGTGATGTTGCATATGATATGTGAACCGGAACGGACCGGTATATCCATGCACACGTCAGCTGCGCTGCTCTCCTGTAGAAACACGTGCTCTATGTTGTGCGATGGCGTTCTATGGCCCTACGGCCCTATGGCTCTATCTGTCTACAATGCTCTCTGATAGACAGGTCCACTCTCTGATAGGGGGGACATGTCTCTGAGCCTCTGGCTCTACCGGCTCCTCCGTAGCTTGATGTAGCCATGGGGTGTTTTCCAGATGCTGTCACCTCAATTGTTCACTGTTCATTCCTCAGCAATCATGGGAACATTCCCATAAATGGCAGTCTGGCAAATGCCGGACCAGAAGTTTTGGTGTTTTTCGGCCTATTTAGGCCTCAAATGCTCATCGTCACCATCACCTAGGTCAAATTTGTTCAGTTCAGGACCCCCCGTCACCTGTCACCTGAACCTTTGGTTGAAATGGTACAGTATTCTTGAGTGACCTTTGACCCATTTAAAGGTTGTCTTCGCCTTCCGGGTTCAGAGACAGGCCACTGTTAGTTACATCGGTGGGCCGTTTACTGTGTTGAAGAAGCCTTCATCCTCTTGTCTGCGTAAGTTTATTGTCAGTCCATCTATCGCATACTATCTCGAGTCGCTATTTATTGTCATAGGTATGTTGTTGGGGTATGCTTCTATTGCTTCTTTATGGCCACAACCTCGCCCACTTGGTTCGATGGTTGTAGATCCTCGGGATTCTTAACGACATGTTCCCGATGTCGTTCGTCCCGAAGAATATTCCCGATCCTGCTTTGGCATCATCTTTACAGTTGTTCAGTGTTGAGCCGTCCGTGTAGATGATGATCGGTTCCTCGTTGGGTTCTGGATTGAGCCTCGTGTCTGGTGCAGTATCGCCACTTCTCATCCCTTCGGAAAAAATCCGGAATGTGTCAGCTAGGGTCCCGTGAGTTGTCACTTTCAGGTTGAAGTTTACCGAGTCTGGCTCGTCTGGGGTAGCCTTGGATCCTTGGATCCTTGGACCTCGCTCCAATTTTAGTGGCAGGGCTCAACAAGTTCAGGGCCAGATCAATGATCATATAACATCAGTGAGTCAGAGTGAATCACCGTACTGCTTCCTTTCAATACATGCTGTTGAATACAGATAGATATACGATGCCTCATGACACAACCTGCAGCTTAGGTAGCCAGAGGACAAAATATCATGATTGTGTCCTATCAGCTCTCCCATCAGGTTCCCAACGAACAAAAAAGGCAAAAATAGTCGCAGGCCAGCATGAGCAGTCAGTGTACCCTGACTGGGGTTTGTTGCAGTGAGTACAGAGAAAATGATGCAGATGCTATACCTGATCGATAGTTAGTCACTAAAATCAGTGATCACAGTTTCAGCCTTGCCGTCGGCACCAGTGGAAGCTGGCAAGACATTTAAAAGACAAGACGAATAGAGGAAATCACCACCCTTTTCTCTTCAGGTTTCTTCCACTTCAGGGTCTTTTCTTTGTTTCGTTCAAACTCCAAAGCGACACATGGCTCGCACTTTTTTCCACGTTCTCGCACTGGCCGCACTCAGCACTCGCTGTTCGTCATCTCATCCATCACTGAAGGTTGACGAAACTGAAGCTGACAGACGCCGCAGCGGTGCCTCGTCCCGCTGAAGTCTCACTTGCAATCCCGTTGTTCAGCGGTCTGCCAACGGTGTCCAGCACCATCCTCGGTGTCAGCCCGCAATCACAGACGACCTACGAGCTCCTCAAAGGTTTCACAAATGACAGGAGCTCCGGCCAGGCAACCGGTACGTCTTAGGCGCCCGCCCACCTGTCGTCTAACCAACACCCACCCATGTAATTAGCCACGCTCATCGAGGGGCCCAACCACCTCTTCTTCACAGAAGCCATCTCCACATCTGATCTGACCTTTAACATGGGCTTCGACTGCTCACTGAGTGGCGGCGCCGCCGTGTGCTTGGATGCTGACACATCGACGACGGCCACAGCGACACTCTCGCTTGCGACGTTCGTCGCGGACATCGCGCTGTTGCTGGCATCAGGGACGTCGGCGGGCCCTGCACAGACCAACAAGCCGAATTTGTCGACAGGGCTGAGGGTGTCAGTGGCGCCGGCCAGTGCATTCGCAGGTGTGTTGCTGGCGTGGCAGTTGGTTTGATATGGCCATATGGAGGGTCTGGTTGGCGCGTCCTGTTCATCTTGGTTATTCTACCATGCACCACAGGTCGAAACACATGCGTCCAAGTCGGCCAGCTCCGAATTCACCAACTTGAAGCCCCTGAATGTGGTGATACCCAGCGGTCCATCTTATTGGGGGAGCGCAGTGACACCATTTGATCCCAAAAGTGGATGGCTGTGCACATGGCGTCTTTGGATCTGTTTGTTGATGGTAGGAGCATGTAAATATTGAGGGTATTACATCTATATGCACTGTTTAAGCATGCATCCATGACTTACATTGGACATCCAGGAAAGGTTTGCTGCAAGTCCGGATAAGGCCGGCTGAGTTTGAATTTAATCAAACTCTATTCTGACAGATCAATCCACAAAACTTTTGTCACACCAACAGTGTCTGGGCCGGTCAAGCCGTCACCAGGGGTGGGTAGGTATCTTTGGGCAACCTACTGCCTCTTGGCTACCTCACTCGGATTTAAGAGCCCGACTCAACAAGGGAACATCAGAGTAAAAAAATTAAAAGTGTTTGCATTCAGGTGAATTACTCCGGTATCAACTCTGTAAAATATTGATTGACATACTGAAAAGATTCGATAATTCGAATGTAACTGCATAATATGCTAGTTGCTTGCTTGCATAGAGTAAGAGAAAATACAGGCAGCTCATTGGCTATGTAATAATTAATTTCAGGGTGTTGGGCTACTCTTTGGAGAGGTTTTTCAACCAGAGGGAACGACTGCAGCCAAACCGGGACCAAAATGGAGGGGAAGTTGGTGACTTCCAAACATCTGCAAGTGAAATATTACCCGATTTGAAGATCACATGGTAGGTAGGTTGACTGAGAGGGTTGAAATAAAGAAAAACAGCCCCAGTTATTTGATGGACAGAATGAACACCCTTGCTTCTCACCGCTGCTGCCTCAGCTCCTTCTTGCCTTTTTGAACTTACAGGACGGTCTTGTGGTTGTTTATCTACTCTGAGGGTTTTTTCCTTGTTGCTATCTGGACAGAATAAGCCCAAAGAATCTGGTTTACAAGAGTGTGAAGTCCACCTGCAAGGCCTCAGTTTGCTGCTGCCAAAAAAGCAATTTATTGTTGGACCTCTCTCACAAAGTGATTATCCAGTTACTTAAGTTTTAACTACATCAAAATTGTCACTTCCACCTGCCTAGCAGCAAAGAGGTGACAAAGAGCATCATAAGCAAATTCATGGCACTGTGTTGTGGTGATTTCTTCTTCGTGGTATAGCTTTCCAAGCTTTGTTTCCTTTGAGTTGTTTGATAAGACCAAAGGTCACCGAGTCAATGTAAATGCTGGCAGCAATAGTGTTGGCAAGGTTTGGGTTGGTTCAGGTTCAGGGAGCTTTTATCTGAATGCTGAACCTGAACCTCCCATTCGGTTCAGGGATCGCCTGAACCTTGAACCTGAATGTGCACGTTGACGTTCAGTTTGGTGTTCGAACTTGAGCTGAACCTGAAAAAGATCACTCTTGCATCCAAGGTTAAATTGGAGGTTTAATAAATAGGGAAGTATACCAACCATTCAACCTGTGTGTTTCAAACCACTTCCAAGCAACAGGAACATTTCTTGACAATTTCTTCATATCCCGCCGCTTTAGTAAGATATGTGGCTTGCATGTGACCAAGCATTGACACATCCACCAACATCTGCCACAGACAATTCAATCTGAGCACTTCAATAGACACCTAGAACTCAGATGAGTACCTGTATAAACAATTAGCCCCAGTGAGAATGGCATCGAGCTGGAAAGAGGCAGAAAGAGGCACATCGAACCATCAACGTGCCAAGCAAAACCGATCAAATGTGTTTGAGCGGGATTGAGTGATATTGAGCGAGCGTGAACTTCATCAAATATTCTGTCTTGTATATCGTACGACACTGCCCGCGCGGTACCTGTGTTTTGCCCACATCAAATTCTGCTGCACTGGCCAGCCGGGTATTTGTTTGAATGTGGCACGTGCTTAAGAATCGGATTTGGTTGATGTCATCTCTTCTTCTGCCTCTCCCATGTCCCTCGCCCACCCACTTCAAGCCAGTCCCTCCAGTCCACAAGAGGCATTTTGCAAAATGTTGAAGATACTTTCCCAAGGTTCTGACAAGCTAACAACTTCAGTATCTGTGATTTCCTCCAAGCTCTTCTTCACTCGCAAGGCCCACAAACTTGGCTTCATTACAATCAAGCTCAAGTTGGTCAAAATTCAAGCTTTCAAGCTTTTCAAGATGTGTCTGCATGCAAGCTCTCTCTGGGTACTTCAATGACAGTCTCTCGCCGCCTCAAGAAGTCTCAAGCTAGATCTGATTCTGAAGAACAACCTCAAGCATTGCAAATGATGGTTATGAGGACCATGCACGGAAGGCACTGAACACAGGGTGGGAGTGGGTACTGGTGCACTAGTGCAATAGGTATTGGGGGTGTTTGTGTTCCTACATACCTTTGTTTAATATATGGATTTTTTCCCCCTCAAAACAACTGGAATATCAGCAGGATAAATTTCCCGAAGCTATATTACATCACGTACATATGCGCTCTATGGGCCTCGATATCCCTCGACGGCACTCAATATCCCATCAAATAAAATCGAGGAAGATCAATATATGCTCGAATTTATCGAGCGAGATCAGGCCGCTCGCTCTCACTCTTTCTCACTCGATCCGGCTCGACACCTTTCTCACTGGGAATTAGCCACTGAAATAGTCAAAATGGAAAGGAGAAACAGCCTGAAATATTGAAAAATCCATTGCAGGTGGGTGATTTTGGGTTCAGGGTTCAAAGACATTCAGCAAAAAATCCTCTCATCCTAACGCTGAACTGAAATTGGTGTTCAGGTTCAGCAAATTGCTGAACCTTGAACCTGACCTGGCGTTCAGTTCAGTTCAGTTCAGTTTCGACCCGATTTTTGAACTGGACCTTGCCACCACTAGGCAGCAGATGACGAGCATAGGCTGAACTTGGATTTCAATTAGATACTTATGGTATGGATAATGAGTGTATTTGAAGAATAGAAATTTCATAAATATTAATCTTGCATGAGGTGCATGGTACAACTACTCGGAATAGGTGCGCTCCCCCATTCTGTAGTCGGGTTACCGGCATACAAAACATATTTATGTAATGATGGCCCTACATCAGGAAAACCGCAGCTACTGGTATGGCAGCTATGGAAGCACTATGCAGCACTGTCCAGTGCTGGACAGTGCTGCATAGTGCCCCATAGCTACATCAGTTCCGTAGAGTGCTGCCTTGTACTGCATAGTGCTGCATAGCCATTTTCGGTTTCCCTGATGTAGCACAAACAAGTCGTGTATTTTTGACGCGTCGACGCGCAACCGACGTGTTTTTGTTGTCTTTAGAGCACTGGAACATCACAAACATCATATTGGAGGTCCCTCTCAACTTCAGAAATGTGAAGCTACACAGCCCCAAAAAGAAAGCTGGTGCTCCCGACAATCAATGTTACTGTAATCAACACTTTGCTTCGAGGTTGTTCGAAGTGACTGTGTCACATAATCACACCCTTCCCCAACCAGACATGCTGTAGATGGGAGTCTCCTGGAAATCTCGCTTTCTTTCGGCCCTGTCGCTGCCACTGCTTGCGCTGTGCTATTCGCAGGTCCCGGAAACTTTCGAGGAAGAGCTGACCCTCCGCGCACTGCGCGATGGCAAGGTTGCGGCCCGCTTCTCCTTCAAAACACTCCTCGAAGACGCGACCCCGCGCAGCCCACTCAATCTCTCGGTGGAAGATGACTGTGTGTTCTCCTTGCATAGACTCGATGCTGCCATGACCCACTGGATACAGCCCAGCATTACACGCTCTTCCCGCTCGCACTCGGGCAGATCCTGCGCGAGTACGCGGTGACGGAGCTGCATCTGACGCTCAACGCGGGCAAGTGGGACTATGCACGGTGGGGATACCCGACGAGCCAGATGTTGCGACTGGCGCAGAGCTCTGGGCCTGGATGGGCGACAGCACCGCGGTCTCGTATGTGTCGCACCACCATTTCTGCTACCCTCCTCATTCACACGTTAACAGGGTCGACGCGCGCTGGCGCGACCTGCGTAACGCGCTTGCCGGCCTCTTCTGCGCGTCCCTCGCCGCGCTCGACGAGCAGCGCACCACCGCGCCCGCCGCCACCTTCACGCCGCACGGCGCCCTCCCCGCGCTCCCGCACTCGATGCGCCATGCGGCGCTCCCTCCGAGCACGTCTGCACCGAGAACCTCACGCCGTTCCTCAAGCTTCTCCCATGCAAGGCGCGCGCGGGCGCCGCATCGCTGCTCAACTCGCACCGCTCTTCGACGCGGACTGGCACGGCATGGGCCTGCACGTGCAGTGGACGCCCGCCGGCGTCGAGGTGCGTCTGGCATTCCAGGCCGTGTTCGACCCGCTCCGGTCGGGTGGAACCAAGCGTGGTGCGTCCATCGTTGCCTTTACTACACTTTGCAGGCACTGACGTGTGCCGCCGCAGACTGGTCGTTCTCCGCGCTCTTCGACCGCACGATCGTGCGCCGCTGCCCCAGCGCGAGTGCGAGCAGCGTACGCGTCGCGCTCCCCGTCGGCGAGGCGTACGGCATCGACCCCAAGCCCGACACCGTCGAGGGCGGCTTCGCGGTGTTCGACCTCCTCGCGCGTGCGGACGCGCTCGACGTCGCGATGAGCTGGCCCGCGACGTTCGATTACCAGCGGGGTCCGTCTCCTCTTTTATATCCTCCCCCCTTCTCACGCCCCTCCAGCCCTGGCCCCCGCGCAACGGCCGATATCACACTCAGCGGAGTATATATCGGTCGCACGTACGCTGCATGGCGCGTCGCAGGCGCACGGTGCGCTCGCGCTCGCGATCACCAACGCGGGGCCGCGCGATGTGCGCGCAGCGTACCTCGAGACGGTCCCAGGGAGCTTGGTGCGGTTTATCTGCACACCGTAAGGGTTAGCGTTGGCGAGAGAGCGAGGGGTGAGTTTTTCATTATGGATTCGTTTTTGCGGTCGTTCTCCTCTACATTTCGCCTCTATCGTCCACGTCCCCTGTGTCGCTCGGCACGTTATGTTATCGTCCTCAGCTCCTCCTGTGCCCGTTGCTAACTACCGCCCACAGATGACCTCCTCACGCACCTCTCCTATGCGCCCTCCCCTCCCTCGTCCTCGCCCCACGTCCCCGCACACGGCCTGCACGCACACCTGACGCTCCCCGCACACAGCACGTTGCACCTGCACGTCGGCGTGCGCAAGGCGTTCCTGCGCTACACAGAGCACCCGCCCGACGCGCAGCGTGGGTGGGACTTGCCTGCGGGGGTGCTCGTGCTGCTTGATATGCCTTCATTCGGTAACTCCACTGGTGCCGCAGACGGGATGCAAGACGGTCCCGCAGCCGCATACGGAGCGATCCGCATCTACACCCCCGCGCTGCTCGTGGACCTGGCGACGCCGGACTTCAGCATGCCGTACAACGTGATCATCTTCAGCTGCTCGCTCGTCGCGTTCCTCTTCGGGAGCGTGTTTAATTTGCTTACAAGGCGGTTTGTTGTGGTGAAGGTGGATGGGTAGAGGGTGGGTGAGGGTGGTGAATGTGGAGGCACGGCTATGGGACGTCTTGTGAGGAGCGACTCGGGGGCCCGGTGTTTCGAGGGCGTCCTTGTGGACTCTGATATCCGAGGCGATATCGCAACGAGGGCATGGCAGGCTACGCGAATTTGAAGAGAGACTGGGCGAAGAGAAGACGAGGACGAGAACGAAATATGTAGGCGAAACGGATTCTCGGTAGGTAGGTAGGAATACACAGTATTGCTCAGGAACGCTGCGCCCTGGGCATTCCGAAAAACGCGTCCAGTGTAGAGCCAAGTCACAAGTGAACTTCACGGCGTACCCAACATGAAAGGAATTCGAACCAGCACACCATAAAGAAGAATGAAATTACGCGACATAAATTAACTGGATCTTGTATATACCATAAGCGGTAGTTCACACTACAGACGCAGTCTAGACCCTAAACCCGCTCATTGACCCCGACGTGCTCCTTATCGCCCACACTGCTCCCGCTCCCGCCGTCCGCGGCCGCGAGCGCGGCGGGCCCATGCCGCCGGTGCAGCGCGTGAATGTCGTGGTATTCGCGGTGTACTTGGGCGACGACTGGCGGGGAGGGGCGTCAGTGGTGAGGGAGATAACAGAAACGCAAAAAACGCACCCCGATCCGAGTCGACGAACATGAGCTCGTACACGACGTACGCGAGGAGAGTCGCGGGGATGTTCGTGAGCGCGGCGATCGCGGCGTAGCCCGGGACGCCGGCGGCTGCGGGGAGGAGGGCATGGTCAGTCAGTATCACTATTTCAATTTCATTATGTGGCGCCGAGGTACGCGGGGAGCGGCGGCCGGTGCGTCGGCAACGATATCGTGACGGCCGCGCACCAGAAAGAAGTGGGAATGGGAAGGAAAAGAACGCACCCTCCTTGCCCCAGATCGTCATCGCGGCGAAGCGCCCGCCGAGGTCGCGCGCGGTGTTGGCGGCGAGCCCGACGCGGAGAAGCCCCAGATGGCGGCCGCGCTGGAGTCGAAACGGCGGTTAGTTAGTTTTGCTCGGATGCGGGCAGGAAGGAAGAGAACGCACTAAGCCAGGGCGATGATGAACGGCGCGGCGCTGGGCGGGACGAGCACGTTGCTCGGGTCGACCGAGCCGAAGATGACCATCGCGAGGAAGAAGTCCTGCATATACATATGCCGCGTCAGCACATCCCGGTGGCGCTACTAGAATTTCGGCGAGGCACGCACAACGACGAACTCGTTCACGAATACCTGCCCGAGGTTGCTCCCCGGGAGGACGTACAGCCCGAAGATGCCGGCGGGCCCGTTGGGCGTGAAGTTGATCGCGGCGAGCGTCGCGGGCGGGAGCACCTCCTGGATCTCAAGCAGCGGCGTGCGGTACTGGAGGTAGATGAGCAGGCACGCGATGTAAGCGCCGAAGATCTGCGAGGCGATGTACCTGCGGGGCGTCAGTGGGGAAGGAAAGAAATAAAATAAAAGAAAGAACTGACCGAGCGCCCTTGAGCGGGGGGAAGCCGTTGAAGAGCATGTGCACGATGGTGATGCAGGGGTTGAAGTGCCCGCCGGACGTCGCGGAGCAGATGGTGATCGCGAACAGGATGCCGCACGCGTACGCGAAGCCGATCTGGAACAGCGCTAGCAGAGAGGAAAAAGCGTTCATCAGCGCCGCTAGCAGATGTATTGGGAGGGAGGGAACGCACAAGAGAGCCCCGCCTGTTTTGTGAGGTTGCCGACGACCCATACGGCCTGCGAGCCTACGCCGGCGTATACGCTGCGGAGGGGGCGTTAGCACGGCGCGCCGATATCTCAGATAGCGCGGGGAACCCACTAGAAGAACACGCCCATCTGCGGCACCTTGAGCATGAGTACTCGCCGTCGCAGCAAGGATTGGGTCGACGTACCGCCTCTGCGAAGGACTCTGCAAACCAGTGGAGCTTACCGTGGCGCAGGCGCTCCCAGCCGGCAAGGACGGGGGAGCGCTTGTGCAGGTCGGACATGTACACGATATCGCCATTGGCGTTGGCGTTGGAGACAGTCGTGGCCATTTCTGCTAGAGGGTGCGTCCGATGAGAACCACGGAAGTTACCCGCGGGCCATCTCTTTTATAAGGTGTAACAGCGTGGAAGCGACTGTCAAGCAGGGGCAACCAGAATGAACCGTTTGATATACAGCCGTCCCATGATCACCTCGTGATGTGTGGAGAGTAATTCGGAGTTGAGTACTTGGTTAACCTCGCCTACGCGTCGGCTACGCTGCAACCCCATGTCGCGACCGCCCGCACTGCCCGAAGCACAGGGCGCGGCCTCCACCGTCCAGCGCGATTGGCGCACATGCAGCCAACGTTACAACATGTAGCCCCGTCGGCGCGTTCCTGCCTCCGATGTGGGCGCCATGTCATAAACTCACGAGTGATCCGTCTGCTGATGTGGTGCCCAGCTACTAACCCCACATGCGGGGAATCGGGGGAACCACGCATTGGATTTGGGCCTGGCGCGGCGCCGCGAGCAATGCCGCCTCACTGCTGCGCTGAGCCGTTTTGGGGTGCCATGCGTACACGATCGGGGTGGGCGCTTATCATCGGGTAGATCCGAGCAGCTTGGCGACACGTGTGCTCTCAAATTAGGTGGAGGTCTGGAGGATGAGACGCGGATCTTTAGAGAGCTTGCTACCAAGTTGTTTTAGACTATGAGAAGATATAGTCTCCATCCAGTGCACGTTCGGTGGAAGAAAATGAGGACAGGAACTTTTCAGTCTCCTTTGGCTTGGTCATTTGCAATAGTGATTGCATGCAACTGGCGTGGCGACCTGTCATCTGGGTTCTGTGATGCCGGCATATCCGACAATCATTCATGTGTATCATCACTGTATGATGGCGTTGAAGGTCGAAGCAAGACCTAGACAAATGAATACGAACTCGGGCCCCCGAGACTTGGTACTAATTAGTGGGAAACTGTCGCTCCTGCGCAACATGCTATATTCCAATTTCCACGAACCCGCGTTCCTGATTATCGCCCCATCTGCAAACCGATACCGGCTCGGTCTAACATTCCATGGCCAATCAGATACAAGGAAGCTCAGGATGACCTGATAGCACACGGTGTGCGTCTGCGAAATGTGGGGGTTAAGATAGTACTGGTACCATTGAGCGGAGGAACCCTGTTCGACTCGGGGTCAGGTCGTAAGGCTCCAACCTTTTCCGTTTGTAAACGTTTTTAAACGGTAAAAACCGTTTTATTTCCGTTTAGTTTGTGGGATTTGGCAAACTGTTTATAAACTGTTTTAAACCGGTATAAAGGGTTTTATTTAAATAATCACTCACCTGGGATGAGGGCCAGCATGCTTGCTGATAGTTTTCAAGGTCCTAAATGGTTAACTTGGGCATATTCTAAGGATCCTGAGTGAGAATGGCTAAGACCTGAAAGCCTGAAGGCTTGGACAGACGTACGGTTCTTGTCACCGGCTCCTAACCCCAATTTGGACGGTATCTCACGTGACTGATCGCGTCCGGCTGTTACCGAACTTGGCTTCTGCACCAGCATTTCTGGTTCAGGTTTGTCTAAACCACATAGAAAACATGAGAAATATACATGTGCATCAGTCAGAGCCAAAAGTATGTGATTCCAGCTAAGGAATCTCTTGGGAATGTCCCTGAAATTTAACCCCTGAAAAATACCGTTTGAAAACTGTTTTAAACTGTTTCCTTACCGTTTCCGTTTGTTTTATCCAATTTGGCAAACAGAAACGAAATGGTTGGAGCCTTATCAGGTCGTATCTCGCTGTCTTTGAGACTTTTTTCTTTTTTAGTCATCAACGCACCAATAACTATGTGCCTGTCAATCCCCATAATCTGTACGCAACACAAGCCATTCTTGGGCCTACCACCACCGCAAGCCAAATTTATCCCCGGTCAGTTCATTGTTGCCTGCCATATTAATATTTTTTGATCAGCCGCTGCCGGGAAATTCATGCGCTCTACAGAAGAAAAATGTGAACAAGGAGAGACCTGAGGGCATATGGGGTGCATCTGCATGACATATCATGATGTCGAAGTTGTCCATAGTAAGCAGAAGGTCCCCGTTCGATTGTTGGTCAGGTCCCAATTTTGTTTTAATCAGGGAAGAAAATCTCGATAACGTGAAGAAGTGATCATGAGTCAGAGTTGAAGACCTTATAGCACATGGTGTGCATCTGCAAAGTATTCACATTCACACATGCCTACTACTAAGCAGCAGGTCCTCCCTGTTCAATGTGGGGTCAGGTCATTGTTCTGACTCCTGGAGAAGTTTTCTTTTTCAGAATCTCATGGAATTCGTGGCACAAACTGGAGGAAAGTTTGAGGTACGTATGAAAAGACCTGATAGCACATGGTGTGCTGGTGCATGTGCCAAATATATGGGTGGAACAAACCATCTCAGCAGAAGGTCCTTGTTCAGCTCAGGGTCAGGTCGTGGCTCTGGGATGTTATGTCTTTTTTTGGAATATCAAGGATTATTCACAGCATGTAGTGGAGGGAAGTTTGAGGGTGCATAAGATGTCGACCTGATAGCGCATGGTGTGCATATGCCAAATGTATAACTGCAAAGAACTTGCCTCAGCAGAAGAACCCTGTTCAATTCGGGCTCAGGTCATATGCTATGTCTTTTTTCAGGATCTCAAGGAATTTTTTACTGCATGGAGTGGAGGATAGTGAGATATGAAAAGACCTGATAGCATGTGGTGTGCATCTGCGCTAAATTACAGTGCAACAACTCGTCTCCGCAGAAGGTTCATGTTCAACTCAAGGTCAGGTTGTGGTCCTGGGACAACTGTCTTTTTTTTTTTGCAGAATCTCAAGGAATTTTTTACTGCATGTAGTGGAGGATAGTTGGAGTATGAAAAGACCTGATAGCACGCGGCGTGCATCGACAGTGCAACATTCCGAGTTCAACCGGGGAGGCCATCAATTATGGGCTAGGGTTCGGTCACAGTTTTTCTCTTGCACTCAACACTGCCACAGTGTGCTGCCAACTTGACGATATACATACTTTTGGGATAGCAATCAGTCGCTCTTCCCCTGTTCTACATGGACAGGGTGTTACTCTCTTTGTATGCTCGGTTCTTCACGATACTGTACTATTTCGACCAAGTCTTCAGCCTATGTCACGTGTCACCATAGGTCTTCCAGTGTTCATCCTAAGGCCTTGAATCGTGTTTTGAGAACCCTTAAGGCCTTAAATTTAAGGGCACTTTTAAGGCCTTAAGAATATTTTCCCACGCGATCCGGCACAGCCAAAAAAGGTGATTAAATTGTAAACTACTCGCGATACTCATCCTCCGAGTCAATCTCAATTGCACCATCATCGGGGTTGTCGTCCTCCGCCACATCTGCCAGCGCCTCCATCAATATCTCCTCTTCCCGCATTACTCACATCGATGAGTGCGGGGTCCGTCGCCGGTGTCCCGAGGCTTGCCAAGTGTGTGTTGACACAGGTCTTGCAGTATGTGTGGTACATGGTTTCATTCTTGGCATCCCCGCGATAGAAGTAGTCCTTCAAGGACTTCGGTGCCATGCTGAGAGAGACGTGTCGACGTGGTGATGAAAAGATTCGGTAATTGAAGAACACGTGATAATTTAAGGCCTTAACAAGGCCATAAAGGTCGGCCGAAAATCCTTAAGGCCTTAGGCCTTCGGGCGAACACTGACTGGTCTTCACTTTTGCAAGTCTTCATTCCTTGGCAATCAGGCCAACATTACCGTATATGGAAGTCCGGCAGATGCCGGAACGAATTTTTGGCGTTTTTAGGCCTATTTGAGCCTCAAAAACCCGCCGTCACCGTCACCAAGACCAAAAGTCTTCAGTTCAGAGGGCCGCGTCACGCATCACCTGAAGACTTGGTCGAAATAGTACAGTATCTTCGAGTTCAAGTTTGGATGACCAGCCACTGGCCTTGGGCTGTCGGAGTTTGGGCTTTGGGTAAACTCTTCCAGCATGGCTATCAAGGGTCTTCTGCTGCTCGTGCACATCCGGCTCCTTCCATCCAATCGCTGCTGTTGACTCCAATTCACAGCCCCGGTTCGTGAATTAAGCGGGCATTTTAGTTAGCTACGCTTCTCTAAATATTGTAAAACAAATAATTCGGCCCGACACTCGATTTGATATATCTGATTTGGGATTCAACAAAGTCTAATAATCTTTGTTTTACAATACTTAGAGAAGTGTAGCTAACTAAAATGCCCACTTAATTGATTAGCAGCACTTTGATTGGCTGCTAATCAATTAAGTGGGCATTTTAGTTAGCTACACTTCTCTAAGTATTGTTAAACAAAGATTATTAGATTTTGTTGAATCCCAAATCAGATATATTAAATTGGGTTTCAGGCCGAATTATTTGTTTTAAGATATTTAAAGAAGCGTAGCTAACTAAAATGCCCGCTTAATCCACGAACCGGGGCTGTGATTGGCGTGCAATTACAAGAGGTGCGTGATCTCTGGATCTCAGACATTGATCTGGCCACGCGAGCACCACTCGGTGATTTCCGAACAGCCTTTCGGCGAAGGTTCGGTACACTTACTTCAGCGTCGGTCAAGATGTGAGTCCACCAAGTCCAGTTGTCGTGCGACATTGCATTTTTCATTCAATGCTAGACCCCATATTTACTATTGAATTATGTACCTATGATCCAAAAACATTGTAGTCGTCAAATGAGTTGGACTCCAAAGATATTGCACCATTTGTTCCAAAGTACTGCGCGGGTTCCTTGGACAACATCCCCTATCTCCAACGAAGGGTTTTGATTCTCAAGATAAGTATTAGGTGGGAATGGAAGAGACGGAGTTAGCGGAAGTGGATGAGAAGACCAAGAAGTATTGACATGATTGCTAGATGTGTACCAAGAAGTATTCTCGTTCCTATTTGACAGTGGACCATGTACAGTATGGACAGATTTAGTGGCTTTCCATCTTGGGTGCAGGGTTTACGCGTCGAGAGCGCGAAAATGGGGGAGGCAGTCAGACGCGAGTGTTGATGAACTGACGGCCGCAACAGTGCCGCTGAGTCAGACCTGCCTTATTTGGGGGTAGGTCGGTCGTGGGAACATATCCACGATCCAGAGATCACGCACCTCTTGTGCAATTATGTAACTAATTTGGTGCCATTCTACTAATCTGGGCGATAACTAGGCGATAACGAACTCGGCGCTTATTCCTTTGCGGTGTTCTCTTTACCCTCATCACTATCACACATGGCCTACCAAAGTCATCTTTCTGGACATGACATGGAAGCGAGCCAGCACGTCCTGATCTCTTTCACCGCAAGCGACCTAACTTGAGTCCAGATCCACTGGCCCTGGCGCCTTTTTTCCGCATGCACAGCACTTCATCGTGGCAGGCGGGGCGTTTACGAGCGTGATCAATTATTTCCCCGCCCCTTCACACATCGCTCCAAGTCAGCGAGTCTCTGCATTTTGGATATATGCTGACTGATATATGGCGCATTTAGGTGAATTCGCAGACTTTCGCGTTATTCGGCTGGGGGACATGGATCTGCGGCGGGAAATTCGACTGGAACAGGGATCGCGGATGGATGCAGGACATGGACCGTCCTCTGGTCTGCGACGGATCCATGCTGTGCGGCTTGTTGGGTGCGCATCCGATATGACGGCCATCGTATACCAGGGACGTAATGCAGAGAAGGTATCCATTCTATACATATGTTCGTCGTTCGGGAAGCTGATGCTCTTGCACTGCAGGAGTGGCGCCGGGAGATCCACAACTATTCTGGTATCCGGTGGGTTAAACTTGATACAGTTAGGTTTTGCTTCACACGACGGAGGTCAGGCACCCCAACATCGCACAATTGTTCGGCATCGTCAGTTCAGATCGTCTTTATGCTACAATCTTCCACGATGGTGAGTATTGTCACTACAATCATCCCATCCTATTCTCCCAATCCCTACTAAATAACTTTTGGCAACCCAGAGTGGATCCCTATCCAACATTTTCTCACCCTGTTCAGCGACTCGGTCGTCGCGACCACATATCTTAAGGCACATCTCGTATGTTGAACGTGTATCCTTTGGTTAGTATTTCGCCTAATAGTGTTCACCTTGTAGGGAACGGAGCTATGGGTGAGATAAGAAAAGCATGTGTCTGCGCATCCTTGACGTTCTGATCCCAGGAAGCTGAGGAGTATGTTCGCTCCATCTCTGCGACACAGTCGGTGAGTTTCCTTACTATCTGTGTCTTTTGTATGCACACCCTAACATCCCGGGTCTTCTCACAGGACACTCCATGTTACACCCTCTGGATACGGCGCACGACCAGCCGCATCTGCATCGAACTCGTATCCAGTCCCACCCAGTCGCTTGTCTTCCCATTTATATCATATGTAGAGCATCAGCCGCTGGTCACGATGCCCATGTCCAGACTCAGCGAGTCCATGGTCATCACAGAGCTGGGCGTAGCGCAGTACCACACCCTTGTCACCGGGCGCTGGACAACACATCTGGTGCCTCCACACACGACAGTGCGCGTGGGAGCCATTACAGTTATCGCCTCCGGTGCACACAAACTCAAAGAAATCGCATTACTACGAGACGTTAATATTGATATCGTGGATTCGGGCTGGTGTCTTGATGCTTATGCGGACATTCCGTCGGTGGTGCTGGAGAACGGCTGGACCCGGTGTGTACTAAACTACTGCCGCGCTTTGGACTGCATCCCATTTTTTGCCCACCGACCTGCATAGGTATGACGCAGCCGCCGTGCTAGATGCGGCGTGTGTGTACAGGGAGATAGCATACCCCGGCGCGCGGAACGTGTGGCTCGCGCAGGCGACTCATGTGTTCACCCGCTACAGGGTCGCAGCATCCAACTATGCAGACTATTGTGCGTTCGGCCCTTGTCTTACATCTCATCCAGGCTGACCGTCGATAGCACCGGTTGATGCAATTCACTACGAGCTGAACTTCGCGTGCTCGACACGCCGTCCTCCGGGGTACCTGTTTTTGTGCCCGCTGGAGGACCTCCAATTCGGGGGACGATTCCGGCACCCGCCTTGCGCAGCATACTGGTCGCTCGACCCGTTCCAGGGCAAGGAGTTGCCAGGTTGCATGTTCCCCTCCATAACGCTCGAGGTCGCGGCGTATCTGCCGGTGTGGGACTCGGCGGTGTATGAGGGTCTGCGCAGGTTTCACTCGGCAAAGGGCTTTGACCCAGATAGCCAGGATGTTGCACAGCACCTCGGGTATCCATTGTACGAGCTAGCCGTGGACATAGACTCAGAGGCCCGGACTCGGTCATTGATTGTGGGTGCTCTTACTCTGTTATCTGCTAAATGTAAACTTCAACAGGTGAAGACGACAGTGAAGAAACATTCGGCGGAGATGGTGAGCGCTCGCCCGAACTGAACGATAATGTCGTCGGACGAAATAAAGGCACGGAGGCCAGATTGCTGATAGACACGCATCCCGGTATGGCATTCATAGCGACTGAGGAAAGCAACTTGGTCCACCTAGGCAGCAATGGTTGGACCGATTGAGCATATTTCAGAGTGGGTTAGACTGCAATGATAGCTCACGGTGTGCATCTGTAAAATGTTCGGCAGATTTCTCAACTGCACAGAAGGTCCCTGTTCGAATCAGTATCAGGTTGTAGTAAGTTCCTGAATCTGAACCCCTTTTTTTCTTCAGCAACAAGAAAATAACACATTGAAGGGAGAATATGGAGTGAAAATTGAGTGAAAGACTTGGAGAAGACCTGGTAGCACACCGTGCATCTGCAAAATGCTTATCTCGAGCGCAGGTGTCAGCAGCGTCCGTTCGACTCGGATCAGTTCGGCCAAAATATTTTTATAACACTGGCCAGCGGTAGTTCAGACATCAGCAAAACAGAAAGTGTCTGGTTGATCTGGCACCAGACCAACCAAACGTGCCATACCGCCAGAATCAGATCTGGCCGCATAATGACACGCCTGACGCCACATTCACTTCTGGCGGCCACACACATCAGAATGTCCTTCTGACACCAGGATCCCCGCCAGATTTGCAGCCATTTTTGCACCAGAACTCAGTCAGATATTCATCGCTCACTTAGATTTCAATTAGACGAACAATTCAGGCGGGAATTGGTGACAAAATGGTAATCATTGGAATCAGGTAGAACAACGGCACATGAGAATACATAGTATTGGGAGAAAATAAATCTATGGAAGCATTTTCAGGATATAGAGCTGCGGTGAGAATGCGATGGGGTTCCAAATGCGATTAAGCCTGCGATCATAGAATATTAGAACGAGATCCAGAAGCTAACGGCGACTTACCTCAACATCAGAATCATCCGAGACGTGAATGAGACCACGAGAGTCCTGGATTCATCGGCATCCGTGTCGTCGAGGGTAACCTGCACAGCGCTGTCGATGTATGGCTTGCTCATCGCCATAATCTTTGACCACTTCTTGGTGCTCAGCTTCTTGATGCCAGGAAGGTACGCTTTCGCGCGGGCAGCCCATGGAACGGCAACAAAGCTATGGGCCGAGCGCTTACCCTTACGTTGGCGCCGTCGGAAGAGCAGGCGCTGTTCTTGTACATATGAAATGCGCGCTCAGTCTAACAAGGAAGATATCAGCAGCACTCATGCTCAGGGATCTGGACTTACCGCTGCACAGCTGATGGTCATAGCGCCAACGGGGTGCCCGTAAGAGACGTCAGTTTTGAGGGCAACCTGAAGATGGGCGGCGAAAACACGGAGCATTAATTCAGAACGATAAGCCCTGGTCTGCAAAGTGAGTATCATGATCAGTAGGAAGGAATGAATGAGAGACTACACATGCCTCATCTTCTTTGTTCTCGTAGATGAAGTTCGAGTCGAGCAACTTGTCGCGGACATGGTCAGCACAACTCTCAACAGTGGAGAAGTCGTCGCTGGCGAGGAGGGTGTCAACGGCCTTGAGCGCGGTCTTGCCAAACTTGCTGTGCCAATTGCGAACAGCGGCCACTGCCTGAGCATGTGGGATTTGAGTATGATTTAAGAGCATGATCAAGACTCGTTCACTCACCTGCGCGTACACCGCGTCCGTGATCTCATAGGCGCCAAAGTGCTGGTTCCACAGGTCGTTAATAACGGTGTGGAACTCAGGGTCAGCGTTCACGGCGAAAGGATCTTCCTTGGTCACAATCCAGTCGATGAATTCGGGGATGAAGCCATTCTGCCAGAACTTGAGATCATTGGCATAGCTGTTCCGGGGGAAAGGGAGGTAGGTGTTGGTGACCTTGGGCTTCGGCTCGCGCTTGACCTTGCCATCAACGCTCAGCTCGACGTCCTTGGCGACGAGCAAGATGCCCATCTACATGGTGGTGGAAGTAAAGACGCGCGGCAGTCACATCACATTGAAGGCTGCCATAAAACACACCTTAGCTGTCGTGTCCCATCTCAGTCACTGTTTTCAATCCATGCGCTGCTGCAAGGCTCGCAGCGCTCTCCTCCTCGTCGAACTCTCCGGTCGGGAGTGAGAGGACACTGCTCCTGGCTGAGCTCATCATGCTATGGGACACTGAACGAAGAGGGGGCATTGAGGAGTTGGTGGAAACACTCATGGTACGACCACGGGGCATGAAGGTGGGCACAGAGGCGGGCACGGAGGTAGAGGTCTTGGGGGCCTTGGTGGCGATTTCGACCGCCTTCTGCCAGCCCTTCTTCAATCCACCGAGAGCCGCGGTCTTGCTTTTCTTTGGTCTGCAGATGAATCAGGTATGTACACACATCAGTCAAGACACCGGCACTCACTCGATCTCGGTGGTCTGGGCAGACAGTTTGCGCTTGAGGGTGCTGCTCTCGTTGTGAGTAACACCCGCAGCGTCGTTGATTTCGGTCCGAATGGCACCCTGGACAGTGGTGAGCACGACAGAATGATGAATTATGAACTAGAATTGACCTTGGCAGCCTTCAGGGCCTTACTGGCCTTTTTCTTCTCAAGAGCCTGTCTCTTCAAGAACTCCTGCACTGCCTCCTCCTCATCTGAAACATCGTCAGCAGCGTTGTCATCGGAATTCTCGTCGCCAGGCTGGTAGGCCCCACCTTCGCCATCCTTGTCCATGGCATCAAGACCTTGGTTCTCGTGGTCGGAACCAGGATCCATGCTGATGTCTGTGTCCTATCCTGTGGATCAGTACGAACTCATGTCTCGAAATATACGACTTGCCTTCTGTTGGAACATCTTGAGCTTGAGTTCGGCTGTCACAAGATCTGGGCAGGCAGAATTCTTGCGCGAAAGTTCGTCCTCAGCACGAAGGGCGTCCTCCTTCTGAACAACACACTGGACTCCGGCTTGGTGTTTCTACCGTGCATATCAGCCATATCTTGTGGATTCAGATAAACACCTAACTCAATAGTCACCTTTTCCTTCACAATCTTTGCTTGTTTGTCGAAGAGGTTGCTGGCGGCCTTCTCCTTGGGGGAGCGGCGCTTTTGCTTAGACGCATCGACAATTTCACCGGGTTGGGCAGAGCTCTGGGAACGTTTTGGCCTGGTGGACATGGCGGGGGGAAAGAAAGAGTGGTTGCTTATCTGAGTATTGTTGAGCTGCTGATATATGTTTCAGCCAATTTGCCGCCAGCAAAGAACCGCCCTGTGTTTTTTGGTGCGCCCTGGCAGGGCCGCAGTTCAACGCTGATATCTTCCTTGTGGTTTCTTTCGGTACATAGCCCATGCTACACCCTGGCCAGCAGTTTTTCTCTCCAACTCTGAACTCGACCTTGCAAGGCAGATATCGTTGGGTGTGGTCCATGATTTTCATTTGGTGTACCAACAGAACCGCAGTTCCGCCCATGCTTATCTTCATATGACTTGGGGTGGTGCGCTGCCAGGCCAAGATTTTTTGTCATATGACTCGGGGTCGGTCGCGCCATACCAAGCCTTTTTCCCTTTGCTCCAAGTTTTGCCTATGATTTTTTTGTGCTGAAACCACTGTTCTCCGAGGCATGCCAAGAAAACTGCTGTTCGCCGATGCATATCTTCATATGCCTTGTAGTTGGTTACAATGTGCTCTCTGAGTTTCTATTTTTATTTTCCTGCCTCAAGTCTATCTCGACAACAAAATTTGTGCATCTCTGCATTCACACACCAATGGCGAGAGGCAGAGGCAAGAAATGTCGACTCGCTTCTGACGACCGTATTCCATGTCCCTGGCCCGGATGCCCTGAGCGCTTGAAGAGCCACGGCAGAGTCACTTACCATGTTAACGCCATCCACTGCCCGTCAAATATCATTCCTGGAATCGCTCCACCTATCCCATCTCCTCCCCTTTCGCCTGAACCACTGGACATCTATTCTGGCGACGAGATATCACCCCCAGGCTCGCCAGAACCGCTGCGTGCGCAGAAACATTATCATCCCTTTTTGAATGGTGCGCAATATTATTTTCCTTCTCTCCAGTAGTCTGATTCTAGTTGTATAGCCCACCCCTGCGATGAAAATGGCAAATTCTTGCCTGACGGTCCACCACCATCACCGAGAAATACCGCCGCAACGGATGACTGGACACCTTATGAAGACAAGGTGCAGTTTGGGCTCGCCGATTCTCTCTTTCACAAGGTAGGTGAGTCAAATTTTCATTGTTGTTCCTGCTCACCTAAATGCTTATTTCCCAGGTGCAAATGTCCTCGAAAAATATAGATCAGCTTCTGGAGATGTGGGCCCTCTCGATGATGAAGCACGATGATCTCGGACCATTTCAGGACTACAAAGAGGTCTACGAGACCATTGACACGACCACTGTTGGCGACGCACCATGGAAATGCTTCCAAACCGAGCCGCTCAATCCTGCTGCTGATGCACCGGCATGGGCATGGGAGCGCTACAAAATCTGGCACCGCGATCCGGACGTCGTTATTGCCAACATGCTTGACAACCCCGATCTCGACAGAGCTTTTGACACGACCCCTTACATCCAAGTGGACACCCAAGGCAAGCACCGCTGGAGCGACTTCATGTCCACAAATTTTGCATGGCGTCACTGGGTAAGTACTTTCTGTCTATCATTTTATCTTTCTCTAATTTACTCCATTGCAGGATCGAATTTATGCAGATGATCCCAGCACCGAGGGTGCCATGTACACCCCGATTTTCTTTGGTAGTGATAAGACAACCGTGTCTGTTGCTACTGGGAACATTGAATACCATCTGGGGTACATTTCTCTTGGAAATCCACACAACAACATGCGCCGAGCACATCGCAACATGGTCATGCTGTTTGTCTTTCTTGCCATCCCTAAAAGTATGTGCCGCATCAATGAGAAAAATGCTTCCTGACGGTCTTTACAGGTGATCGCAAATACGACAATGACCCTGCATTTCGCAAATTCAAGCGGAAACTCTATCACACCTCTCTTGCAGCCGTGTTAGCATCACTCAAGCCCAGAATGAAGAAGCCTGTCGTCCGTCATTGCCCAGATGGGCATTTTCGATGTGCTATCTACGACTTCGGGCCCTTTATTGCAGATTACCCAGAGCAGGTGTTGCTGGCTGGCATTGTGCAGAACTGGTGTGCAAAGTATGTCATCCACCATCACCGTTACCCATTTCTAATTTGTTAAAGGATGTACGGCCCTCTCAACTGATTTGGACGGGCATATATGTGGCCAGCGCACTCATGAGTTGACCGACGAGCTCCTTGCCTCTTTCAGTGCAGATATTCTCTGGGATTCGTATGGGATTGATGTCGACATTGTTGTGAGTACCAGTCTTTCTGAGTTCTCTCATTTGACCCTCAGTTGCGTCAACAGCCATTTACACATAATTTTCCTCGTGCCGACATTCACGAGATGCTTTCCTCGGACCTGCTTCACCAGGTCATCAAGGTATCGTTCAAGGATCACCTCGTAACTTGGGTGGGTGAGTATCTGTACCTTGAACATTCCAAGGCCGACGCAGACACTATCATGGATGAGATTGATCGCCGGTACCATTTTTATTGCATTAATGTCATCCATTTCTGATCCTTTCTTACTCAAAGCATCGCCGCCACCCCAGCTTTCCTGTGTTTACGATGTTTCAAGCAAGGGCGATGATTCAAGCAGTGGACTGGGGACGATTCCAAGGCGCTCATGAAGGTATCTATCTCCCTTATCGAAGCCGCCATTTGCTATAACTAATATTCATCTTCGACAGGTGTACCTCCCTGCAATCAAGGGGCTTGTTCCTGACGAGATCGTACAGGCCATTGCTGCCTTTCTCGACTTCTGCTACCTTGTCCGACGCGAGGACTTCGACAAAGACACGCTTGACGTGGTTGATGCCGCTGTCTGCAACTTCCATCACCACCGTGAAATATTCAGAACTCTGAATGTTCGTACAGACACTCCGGGCGGTTCGGCGGCTTTCTCCCTCCCTAGGCAGCACTCGATTGTCCACTACCGCCATGGCATCAAGGAATACGGTGCTCCGGGTGGAGTCTGTTCCTCGATTACCGAGTCGTGCCACATCACCACTGTCAAGAAGCCTTGGCATTGCTCTAGTCGCTATGAGGCTCTGTCCCAGATGTTGCAAACTAACCAGCGGCTCGATAAACTTACAGCAGCTCGTGCAGACTTTGTTGAGCGTGGTATGCTGCCCCTGATCTATGCTCCACCAGCCGTCGACCCAGATGACGATGATGGAGGTCCTGTGGACACCGTTCGGGTAGAAGGCAACATAGTCCTCGCTTGTACACGAGGTGAGTACCTATGGCTGATTATTATCCGCAATTCCTGACCTTCTTTCAGAATGCTGCTACCCACGGTTTGCCTCAGACCTCGCCAAACACATCAACATTCCCGCATTCCCTGTGCTCCTTGCCCATTTTCTCTCAGATCAGCTTCATTCCGAATCGTACTCCAATGCTGGCACCGACATCGACCCTGCCTTTCATGTCAACAAGTACATAGATCATCATGCCAATGAGATAGTGTTCTAAATTTGAGTGCTGCGAAAAAAAAAAGATTGAAACACAGCCTCATCTCAACCAGACGCCGTTGAGATGTGGCCACGTAGAAACGTGCAATATGATAATTAAAACAGCCCACTGTGAGGGTAGAACACATGCGAAAATGTAGGAGAAGAAAAGGAAGTTGCGAGCATAACCACTCTACGACACTGAGATTGAGGATTAGTTCTGACGGGTCAACACAATATGGCAGTTCATTGAAAAAATGGCGGAGGTGAAAATTCTGGCACATTATGGATCCTCTGGCTGGTATGGCTGCCATATGAGCCATACTCATCAGACACAACCAGACGGCGCCACGGCCGCCAGAGAATTTCTGTTTTGCTGATGGATGTACAAGTGCAAGTTGGTATCAAGGCATTATGGTAGGGACCCGCCGGCGTGGTGCCACGCGTAGTACACATCATAAGACATCCTCGCGAGCTGTAGCAGTGTCTGGCGGCGCATGACATCCGGGCTCAGTATGTCTGTGGGACTGGGCAGCGATGGACTTTTGATGGCCCGCTGACTTCTTCTATGTTGCCTGGCTGCATTTCATGCCCAAGATCCATCCATTCAAGTTCCAATACTTGTTTCATTGTATAAGACATATAGAAAGTACTAATAATTAATTTTATATGTACAGATTAAATTTATTCTTCCATTTCAACATCCTCTTCAACCTCCCACTCCTCTATGATTGGCGGACTAATGCTGGAACGTCCCTAGGTGTGCTAGGTGATAGGCTAGATGCCACCTTCTTCTTTCTGGAGTCCATAGTGTGTGTAAAGAGTATACCGGTAGGAGCACAGATGGTGACCGGCAGATAAATTGTTGACTCTTAAAATATTCCTACACCCAGTTTTTGAGTCCTTGATGGCTGATAAAGACATGAAACAATATTACTCACCTTCATCGCGAAGTAGACCCCAATGGTGCATCGAAATGTGTGAAATCCGAGTTGCGTTGGCAAAATTTACGCGTTATATCACGTGTTATCATCACGCTGATGGAATTCATGTTTTTGGTCTAATCTACTGCATTTGGGACCACCGGCCAGCATATGGAGCCAATATATTAATTATTACTGTAGATCGGTAAGGACAGAATTTCTCCCCTGAGCACTGACAGGATGCCGGTCACATGAAAAAAATCAATTCGGTGGAACAAAAAAAAACTGCTCTTACGGATCCCAAGATATTTGAATTCTAGGAACTTCTCTCTCTCAAAGTATGTCTGCATGTGAGGAGCCAAGCTCAAAAACGTGAAGGTGTTTGCTCATGAATTTATGTCAGGGAGGCTTCATTAAACAATATGCACAAACAACTCACCCTTCAGGGCGGTGGTGCCCAGTCCCAATGTCTGAGCCTGTTGTTCATGCAACCACACTGGGATATCTCAGAACTCCGAGTCGCCGACAACTTGGTCAAGTCTCGGCGATGTCCACAAAGATGCTTTGCACACCCTTCAAGCAAGCGACGGTGGGTGCGTGCTGCAGCGTGAAGTGGCAGACGGAGGGTGGGGCTGTCACGGGGCTCGGGCAATAGCACCCCTGCAAAATGCAGATCACGTGGGGTGTCCGCAACCTTTGTGCTACCATGCTATGGCTCCTACACATTGTATGTCTGGTTTAGTGGAGCTGTTATGATGTGTGAATTATGTTTTTGCACTTTTGCCCTGCGCCGCCGTTCGAACCCCGCAGTGTGTTACTTTTTTTCCACAAGATGAGTAATCCAAGTTGTAGAGTTGTTCGTACTTTGGCCTTCTGCCACCACAGCAGATATTCTTAATAAGCACTAGCACCAACACCACATTTTTTCTGCCTGAGTTTCAAACACAAGTCCAGAAAAATGTGGCATAAGAGCTTGAAAGGCATAGATGGTGTACATGCTCAACATCCCCAGTGCAGAAAAATTAAGGCAATCATGAAATGATGTCATTTGACAATGGCATGGATTTGAAACCAGGGAACACCAGAGAACATGATCATATGCCTGGAAAAAATACACACTCATTGAATCCTGACGTGTTGTCTACACGTGATGGGAAAGTAGCATGTGCATTGCATTTTGCAGGGGTGCAATTGCAGGTGTCCTGTCACAGTGGTCTGACAGAGGAGCGTGCTTGGTCTATTTGTCCATTATTTGTGGTCCTTTGGTACTCCTGGCATCTCTCGGCATTGCTCTCGTCAGAACAAAGCTTGGACCAAAGTTTGTTCTGACCTCGACCAAACCCTCACCATGTCTTTTCAAACCCTGGGGATTGTGCTTGTTGTGAACGAGATTTTGCTTCAGGCATTTTCCTTAGTGGGTGACTCATGCTCTCTACAATCTGTTGTTCTCACTTGTCGTAGATGCATGCTAGGAACAGAGATGGAAAAGACCCTCAGTGGCATGCAGCCACACTGAATTCTGGGTTTGAAATCTGTGTAAGGCCCACCGCATACGTTACCTGTCACTTGGACTGAGCCATCCCAATTATGATAATGTGGACACATCCTCTGACCTGGATAGCTTTGACGGTGAGTTCTCCTCCTTCGATGCACCTTGATCCTCCTAACTATGCCACAGATATATCCAGGTGCATTTCATCCTTTCATAATCTTGAACACCTCAGATCACATGTGGGAGTTGAGCCTAAGGCTCTATTCCACATCCTCCAACACCTCCCCAAGATTATGCACCTCACCCTCAACCATTGTCATGTGCCACCTGCTCCTCCATTTTTTCCACTCTCATTCCCTTCAACTTCAGTGGCCATGATGATTCCGATCATAATGATTTCTGTCTCCCATGCTTGGGGTACCAACTTCACGTCTATGGTTGACTTGTTTAAATTCCTTCCACATCTTCACACTGTGCATTGTGTTGCTGGGGACTTTTTCTTTCATCATTGCCAATACCCATCATGGAGCTTCTTGTCTCCCTCACTGTCACCTTACCGGCTTCCATTAACATCACCCCACAACTTGATTTTGAGCTATAGCACACACCATCCTTCGAACATCATTCAGGAAGCTTTCCCTTGAGATGTTGCCAATCTGCTTCTAGCGAGCACTAACACCACTGTGTCGCTCCCAGAGATTTCCAGTGTTCATAATGAGCTGGTCCTGATACTGATGAAGAGCATGTGAACCGTGCCCCTCCACAGTGTCGTGCTCTGCCTAACCACATGGGATGACAAGGTCCTGTTCACCGTGTCACATTGTCTCTCTACCTGAGCTGCACTTGCCATCATGTACCAAGAAGGTGCTCTGTCTGAGGTATGCTAAGAGTCCCTTTCTATGCTCCTGGACACAAAAATAACTCAGCCCTTGGCCACACAGGACTTCCTCATGAGTCTCAGCATCCACCACCTCATGCTGCTCCCTGTGTATGATGTGTTTTATTGCTAGAAATTATTTGGTAGTAGGATTCAGGTTGCAAGTCATGGTTTTGAGCCTGGTTGTGGTCTAAGGACAGTACATTTTTGCATGGTTGTACTTCATGGTTGGTGGTTCTGAAATTGGATCACACAGATCATTTCCATATTGGGAACCTTGGACATGACCGGAAATATTCCCACAGTGCTTTAACTGTAAGGCATAGCATGAGTTAACCTGTGGGTGACTTGGACCAATGACTGTGGGTACCTGCATCTGAAAAAGTGGAACCCAGATCCACATTGACTTGACCCGAGTTGGACAAGTACTTGCGGGTTTTGCAAAATTCACGAGTACCTGTAAGTACCTGTGAGTTTTGCGCATATTTGGTATACAAAGCAGCAGAAATAGGTGTTGTACTTGAAATACATCGCTGCAATTGTTATTCAATGACTGTTTAACAACCAAAGACTCCTTACAGGGCCTTTGAAGACACTTTAAAGCTGTTGGTTCAGTCAAAATGCAGTCAAGTACCTGCGAGTTCGGTGGAAATTTTACCAGAATCCAAACCCAGATCCTCGATGACCCATGGGGATGGGTACCTGAACCCATGAGTTTTCCCACGGATCAACCCACCATGACTCGCGAGTGACCCGCACTCGTGCTATGCCTTATTCAACTGTATTCAACCATGCATCAATGTGAATGTTGCCATAAGAAATGAGATTTTCTGCCTCAGACTCATTCCCAGACATGTTAATGTGCACCAGCCCCTGTATTGCATCCCACATTTGGGGCACTCTCAACATCTATCATCCAACTATTTCTTAGACTTTCTTCAGACTCTCTCTCTCCTTTATTTTATCCAGCTGCAGGGATAGATCTTAATGCAACAGAGTAGATCAATACAAATTACTCTCTACTAGCATTTATTTCAGGCCCAAGACTGCTAAGTAAAATTAATATTATGACAGATCTTTCAACAAAGATACTATGCTGTCCTCAAATTTCTTTTATTTGGGTGGCTTAAAATCTGTCTCCATTGAGTTAATTCTACCTCTCACAACTTCTAACATAATGCCATATGCATCTTGGGTGAGATATATTTTGAGCTTCAAAGTTTTCGACTATTTGGTCCGATTTTGAATCATGTCTGAGCACGTGACCAGCCAAGCACCAATCACAACCAGGAACCATGAACCACAAATCACAACTTCCAACATGTGCAGACCACAATTTACAAGCCAATAGTATTTTACTGAAGATGAGTTTACAGAACTGACCACAGACCTCAACCAGATGGTTGCACACAATCACAGTGTACATTACACATGCAAAAATATTTCTCCAAAAAAGAGATTATATCTGTGCTTTGCATGCTGTACCTGCATGCCATCCCGCCGCCCATGGTTGTAGTGCCTGTTGAACTACAGTGTGACCCTGTATATAGGGACATAATGGTGATCTTGCCAGAACCCATGCATATGGTGTAGGTAGAGTGCATATCAGAGATAGCCGCACACAGTCAGATTGCATGCATGCATGGATGCGGTACAATCCCACGCTGCGCTGCATGCGGTTGGGGCGTGCACCCGGCAGGCAGGAATGGGTATGCCTGGCAGAGGCACGTTGGAGCGTGGTGGTTTCGTCAAGGACGAAGAACAGACAGTAGCAGTGTGGGGGGTCTGAATATTCCTGTAGTATACCATCTGATTAGGAGACATTTATCCCCCAAGATATAAAGAGGGATTGTTTCAGAGTTTGTACACCTGTTCTTGAGTGAATTGAGATTTGTAGGAGTCAAAAATTCACTAATTGCATTAATGAGAGCTTGAGAATATGCTACAGCATTTCTGAGAAAAGTTGGTGGGACAGATCAGTAGGGGTGTTTGATTCTTAATTCAGTTCACTTAGTTTACTTTAGAAATAATCTTAATTGCCTGGATCATCATATTGGCATAAAAGAGAATAATCTACTAGTTATTTTCTTTGTCTGTGTATCTTTTCATGGGAGGACCTAGCCCTGGATGAAAGGTAAGAGTGAGCATAGAAAGTGAAGAATGACGGGTATTTGAGAAAACTGCTCAGATGCACCCACTAACACAGCTTCCGGTACAACTTGTGGTCCAATCTGACTTTACCATGAACCACAGCCATCCTGAAATGTATGGTTCTTGGACCACAACCAGACCCAAAAGTATGATCCACAACCTGCATACATACACCAAATAATTTTTAGCAATAAAAAAGGTCATAGGTGTCAACGAGAACATGTCACTCATGATGCTCAATGCAGAAGGTGGCATGCTGCGCTTCAAGGACTACGTGCATGGCACAGGCAGGTCGCAGTGTGGGTCAGTTGTGTGTCTGAAGACAGACCTCTCAAACTACCATGGAAAGACAGCAACACACCATGTTACGTGCATCCGCTCTGTTTTTATTGTGTGCATGGGGTTGTATCCATGTGTTGCAGGGGCATGTTCGGCCTATCTGCAAAGCTGTCACACATGGTTAAAGACAACTCCAGGAACACCATCCTGAGCTACAGCATCTGCAGGAGCATGGGCACCAGCGGTGGATAGTGTGCCTGAACCTCTGCTCTATGAGATCCCTGCTCACCCTCTTATGTCCAGCATAAATTTTGGAATGTACCAATTGACCTTTGACGGGATGACCACAGCAAAGTATGTGTCCTTTACTGTACTAATGATTTGATACTTAGGCAGGCACGTAGTGCTGCCATCGGTGATTGGTCAGGTTGAATGGCTGATTTTGGGGTATTAAGGGCTATATAACTGTGAGATTAATTTGAAACAAGGGAATATAGAGGTCATTTAACTGTGCTAAAAGTTCAAACTAATTTTTAATAGACATCGGCACTAGGTGAAATGCTGTAAGTCTGTAACTCAATTTGAAGCTTGTGAAAGGAGATGAGAGTGTGATAGTCACATGATCATTGATGTTTCAGTTGGGCTGTTCTGAGTTCAATCAAGGCAACCCTCCTGCTAATTTCTTAGTGCTTTTATATTTCCAGCCAGGGCAGAATATATATATATATAATAGAGGCTTATTCACACACCCGCGCTTGTAGGAGGGCCAGACAATCTTTTTTCAATAAAACATTAATCTGAGTCCCAAGGCTGCAGTGTATGCTGCATTGCTCTGGAACACTCTAGGCCTACTCACAGACACTTCTGCTTCCACATCATCCTTGGATGTTGGAAACAACAGAGAGCCTGCACTGGAGGATGTCTCACTAGGCCCTTGTCTCATGTCTCAGCTGTGGAACCAATGGTGGGATAGGGGCCTCTGAGCAACTATGAAGTGCCCAGCGAAACTGCCTCTAGAATCACAAGTCAATAACCCTCTCACAATCCAACAGCCCACTTATTTCTATCTAAATTTCCACAAGTTCCTCTAGTGTACCAAGTGCAGCTTGCCATATTATTCACTGGAGGATCTTGAGGACCATATCGAGATACCTCACCCCGCTATTTATCATCAGAGCAACCGGCTTGAGGTGCAGATAATCCGGGTGCGTTGCCATTTCTTTCACTCCTTTTGTAGTCAACAACTAAATTGAATTTGCAGAGGCTACTTTACCTCTACCAAAAAATCTACTGCTGCAAGCACTGCTACTTGGTGTTTCCCCACTTCTGATTCTGGTTTACTAATTCTGATTCATCCACAGCACCTTGAGCTAGAGGAGTGTGACCCTGACGATGTATCTGAGTTCACATGGGTGAAAGCAAGTCGGTCACACAGAGGGAGCCTTTCAAGCTTAGTGTGCAAAATCACTGCTGTGGGACAGAGCAGGCAGGGCTTGTCAAGCTCAAAGTAAACTTGTTAAAGCTTTCAATGTATCATTTTTCTCTGTGAATCTCTCACTCTTCGCATAAAAAAAGTCTCCGTAGTAAGCAGAAGGACCCATTCAATTTAGGGTCAAGTTATAGTCAGTGTCTGAAACTATCTCCTTCAGCAACAAGATCTTAAGAAAAATAACACATTGAATAGAGCTTGTGGAGTGATCTTGTGCAAGACTCGGAGAAGACCTGGTAGTACATGATGTGCATGCATCTGCAAATAAAAAAAGGCCCTGTAGAGCAGAAGGTCTGTCACTCAGGTTGTCACTGACCTTTGTTTTTTTGAGCCCAGTATTGGTAGCTTAAATGTACACATGGCATTATGGCAGGTACCCATTCAGAATAAAACACATGAATTTGTATCTGCGATTTACCAAACATCTATTACATTTACAATCTACACTTCTACAGTGATTCAGGTCTACTACAGGGTGACAAGAAAGCTCAGAAATCACAAGTATAATGACACTACTTGAAGTCCTAGTACTCCCATTTATAGCAGTCCTTGGAAGCCGGACGATCTAGTAGCCGAAAGAATAAATGAAAAGTATGGCACGCACCACATACCCAACCTCCACATCCACTGCCAGCACCTTGCATCCGTGTGCGGGGTCTCAGTCAGTGTTGAGGATGTGTTCAATGATGAACTGGATGGTGTGGTGTGTCGATAGCCCAGCCATGCCATGAGACAGTGTCATAGAGGATACACGGGCTGAGGTGGCACCTGGGGAGGAGGGGCTAGTTGAATGGTGGGTGAACAGGAGGGAAAGATAGGAAGACGGAGAGGGGAAAGACATAGGAAATTGAAGTGTGAATTTAGAGGAGGGGCAGGGCATAATGGAGTGGAAAAGACTTGACCAAAAAAGATGGGACAGAATTGAGCAACAGGGGAAAGACATAGGAAATTGAAGTGTGAATTTAGAGGAGGGGCAGGGCATGATGGGGTGGAAAAGACTTGACCGAAAAAGATGGGACAGAATTGGGCAACACATGAGAAAAGGAGCAACAGGACACAGAAGAGCCTGGATGGAGATGAAAGATGAAGATTCAAGAAACATGCATCAGGTCTCAAGCGCATACTCGGCAAGCTCGCAAGTCGATGTGAGGCCCACCGGGACCACCTGCAGCCCACAAAACGATGATCAAACAATACCAAGTCAGATTTACAATTTACAATGCGCAGAGAGAGAATATATGTTGCCTGTACTGGAGGAAGGAGGGGCAACCACTCTGTAGCGAGCTTCTCACTGGGCGCCTTGAATACAACAACAGGCATGCTGAACATCATGTGAAGCAGTGCAGCAAGCGAGCCACCGAGGCTGTGGCCTATTAGAGGGATAAAATCTAATTGGGGCAAGGGAAGGAGAGGAGGCAGATCAGACAAATTGGTGAAACACTGCACCTGAGTGTGGCCATGAAATACCACTAGTGTGCTGAGAAAAGCGAGGTATACTCTAACTCAACTCAACTAACCACCAAACCAATCACACCTCAATCTCAAATACTATCATGTTGTGTTTGGGGAAGTAGGGTATGTATCACCCATCAAGTAGTGTAGATCAGATTCAATTTAAAGAGGTTCTTGTACAAGAGTACTAATTCCAAATCAATGTGCAGAAGACTAGTTCCGTAGGAGCAAACCAATAATCCTTAGATATCTGAGCACAGTAAATGAATGGTCCAAGCCCAAGGCCTCCCAGGATCACTCTTAGATACTGCAGGACCAAAGGTTTCAAACTAAAACTAGGTCCTGAGCTCTCAGCTACTAAGGCCACTAGAGTAAGACTGTGGGTCAGACAACTGGCTACTAATCCTCAAGGGATGAGCACTTATGAAGTCTTAGCTCAAGTCTAATGGTTATTCACTGTTAAGGTCTTTTCTCTTCAATCAAGTCTTATTAGATTCTAGTTAATCCCAGAGCCCACAATGTGGGGGTAAGATTCACTAACTACAAACAAAGTAAACTACACCTTTTATACATTTTACAAACGGTTAAACGGAGATAAGAAATGTCTGGGCAAACATTGCTATCAGTCAAGCTAATGACACAGGAGGCTACACCCCAATGTCTCGGTCTATCTGTTGCCTATTAGAGTAACCTTCCCTAGCAACTATAAGTTCTGTGGGTGGGTCCACTTCAACTAAGCATGTGGTCTTAATACTATCTCTAGGCAAGCTGAATTGCCGAATGAACAATAAGCATGCCATTCTGATTCTCAGGTACACAGGTCAGTTAAACCCATTCTGCAGGTAGAGAGAAGGTTCCCTCCCACTGAAGTGTCATCTCCTAGTCGTCGTCCTGTCTTGCAGGGGGGTTCAGCATGACTCAATAGTAGCCTCCTGTAGCTAGTTATAGTTCCCCGGACTTATTCCTTCATAAATCCATGCCCACATCATCCAGAACTCTCCCATGGAACTAGGATAATATGACTGCAGCATCGTCTAGTCAGGCTCAACTTATTAGTTGTTTCCTGTAGGAGCTCAACTATCACTAGCTTGTATTAAGCAAATGCCATCTTTGTTAGCTCCTACGTAGTTCCCCTTGATTGACCTCAAGCACAGACTTTGGTGGGTGGACCTGTGTGAACCCTCCTGCGGAACTCTGCCCAGCATGCATGAGCCAACTCTATCTAGTCCAACCCCATCCAGGCCAGCTTAGATCTAGTAACCCTTGGTTTGTCTCTTTAAGCTGGCTTGCACCCATCTATAGTCTAAGTGCACTATATCCTAGGGAGGATATGTACTCTAGGTATATTGTTTTGTCTAGATGATAGGCAGTCACAAAGATGTGGTTTTCATGTGTGTGCAGATACATGCCTTATCACTGGTGAGCCAGATGTTTGTGTTTGGGTACATGCACACTACGTTGTGATACAGATTCTGTGTGTCCATTTTTCCAATTGGTACCAGCAAAAAAAAAAAAAAAATAGGCGACAACCGGATAAAATAGCCCATGATCATCCACCAGCACACATTCAATGCACATTTGGTCACACCACCTGCTGCCAGCAAAGCACCCACACACTGGGCACCACATTGCATCGACACATGCCCAGCAGTACAAGAAGAGCAGGTTGTTGTTAAGCTGGTCTTGTGCGCTGTTTGCTTGCCACTGAGACTGGGCACAGACGTGCCTTTGAGCATGACAATGACTGTGCGGTTGTCTGTGCTCGTGAAAACATGCCTGCGCAGGCCATCAGCAGGGGGTGTCCAGCTGAAGGGGAGGCTCTGCGCTGTGGAGTGAGTGTGGTGATAGAGAAGGACAGGGGGAGGAAAAAGAAGAGGGACGAACCAAGTTCCACCCAGAGAGAGGATACCACACCCTGCCCCTGGTGCATAGTACACATTGTACAACATCTTCGCAAGCTGCAGCAGCATCGCAGTTTTAACAGTTTACTTTCTGGTGCTTGTACAAGCTTGAACAAGCTTGAACAAGCCTCAAAAGGAGGCCAGATGACCAGACTGCAGGCTGTGTTGAAAATACCACAAGACCTCCAAATATATATATATTGACTTACTCCATTGGCATCTAGGCATCATTTCTGCAATATAATTTGTTTCACACAGGATAAAAAAGTCAAAAAAAATGTCCCAGATCACAAGTGTCTGGCAGTGTGTTATGTCTGGGCCCATCACATCTGCTGTCGTCTGCGCTAGCGCAGTGGGGATCTCGTAGAACTCACCAAAGAGCTCAGGCAGGACATCTGCAAAGATGCTGTGCACATCATTTGAGTTAACAATGGTGTGTGCATGCTGCAGCATGAAGCACAAGGTGGGCAGGCTGGCTGGGGCATCTGTGTTCGAGGATGTGGGCCAATGGAGTCTGAAGGCAACGAGGATAATGCAGAGGGCAACAGGCACAGCAATCATTATGTTACTCTGCGAGCTGGTGGGTTCTAGGAGCTATACTACTAGTGCTAGCCACTGTTAGGGGTCATTCAACTTGGGATGGGGCACATGGTTGATTCAGAAGCTTGTGGCAGGGAATCAGCAGCCACAGATTGGGCATTTTCTGATGGATATATGGCTCTCCTTCAACTGACACAAGAAAAAATATTGCAGAAAGGAGGATGGTGGAGGAGATAAACTAGAATCGAGCCGGTGGTGAACAATGGAACCATGACCATGAGGTGCCAAGGCACAACCTACTTCTGCGAACACAAGCACATCCATGACCCAGTAAAAATGCCCAGTTCAGCTGACATATCGAGTGCATTGAAGACAAGGATGACCGTGTGTGGTGTGAGGCAAGGGTTGGGCAATGGTGAAAATTTTGAACGTCATGTTTGGATCGCACGTGCTAGGCAAATAACCCCTAATAGCCCGCGACATTTCGTAGTCGACCACGTGCCTACGGCTCTTTCACCACAACAACCACTTTCAACGTTCTGCCACCCTCCTAATCAGCCAGCTCATCGCAGACTCCACAGTATCGAACCTGATGCTGTTCGCACTCCCAAACGCCCTCCGCCTTGTCCTGGCGGCCTTCCTCTGGACTAACTCCCACCCGAACGCAACTCCGCCCGCAGTGCGCTTCACGCTGCGGCACGCGCACGCCGTCGCCAACGGCTCGCGCAACGTCTTCGCGGACGTCCCGCCTTCGCTCCTCAGCGAGTCGTATGAGATCCCCACCACGCGCGTCACTGCGCCCCGCCCGCCATCCGCGGCTGCGCACGCGGACGCGCGTCTACTGTCAATGCGCCATGCACAGAGCCCCTCGCTCGCGTGGACGAGCGTAGATGTTGCGGGGCCCGATGTGACAAAGCGGCAGACGCTCCTGGAGCTCGCGAAGATGACGTTCAACTCATATTACGCGCCGGGGCACACCGCGTGGTATCCGCTGGATAGTTGGAATACTGTGCGTCTTATCTCCCTCTACCTTCTCTATTTCGTCTGTGAACGACGGTGTGTTTAACCCACACGACACAGAGCCTACCCTTTGGCTGGGAACCCGACGACGATGGCTTCCGCGGGCACGTCTTCGTGAGCGAGGACAATTCTATGGTCGTCATCTCTGTTAAGGGCACGAGCGTGCCGTGGATTGCGGGTGGTGACGGACCGACGAAGAAGAAGGACAAGTTGAATGACAACCTGCTCTTCTCATGCTGCTGCGCGCGCGTCGGGCCAACCTGGAGCCCCGTATGCGACTGCTTCGCCGGCGGTGACCGCTGCGACCAGAATTGTCTCGAGCGCGCGCTCGTCGATGATAGCTTATTTTATACTGTGGGAACGGTGCGTCGGGTGTCTGCCTGTCCTATTTTGTGTTGAGAAGAACTGACCTGGCGGTAGAATCTGTACAACGACGTAGCGTACATGTACCCAAACGCGAACATCTGGCTCACCGGTGCGTCCCCCTCCTCTTTTTTCTCTCCAATTGAGTCTCACTCCCTTGGAAGGCCATAGCCTCGGCGGCTCGCTCGCGGCGCTGCTCGGTGCAACGTTCGGTGTGCCCGTCGTCGCGTTAGAGACGCCTGGCGAGAAACTCGCCGCGACGCGTCTTCACCTCCCGTCGCCGGTGCGCTGCATTACGTTGACTTAATTTACGAGCCCATTTCTCAACTAACATGCACCCCTCACCCCGCAGCCCACAACGCACCACATCACACACGTGTACCATACCGGCGACGTATGCGCCTTCCTTTTCGCCGTCGTCGTGATTGTGTCTCACCTGATTTTTTTCTCCCTTGCAATAGCCAATCCCGATGGGCACCTGCACGGGCGTCACGTCGACCTGCGCGCTCGGCGGGTACGCGCTCGAGACCCGGTGGGTGGCGTCCTCCTCTTCCCCCTTCCCCGTTGTCCCCGTCTCAACCCCCGCTAATGCCAACCCCTCCCCAGCTGCCACCTCGGCCAGCGTATCCTCTACGATACCGTCTCGCACCGCGGCTGGGGCGTTGACGCGCGGCAGCACGGCATCCAGTTCATCATCGACAAGCTGCTCAACGAGGACTGGGATGCGGAGGCAGGCGTGGAGGTACCCGCGGTAGACGTGCAGACCGACTGTGTGGACTGCTTTAGTTGGGAGTATGGGGATTTCAAGTAAGGTAGGGCTGGGGAGAGGCTGTGCTGCGCGAGATACATGTAGATGTGGAGCTTCTAGATGTGTATGAATGTAAATCCTGAATGTACTGATTTGTTTTGGTGCCTGGGAGGATGGGATCCGGGTCCCTTGCATCGTGAGCATTCCACTTGCATAGCTACTTATAGATTGGTGGGCAGCACTTCAACCACAAGGAAGAAAAAGAAAAAGAATGTAAGCTGCCGTATTATGATCTGATTCCGAATCGAACGGGACCTTCTGCTGAAAATGACACTCGACTTTCACTTATGTATATTTATCAAATGAAAGCTGTGTGCTATCAGATCTTCTCATCTCCTTCAAGATCTATTCCACCTCGACAAATAATTCTCTGAGAACTCAAAAGGGGGTTATCAATGTTCAACCATGCCCGGACTCCAAGCCGGACCGTGGAATTCCCCCCCTTCATTGAGATCTGTGCCCGATTGGTCAAATTGGATGGAAGAAAGAAGAAGAAAATTAGACTTGCCTCCTTATGACCCGACCCCGAGTTGAACGGGGACCTTCTGCTCATAAAGGAGATGGTATAGGATAATACATATATCCGCAAATGCACGCCATTAGGTCTTCCCTACTACAGAATTGACACCATTTTGTTCAGTGAAGAATTGTTTGAGATCCCAAAAACGGAAGGGTACGGCTGTATGACCTGGCCCCGAGTCGAACGGGATCTTCTGCTTGGTATGGCAGTATCATATTCAGAACACATCCTGCAGATGCACGCTCTGTGCTATCAGGTCTTCCCTTATTTCGTTTAATATCTGCTCCACCTCCCTCGATAAATAATTCCTTCTTCGAGATCCGAGAAAAGAAAGGGCTTCTCAATGTTCGTTGATGCTGGGCTCCAGTTCGTGCCTTATTAAACAGATGTCGTACTTACTTGATTGGTTTCGAGAACTACGTCATCATTGGTTCAAATTGGACGGGGAAAAAGAATTCAAAAAAGCATGAACTCTTCACAGTCTGACCTGACCCAGAGTCGAATGGAGACCTTCTGATGAGAATACACTGTCCTATCCCAGATCTTTGCAGGACGCACGGCGTGTGCTATCAGGTCGTTTCGTTCTCCAAAGGGCGCTCTACTGTGTCAATACTTCATTCTTTACTGTGTGTGTGGATAATAATTGATCGTGTGAGAACATTACAATCGCAGAGAAGTAAGAGCTCTGAAATGACCTGGCTTGTTCGAAACCACTTGACGCATGGCCTTCGAGTATTAATATTGAGCAGCGGGGGGCACGGAATCGAGGAAGCTACAGAATTCTCTGCCACGTATAAGTAACCAAAATATGACGCAGCTTATGGGCCGTGGTATCTACGGCTGGTGCTATAAGCAATGTCATCCGAAATTAATAAGCACCCTGAATTTGAGTTGCACCGACTCAACTCTGACGGGATGCTTGGATACGTTCTGTAATTGCTGATTCACCAATGGCAGTGTGTTAATTTGAGCCGTCGGTGATTGGGCGGTCCGCGTGAGGGTAATTTTGTGCAGCGGGGCGAATCGCGGAGGTCACAAAATACGTAGCTCCTGAGGTAGCCCTACCGCTCTCTGCTTAGAAGCCACGAAAGCCAGATTGATTCAAGAGTTCGAATTGACAATTGAACCAGTGTGTAATCTAATCTGCCGATAAGCACGGGCCGATAATTACCCGTGATAGCCGGTGTTGTGCGCTGTTTGCTGTTCGGCAGAATTTGCTCGGGTGACGGTCCGTGGCGGCGTCTACCACAAGCACGCCGCAGGACCCCACCCCCACGTTGCAGACCCCCACGCCCGCCCCCCACCGTGTCCCTTCCCTCCCGCCCCCGGAAAACTTTCCCCCACCTGCACCCACCCCTTTAGCAGAATAGGATGGCCGATACCGACGGGCTGGAGCGCGTCGAGCAGCTGTGGTTTCCAGACGGGAACCTCATCCTCCGCGCGAGCAATGTGCTCTTCCGTGTCTACCGTGGTATCCTCGCAGCGCGCTCCCCTGTCTTCCACGACATGCTCGCGTTCCCGCAGCCCGACGACGCAGAGATGCTCGACAGCTGCCCCGTCGTGCACCTGTCCGACTCGGCCGCCGACACCATGTACTTCCTGAAGGCCCTATTCGACTACGAGTTCTTCGAGTCATACCCCGCCAAAACCGACTTCGACGCCATCTTCGGCATCCTGCGCCTCGGGCAGAAATACCAGGTCGAGCCGCTCCGCAAGCGCGCGCTCGTGCACCTCTCCTCCGCGCACCCGACGACGCTCGCGGGCTGGGACGCGCTCGCACCCTCGTGGGACTTCGAGTGTCTCGAGCTCCCCGCACTCACACTCGCGCGCGATGCACGCGCGGACTGGGCGCTCCCCGCGGCGTTCTACCGCGTCGTCGGCGGCGTCGGCGGCGCGGAGCTGCTCGATGGCGTCGACTACACCGGCGTGCACGTCGAACTCTCGCGCGCGGACAAGGTGACGTGCCTCACCGCGGCGCCGGTGCTCCTCGGCGACGCGCTGAGCGAGATGCTCGGCTTCCTGTGGCTGCCGACGGTCATCCCCGGCTGCTGCAACGTCGAGGCATGCCTCGAGGACCGCCTCGAGACGCGGCAGGTCGCGGAGAAGTGGCGACGCGACGGGCTGCTGCCGCTCACGATCTGGACGGAGGACGACTGGGAGCGGCTGGACGTGTGTGATGTGTGTCTTGCGGCGATGAAGGCGTCGCATCGGGAATGCCGCGAGCGCTTTTGGGAGGAGCTTCCGCGCATATTTGGGCTGCCGGACTGGGAGGAGCTCGAGAAGATGAAGAAGGCCGCGCTGGAGTCGTAGCGTTCCGTCACCCTGTCCCTTCAGTACCCCCGTCCTCGATACCTAACCCAAGTCTAATTTACCTACCTACCTACCTACGTATGCCCTCGATCCTGCTTTTGTTGTCCTGCATAAACTTAAAAGGGGATGTGACGTGAACAGTGGACCAACAGTTGAGAAGTCTTTGGTTTTTCAAGTCTTTTTCGTTGCTGGCTTCATGAAGGTTTTAAAGATACATGTTGGAGGTAATGGAAGGTGCCAACGCACGCCGGTTTACCAGCTGTGGAATAATTCAACTCGGAGAGCGAATGAAAATCGTATATGGAAATCTAGATACCGCGCCTTAACTTTACTGCGAACTCGAAGAGCCTCACCTACTCCGTCCTACAGCAGTGATTTTGGACACCAAGCTCGAGAAGCTCCCTCTGCGCGACCAACTCACTTTGGTAAGCCGTGCGTACTCCGAGACATCGTCGGGGTCACACTCCTCCAACTCGAGGTGCTGCACATGGGCGAATTAGTGAGAAGGCGTCGAGTGAATCAGCAGTGGGGCACACACCTCGTCGCGCAGGTCCGGGTGCGGAAACGCCGAGTAGCAGCGCCAGCAACGATATGTTTTTCGGTGGAGGCCGAGCATTCTCTGATGGAATAGGTTCAATTTAGTTTCGAATATAAGATGAGGTGTTGAAGGAAATACAACTCACCCGGAAGATCCGCACCTCGAGCCGGTTGTTTTCGCGATGAATCGCTGGGTGCGCGATCTCGACATGGTCCTCGAGGTCCTCCAGCGTGTAGTACGGAAGGCCACACTCGGTGCACAAGAGGAGCATCGTGGAGGTGGGAGAAGGATTTGAGCAAGTAGAATGGGTACTTGGGCTTTTGGATGAATTGTGAAGAGGTCTTTGAGTTGTGATTCTAGAGGTAGTTTCGCGGAGTGCTTTATAATTGCGCGGAGGCCCCTATCCGACCATTGGTCTGAGACTCGGGCTCGGCGAGACATCCTCCGGCGGGCTTTCCGTCGTGTCCGCCATCCGAAAGTGGAAGCGGACCTGGTTTGGACTAGGTCTAGAGAGTTCCAGAGCGCTGCAGCCTCGGGGGACCCGAACTGATTCATTGAAAAAAGAAAGGAAAAAACTTGGCTGGCCAGCGCGAGTGCGTCAGTAAGTATATATCTTTCTTCCTCTTTCAAGCTGAGAAGTTCAAGGAACTGAATAAGAAATAAGCAGGAGGCCTCGGATTGGACAATTGACGGTCAACATGAGCCAAACTTGAGCTGAACTTTCAACGATCATGTGACTACTAGTACCACACTCTCATCCCTTTCAAATTGAGTTACAGACTTACAGCATTACTTCTGGCGCCGAGGTGTCTTAGATATTAGTTTCGATTTTTGGCGCAGTTGAATGACCCGATATTCCCTTTTTTTCAGTTTAATTTTACAGTTATATAGCCCTTAATACCCAAAATCAACCATTTAACCCGACCAATCGCCGACTGCAGCACTGCGCGCCGAGATCAGTAACAAATCATCGATAGTATAGGAAAGGGCACTTACTTGGCCGTGGTCATCCCGTCAAAGGTCAGCCGATACATCCCGAATTTCACGCTGGTACATACGAGGGTCAGTAGGATCACAGAGCAGAAGTTGACGCTCACTATCCGCCGCCGGCGCCCATACTACCGGTGACGCTGTAGCTCAGGATGGTGTTCCCGGAGTCATCTTTTATTGTGTGCGAGAGCTTGCCCGAAGGGCCGAACGCGCCGCTGCAACACATGAATGCAACCCGATGCACAAAAGAAAAGCAAAGCGGACGCACGTAACGTGGTGCGTCGCCGTCTTCCCGTGGTAGTTCCCGAGGTCCGTCGTCGGACACACGACCGACCCGCACTGCGACCCGCCCGTGCCGCGCACGTAGTCCTTGAAGCGCAGCGTGCCGCCCTCGGCGTCGAGCGTCACGAGAGGCGCATTCTCCTCGACGCCGAACGCCTGCATGATGTGGAACCACGTGCTGCCCGTGCCCGTGCTCGCATACAGGTACTGCTTCCACGCATATGAGAACGTCTTCCCCGCGCCGACCTGTGCGAAGTGCAACTCGTCGCGCTGCCGCGGCGAGTCGAGGTGGTTCGTGTCGAGCTGCTCCGTCGGGTCCGACGCGAGGAACATGTGGTAGCAGGAGCTGATCGTCGAGAGCGTACAGCCCGACTCGAGTACGCCTGAAGTGAGTGTAGGTTATCATGGGTGGAATATTCAACGGCGGAGGGGAGGAAGCGGAGAGGACGCACCGGAGGCTTGCCAGGTCATACTGCCAATCGTACCTTGGTTGAACGAGGTGCCGCCATTAATCGTGGACCGGCGGACGGTTGAGTTTGCACGCAATGGCCCAGGCAGCCCGCCACCCAGCGCGCCCGCCACAATCAAACTCAGGACCAGAGCAGCAGACCACATATCGCCGAGTCAGTAAAGGTGAGGAAGTGAGGGCACATTCATAGAGACCCTCAATTTTATACAGAATGCAACCCCGCCGGCTTCCTGAGGATATGATGTCCAAGAAGCATATGAAAGTCACGTATTGTATGCCAGCAGCGGCGAAGTCTCCACTTCACCGGCCAGCGTGGGAAGTGGTACTTTTTTGTTCTGTATGAATTCGCCGTAGGGAATTTAGTGAAACTTGCGGTTTAAATTCGCGACCAAATGGGAAATGGAAGACCGCCACCGGATTCAGGCGTTCTGTGATGGATCGTTGGACGTTCTGAAATCGAATTGGGGCGCAATATCGGCTAAGGAGCATAAAAAATCAATCCGGAGAAACCGCGCCTGAGACGCCCGAAATAGCTGGCTGACGTTACACGAAGCCCAACATACCCATTCGGCAGTCAGAGCCTCGCGGCAGGTGGTTTGGTACCTCGAGTGTAGTACCGGCGGGAACGCAGTCAACGTCCACGCCCACGTCGCCAAGATCCGTCCACTCGCTTGGCAAGGGCCCATGACACATAGGTAGGGCTGGTCGCCGTAACCATAAAACGGCCGTGCGAGACCCGTATATACGGGTACCCGTCACCGTACCGTACAGACAGATTCTCAGGATTCTACGGTACGGGCCTGGTACCTCCCGCCTACCGTATTGACCCGTACTTTGACGGCTAACGGCCATATGAGGGTGTCGATGTTTAATGAGCATGTAGGGCAGTATACCTCGGTTCGGATCCGACCACTACCTGCAGGATATGGGCCCAATCGTTAGTCGACTCGCGACAGAGGCACGACAACTTTGCTGTACCATTTCGACTGTAGGTTCATCAATTTTTATCCGAGATGCCCGAGAAATTTTGTTTCGATTTAAGGCGATTTTCGCACACATCAAAAAAATCTGGTGTGACCTGTGACTGAACGAACTTATAGTAGCATAGGCGTTCGGGCCGTTGTCCGAACGCCTATTGATGGCCGATTGATCTCAGCTCGGCAAAGCTTACCATGTGCATATGCCGCAGTGCGATAGAGCGGGGTTTGAACCAGTCTCCTACCCAGCCGCGGTTACGGGGTTCATAATCTCAGTAGTAGCGCACATGGCTGAATCAGAAAAATGACTGACAAATTAATCCGAATATATTTTGACATGCTTACATAAACTAACTCTCCACGGCGGCTGGCAGATAATATATGTAAACAACATAGCCACAATTCCGCCAGCTCAGTCGAAAGTCCACTGGATGGCTTCACTACTCAGAAATAAAATAGTTTGAGCACATGGAGAACTTAAGATTGCCTGTGGAAATGTCTCGTAGGAGTCTTGGAAAATATGCAGGGCCCTATCGTGTGTTTCATGCAGAAATCCACCATGTTCCGTGTAATTCACCCCAAGATGGCCTAACCATGGTGATTTAATTTGTCAGAGGTGTTCAATGTATTTGTGGAGCACTTATAACTGTTCATGACTGATAAAGTATTTTATTTTGGACTGGTGAAGCCATCCAGTGGACTTCCGACTGAGTTGGCGGAATTGTGGCTATGTTGTTTACATATGTTATCTGCCAGCCGCCGTGGGTTCACCAGTTAGTTTATGTAAGCATGTCAAAATATATTCGGATTAATTTGTCAGTCATTTTTCTGATTCCAAGGGGATCCAGAAAATAAAATTTTGGAACATAGGCCGATTTGGACCCAAAATGGGGTCTGGCAATCTGGATCTGAAGTCCAAATGTTCGCCCGGTCAGCGGTTCACGAGATATGGATGCTTTTTGTTGATTGCCTTTTTAGGGTGATGGATTACCATATATAGTAATAAAATGACGTCATGCTTACGTGGGTGGTTGCCTTGGCCTCGAAGTCTTTTTTTGAAAGTTGCGCGGATCGGGCCAATTCGTCGAAAAAAAAATCCAGAAAAAATATTAATATTTTTTCGGTAAGATGATCTAAATGTGCCCATATCTCGTGAACCGCTGGCCGGGCAAACATTTGGACTTCAGATCCAGATTGCCAGACCCCATTTTGGGTCCAAATCGGCCTATGTTCCAAATTTTTATTTTCTGGACCCCCTTGTCTGATTCAGCTGTGTGCGCTACTACTGAGATTGTGAACCCCATAACTGCAGCTGGGTAGGAGACTGGGTTTGAACCCTGCTCTGGTTAGGGGTTTGGGTTAATGTTTGAGTTCAGGTTCAGGTTCAGGTTCGGGTTGGTTAGCGGTTCAGGTTAGAGTTCAGGTTAGTAGGTTAGCATTAGAGTTAGGGGTTCAGGTCAGACTTAGGGTTAGCAAGGTATATTTTAATGCTGTTGGCAAGCTGCAAGTGTGTGTATGATGCCGGATTGCTGAGGCTCGGCAAACCAGTGGCACAACAGTGATGGTCGCTCAGCAAATAGGCATTCAGATGTCTCCCCGAATGCCTATGATACTAAACTTGTATGTACTCTTCCTGATACCATCAGCACATCGACAGTGTGGTTGATGGAAACAATCGGATAGTTCCGAATTCGGTCCAGCAGCTGAACTTGGAACACCTGTTCCACCGAATGTCATAGTTGAGTAAGTTAACCCAGTGGGAGACAATGCTGGATGACCAGCTATCATATCCGCAATAATTCATGGTAAGCGACCCAATTTTGAACCATTTCGGCCTTGTCTTTAAGCTCTTTGAAGGCAAATATGGATTTTACCGCTGTATAAGCTGTACATGGCTGTAATACGGTACTGTACGGTACTGTAGAAATTCGGGCAGTCCCACCAGGCTCCCACAATCACAGGAGCAAAGCGGGTTAGGTTGGGTTACAAATGGACAAGGTATGTACTACTTTTTGTCCTCTTTTATACCTCAAAACTCCCTTACTAATCCTCAAGAGTGCATCAGTCATCCTGACTATGCTTACACATCCTGATGCCCACACATCAGGAAAAAGCTTCTTTGCCAATTCGGACAAATTAAGACAAATTTTGCAGAATAGGCCAAACGACACATAAATTCACACAATTATCACAAATTTGTCCAACTGGCTATGTATTTGGCTGCATTCGGGCTAAGCTCAACCTCCATTTGGATGATGTTCCTGGAACACGATCACGTGGAGACAGGAAGTCAACAAAAACTTCAATATATTGTGACGTAGCTGTGTCTGTCTGTGAAACAACTAACAAAAAATGTAGGACATTTCTCTAGGACATCACTACTTGTCCATTCACGTGGTGCTACCCTCCCGAACTTAGGGAATAAATGAACACTCCGACGAATATTGTCAATTGAGATGATGCTGGATACGCGGGCACCGTGCTTCTCAAGACGCGAAATTTTGTACATGAGATGATTGGGCTCGGGCTGTGATTTGAAAGCAGTGAACCATTCCATGTACACCAGGTACTTTGGAACATTCACACCGGCTTTGAAGATCTTCTCAATGGATTTCTCGGGGATTGAAAATATGACCCTGACCTGCCCTACACGATAACCTGTCAATAGGAGATTCTTGAGTAGATTTTCATAGATGAAAACAAGAACTTACCGTCAACACTTGTGTCCTTCCCATCCCCATCATTTACCAGGACTGTGTCAAACCAAGCTGGAACATGTGCCCTGTGAGAATTTTTGCCTGCTGGCTTGACGTGAACCGAGTCGACGATAACATCAGGAAGGCTCTCTGTTACATACTTGATTTTGTGGTAGACAGACACCGCACGGAATGGCATCGAAAGATTCGAAGAGTAAGTTTCGACTTCCCGGGCCGAAAAACCGGGGTTATTTGTGGCAACAACATAGCGGGCAATCACATCCCTGAAATACGTCGCTCCATAGTCTTGTACCAGTGTATTGAATGATACAGATTTCTGGCTTGGATGCTTGGTCATTTTGAGACAACGGGAATATTTGATTCCGGGTGGTACAGTGGGCGTCGAGGGCTGACCCAACTGTCGCCATTGGATAAATTTAGCATGGAGTAAGATCTTCTCTTTCCGCTCAAGCCACTGTGTCATCTGGGGATACTCGTCCTTGTGGTTCGTGGCACGGTAAGCATCCTTGGCAAGGTCGATGTGGAGCCGCTCTGTGTATTCTGTGTTAAAGTTATCCGTTGTTCCAAAACGAGTGATCAAGAGCTTATAGTGGCGGAGAAAATGAAGCTTCGGAAGGTTGAAGTTCATTCGGATGCCCAGATCCACAAAGATATCCTTGTTGTTGTGGAATCGATTCAAGGCATCATCCAATTGGGCCAGAGTTTCATCCAAATGGATTGGGTATTGCGCCAGATAAAGAAAATCAAGCAGTGCACGGATGGACCGGATCAAGCGAACATTGGATAGATTATCCGGAAGAGGGATGTCAATAATGATGCCGAGGAGGAAACGACACATCTGGTCATGCTCTTGACCAGTTACGCGTGAGATATGGCTGATGCCATTCATAAATATCCGAATATTATGATTGGGTGGAAGGCGTCGGCATCGAGCATCGATTTCAGCGGCACCGAGGGCCTTGATGATCCAGGCTTTGAGGTGCTTCATCACACCCTGGTAAAGCTGATGAAGGACGTTGGGGGTAATGGACTTGAATATATCGACGTAGGGAAGGTCTTCCCAAAACAGATGTATAACCGGCTTAATTCCGGTGGCCTGACACTTCTTCACAAACTCCGCAGGATCATCATCGAAGGCGGCAAGGGCATCAAGGACCGCACCAAGGTCACGGAACTCTGGCTCCCCTTCGACAGGTAACGCCCCCAGTCCCTTTGCTGTCTCGGGACATTCTGGGCAGTCCATGTTCTTCACGCATGTCACGAGGACCTGTTCTGGGTAGTCACCAACATATGCCGCAAGGATAGGATGTCCTCGCTGAGCTACTCCATCGCCGCTGACGATGGTCATTCCATCAACACCTGCTGTCTTCAAGGGCTCCATAATCTTGGACATGCATGCATGAAAAAGATTTGCAAGAACCGTCGACGTGAAGATTTGTTGGTGATGTGCTCCAGCTTCGATGTCGGCAGGTACGCAAGCAAGATCTGAGCTTGGCGCGATGGCTTTCGACGGATGTCCTTTGGGATATTACCAATTGTGAGGTATACTGGGTAGGCAGTATGGTTGCGGAATAGCGTCAGAAGGGTCTTGTCGGAGGAAATGATGACAGGAATGATGGTCGCGCCCTTGCGCTTTTTCTCCAACTCGCGCTTGGAGTAATTGTGAGCTGACATTTGTATTGAATAGCAATCTGCCAAACGTACCTGGGTCGCCCACCACCACTTTCCTGTATGCATGTCATGATACAGGCAAATCATTTCGTCTTTATCAGCATAATGGCGCTCGGGCGCAAACTTCAGGTGCGCCGCAAACTCTGGATCGCCATAAAGTGCCTTTATACACTCTAGGATATCACGGAAATAGACATCGTAAGCCTCTCCAGCAACAATAATCTCTTTACACCTGAACTTTGGTCTTCCAGGCAGCTTTTTATTGATAATATTATTCAATTCTCGGGTATTCTTATATGATAAACCCAGGAGTTCTGTAATCTGGGAAACTCGGTCAGGTCTGTTTTGAGCACTCTGTAAAACTGCCGACTCACACTGGTGATTTTCAACAAGTCCGTGAAGGCAGTTGACCCCGGCCCCCGCAATTTTGCCAATCGAGCTAATTCCCACTCCAACTTTGAGGCAAATGGGGCCCAGATATTGTCCGGATCACCTATATCTTTTCTATAGCGCTCGTACCCTGGTTCTCCCTTGCGCAGTGGCGCCCCAGCATCACCATCAGTGAATTCGATGATTATGGCGCTCCCATGCACTTGCCGCTTGTTGTGAAATAGCGGGGGAAAAGATGTCCATTAACTGCAGTACAACCCAGTATTTATACTGCCCACGAACAATGTGTAACTAAGAGATACGGAGTTGAACTCCGACTCATTGAACAATGAGTGGCGCGTCTGCGACGCGTCTCGACACGTTGCAACACGTCTACGTGTTTCACGGAGTCCAGCTCCATGACAACGTGACTCGGCGTGTCTGCGCCACGTTCCCTCCCCGTACACTCCTACGTGGCCTTGACGGGCTGACACATTCCGGTCCCATTCTCAACACTCCCCCTCAGACCGGCAAGAGCCCAAGTCCGCGCATAAATTTCTCGTGCTTGGGTTTCGCCAGGGGCTTGGTAAAAATGCGGCTGTCTGATCTTCCGTCGTGCAATAGACGGGTTCGATGGTTCCGTTTTCAATCTTCTCCCGGATGAAATGATTTTGAACGTCGAAGTGCTTTGAGCATGCATGAAATTGAGGGTCGCGTGCCAGCGCCAGCGCTGCTTGATTATCCTCATAGATCACAGTAGGATCAGTCTGAGCGTAACCCATCTCGTCCAGAAGGTATCGGCTCCAAACTGCAAACCGAGTCGCATGCGCGAGTGCAGTGTATTCCGCCTCCGTTGATGAGGTTGCAACCGTGGTTTGCTTCTTAGAGCTCCACGAATAAGCTGCTCCTCCGAGCATAAATGCATAGCCCGAGATCGACTTCCTGTCGTCTGGGTTGGCAGCGTAGTCAGCGTCGCTGTAGCCGACAGAAATTGTGCCACCATCGCGAGTGTTGCCATAGACGAGTCCGTAGCTTCGTGTACCAGAGAGATAGCGAAAAACGCGCTTGCACGCGCTCCAATGCTCGGGTCCCGGGTTCGACGAATATTGACTGAGTGTCGTCACGGCGTACGCGATGTCTGGACGCGTACAAATGGCGGCGTACATGAGGCCACCAATCATAGATTGATACTCCCCACACAGGTCTGCTGGTGCTTCGGGAGCATCTAGTGGTACCTTGCGGAGCGTCACATTCGGGTCCATTGGCGTTGCGAGCGGCTTGGCGTCCATAAGTCCATACTTTGCCAGCAACGACTCGATGTAATGGCGTTGAGAAAGAGTGATCGTGCCGGCATTGCGGTCACGCGCAATTTCGATGCCAATGATCTTACGTGGCTCGCCGAGGTCCTTTGTCTCGAACAATCCACCAATCTCCGCCTTTGTATCCTCTGCTTCCTTATGGTGGCGGACCGAACTTTGTGACAAGTTTGAGTCCCGATTTGGTAATCCCTACTACAACCTCAGTTCTAGTCATAATACTCTGTAACTGTGGGAAAAGCATCAAAAGAAGCTGGTCTCAACATCTATCGGAGCAGAATATTAAAAAAACTTGAATTATGTTTTTGCCACTTCGATTTCGCCGTTTTGATTGCGGATCAGGCGGGCCGATGGCTGTGCCACGCCATCAATTGCCATTTTGCGCCTCCCCGACGTCCACAGGCCTCATCCAGGATGCCCAGAAGTAAAAAACGAGCAGTGCATACTCAGAGGGGCTCTGCAGGCACATTTACATCAAATCAAATCCATCCACCCGACCAATCCTCTTCTGGCCATTACGAAGATGATGATCTGGCATGGGCGGCAAAAATCCAAAGACCTTGTTGAAGAAACTCTCCGTGCCTGTCCACTGCCCACCATTCGAAGATTTTTTCGACGTGCAGATCGGTATGCCAGTGTCTATTGCCATGGAGTTACAGGACCTGTCGCCGAGTTTGCTGTTAAAAGGTACCGGTCTCACCGCGGAGTGCAGAAGCGAGAGATAGAAGTGGCGGAGGCAGAGTGGAAGAAGACAGTGAAAATGGGTATCATATAGGCCATGTTCCTACACACAAAAAAAGCAGTCTTCCAACCTCATCTTTTCTATACACAGAAAAAAAAAAATCCGCCCAAAATTTCGCCGTTTTGAACCCTAAATTAGGAGTACTTCCGATTCTTCTGAAATGAAGAATTTGCCTATAAACTACCCCTAGTTCCTTCCAAATCTCAAATCTGGAAGGAATCTGATCAAAATTCCGGTGTGACATGAAGTTTTGGCTGCCACCATACTCGACGTTGAAAAGATGAGCAGGTCATCCACCCAAACAGTCACCCAAGTTCGCTCGCCGTCACGTTCGCGAAAGTACACGCAATGATCGACGGCCGTCTTGATGAGCTGGATGGAGGTGAGTTTGTGGTCGAACTCGCGATTCCATTCGCGGCCTGACTGCTTCAATCCATAGATCGTCTTCAGGAGCCTCCAAACTCGTCCTGTTCCATCGTCAAAACCCGGTGGTTGCCGCATATAGATTTCCTCTTTGAGCTCGCCGTTAAGGTAGGCACCGCGAATATCCATCTGGATTATTTCGAGGTCTTCGACGGCTGCAATTGCGAGTGCGGCATGAACCGATTCGAGACGGACCACCGGGGCAAACGTCTCTGTGAAATCCACTCCAGGAATCTGCGAGCACCCGAGAGCAACAAGTCTGGCCTTATATCTTGATACTTGGCCCTGCTCGTCAACCTTCTTCACGTAGGTCCATTTACTCCTGATAGCTTCGCGATTTTCGGGTAGTTCCACGAGCTCGTACGTTCCCTTCTCTTTCATCATCTCTATTTCCTCTCTCATCGCTTCTTTCCATTCCAGCTGCTCGCTGGACTTCATTGCTTCACTGTAAGTGCGTGGTGCGCCGGCGGCCTCAAGCGCGGATTCTCCTAAGAACGCGAACTCCGCCCTTTCCCTCGTCTCGTGTTCCGAGATTTCCTCGGCGGTTGGGCGGGGTGTCCGGGGAGCACTCGGCAATCGCACAGCTGGGTTGTTTAGCTTGCGGTAGTCGGTGTCCCTGACCGGGCGTGATGAACGCCTTGGATGATCCGGTTGCGCTGGTGGATTTTGCGATGGTGAGGATGCCGACAGAGGTGTGCTCGTTGACTGCGGCTGTGTCTGCATCTGCTGCTGCGACTGTGTCTGCACCTGCGGATGCGACTCTTCCTGCGCCGGTGGCTCCCCCTCGTTCGGCGCTGTCTTCTGGCTCTCCACGGAAGCGGGTTTTGCAGGGTCTTCTGCGGGAGATTTCTGGCTCGGCTTTCCCAACTCCCCCTCGAGCTGCAAATCGACAAGGGGTCGGGCGCTCGGCTCTGCCCATACGACGTTTCTTGACTCGCGGATGCTGCGGTTCTTGCCGTCATAGAACTTGATGATGTCTGTATGGTCTCCGAATCCCACGAAGATAAATTTCTCCGCCTTCTCGTGGTCTCCACCTAGCTTAGACAGCTTTTTAACAGGCTCACGTTTGACCCATACCTCGCACCCGAACTCCCGAAGGTGCGATACACTGGGCTTTTTTCGTGTCCATGCTTCTAACGGTGTTTTCCCTTGTAGCGCGCGTGTCGGTGAGCGATTTCGGATGTACACCGCATACTCGACTGCTAACTCCCAAAGGAATGCCGGCAAATTTCGCGCTATCATCATCGCGCAGGCAAGCTCGACGATTGTTCTATTGAATCGCTCGGCCACTCCGTTTGATGTGTGCGCATATGGTGCGGGGTTCTGGAGTGTGATCCCATGGTTCTTCAACCAAGCCTTCACAGCTCCACTGGTGAGTTCCTTGGTGTTGTCCACTCGGATGATTTTTGGCGTGTATCCAAACTGACGCTCTACCCATAGGATGTATTCCTTGATCTTCCCGAAGGCTTCATTGCGGCTCTTCAAGAAGTCGGGGTAACAGTGCCGGGTCGCGTCGTCTGTAAACAGGATGGTGTATTTTGACTTGTTCAACGATTGAACTCGGGTGGGACCCCAGATGTCACTGTGTGTTAACTCCCCTGGATCCTCGCGTCGATCTTTCGCCTCCTGCGGATACGGCTTTGTCGTCATTTTTGCCTTGACGCAAGCCTCGCACTGGCTGAGTGGTGGCGAATCCTCGTCCACGGTGAGTCCCTCGACAAGGTCCTCCCTCACGAGTCTCTCTAATCCACCCTTGGCCAGATGGCCCATCCGGCGGTGCCAGGCATCCCACGTCTCCTTGCTCGCCTCTGCGGCGGCGTGCGCGCCCTCGCGCGCCTCCTTTTGCACTTGCTTCCGGGCTCGCGCTGCTAGCGGATAAAGACGTCCTGTCTTTCTCCCTGTAGCCATTACTCGGCCATCAGTGCGTCGCACGAATTCCACCTTGCCATGACTGAATTTGGCTTCCAAACCAGCATCGTTGAGTCGGCTAATTGACAGCAAATTGTGCGCGCAAGTTGGCGCAAATAGAACGTCGAGTAATCTGTGCGTAATAACCTTCCCATCGACATCACAGTCTAACAGGATGGTTCCGCGTCCCAGAGCTTGCAGTGGTGCGTCTCCAACGCCCTCAACGGGTACATCTGCTGCCCGCAGCTCGATGAACACACTGCGGTCGTTGCAAATGTGGGAAGTGGCTCCAGAATCGGCGAGCCAAGAGTAAAGGGAAGACGAATTGATTTTGGCAGTGTACGCGGTTTCGACAAAAGTGTTTCCTACGTCCTCTGCCTTATTTGCCCTCTCCTTTCTCTTTGCATGCTTGGGGCCTTTCCCTTCCTTCCCACCACCTTTTGACCAGCAATCGGCGGCGATGTGCCCTTTCTTGTGGCCATTGTAACATTCCACTCCATCTTTTCTTCCTCCTCCTTCGCCTCCCTTCGCTCGTCCGTACATGGCTGCGTTTCCATCCCCGGTCTTCTCAAGTCTACGCCGGTTCTCTTCCAGAACCAAGGAAATGAACTCGTGCGAAGAAATGGTCGGGGTGTTGCTTGATGCACCCAGGTACGCAGATGTGAAATTGTCCCAAGCTTCCGGCAGCGAGCTGATAATCAGGAGTAAGAAATCCTCATCGGAAATCAAATTCCCGAGAATCGCAAGCTCCTCTTGAATTTTGCGCAATTCCGTGACATGTTCTGCGATATCCGTCGCGTCATCGGCAACCGTGCGGTACAAACGGTGTTGGTGCGATAAAACTCCCAATTTCCCTCCCCTCTCTTTGACCTGCTTAAGCTGTGACCACATCTCGGCTGCTGACTTGGCGCCCGCAATGTGTACCATCTGCGAGTCACTCAAGGTGAGCTCAATCTGTGTCTGCGCTTTCCCATCTAATTCCTCCCAGCGCTCCATCTGCTTCTTCTCATCTGCCGTTGGTTTAATCGGGTTGGCGGCCACAGGTTTCTGTGCGGTGCCCTCGACGATCTTCAAGAGCGCACGCTCGCGGAATATGGCGGTCACGCGGCGCTTCCACGGAACCCAGTTCGTCTCGTTGAGCTGTTCGATCCGGAACAACGACGATGGAGTAGTGTCGGCAGTGTTGGTGGTGGACATAGTGGTTGTGGTTCAAGTTGTAGTTGTGTAAGAGTTGAAGTGGTATTTGGGGTAGATTAGTTAAAGGCGGGGCCCATAACCTGTTGTGAAATAGCGGGGGAAAAGATGTCCATTAACTGCAGTACAACCCAGTATTTATACTGCCCACGAACAATGTGTAACTAAGAGATACGGAGTTGAAACTCCGACTCATTGAACAATGAGTGGCGCGTCTGCGACGCGTCTCGACGCGTTGCAACGCATCTACGTGTTTCACGGAGTCCAGCTCCATGACAACGTGACTCGGCGTGTCTGCGCCACGTTCCCTCCCCGTACACTCCTACGTGGCCTTGACGGGCTGACACGTTCCGGTCCCATTCTCAACACCACTCTGCCGCATCACGGTCCTCTCGTGCCGGGACTTGAGGATCCGCCTCAAAATCCTCTGCACGATCCGGCATTTCGGGCTCCTCCCTGAGACCAGGGAAATCCTCGTTGTCGACCACACGAGGCTCCCATCTCCCTGCCAAATCTATTGATTCCTCATCACCGGACTCGGAGTCTGAATCTGAGTCGGAATCATTGGCATCCTTCAAGTCTGGCAGGCCATCGAAGTCATCCAGAGCATCGTTTGAACCGGCTGGCTCCGCATCCTGGTCCATGTCAAAATCCTCTTCCACGTAAGTTCCGAAATAATCGCCAACAAATTGCGCAGGTGGCTGATCTTCTTGCTCAGAATCGGAGGTGGGCACCCATGATTTATTCGCCTCATAGATCTCCTCGCATCGAGAGTTTCCTGTATGTTGGAGGTGGTTTGTATATCCCCCAAAACTAAAAGCCCGATTGCAGCCAGGACAGAACACCATTTTGGTGGGATAAAAATGCACGGAATGTGTTCTGGGTACTCTCTTCGGACTTGGAATGCCGATGTGTCGTCGGCTACGGATGTATGTGCGTGATCCCCAAACCCCAAAATCTTCGTAAGTCCGAACACACACGTACACACTTTGGCTTTCTCCCTCCATTCTCATTATCTTCCTCTTCTTAATATCTCTCCTTTCATTACAGTCCTTATATCCTATTCCTAATTGAACCCCTTAGAATGTCTGACTTGGACCTTACACCAGCCCAAAAAGCCGCTCGGACCAGGGCCACTAACAAGGCTAACCAAGCTCAAGCCGACCTCGAACTCTCGACGTCAGTTGCTGGTGAGGACCCTCTGTTAGCTTCGTTGATGGTCCATGACTGCTCATCTGTCTGCTTCAGCTCCGCGCACCGCAAAGAACAATGCTCTCGCTAATTCGGGTATGCCTCGCTTTCTTCCTTATTTCCGACACATTTAATCCCAGTTGCAGTCTGGAAACCCTCATCCGCACGCAACTTGAAGCGTGAGGCCCCAGAACCCTCTGCATCTAATAAGCAGAAGTAGCAAAGGACATCAGAGTCCACCCCCTGTACGTGTCCGAAACTCTGATAAACTCAGGCATATTTTGAAATCATCCTAGGTATTTACAAGATGACATCGAAGAAGCCAGGTACGTCAAGTGCCATTGGATATACTAGACATTGTGCCAACGCTCATTCAGAGCGCATGCTTCCCCCTGACATCGATGACGATGGCCCAAGGCCATCGAAGACCAAGCAGTCGACAAGACAAGATGCACACGTTGATTTCTCAACCGCTCCGGCAACAATCAAGCAAAAACGTAAGGGTTCTTATTCACATATTTATTCACCTATTGATATAAATCCAGCCCGTGCACTTCAGGCGCCAGTGGCTCTTGCAAAGACCATCCCTCGGCCTATTGCGCAGCAGCAACCACCAGCGCCATCACAGCGACCACCTGTGCCGTCGAAGCAAGCACCAGTGCCACTACAGCAACCGCCGCCGCCACCGCCACCGCCACCGCCACCACCACAGCGGCCACTGCCACAGAAGCAACGACTATCCACACCTGAATCAGATGAAGGCCAGGAGCAGACTGACGACGAGGACTCTCAAGCTGAGGAGGAGTGCGAGGAAGTTGATGTTCAGCAATTGATGCAAGAGGTACGATGTAATATCCTCAGCTGCTCACTATGTATAGGCCCCTACGTGGGCTGATCAGGGCGTCACAGACGACGATGTCGACATGCCGGCATATGGGAATGGGCAAGACCGGCATGACATCGACAATACTGACACACATGGTACACGCCACGAGTGCGGTGGGAGCATCTCATCCGGATATGATCTACATGTCCCGACAAGTAGCTCAGAGTACGGCTACAACCAAGATGACCAAGAATCTGACCTTGACGCTTCTATGGTAAGATATAACCCTGATATGACTTCATGGTGCTTACATGTTCTCAAGGATCTGGCTCCCTCTCGCAAGCACCCCGATGAAGAGGTATGTCATCAACATTTTAGTTTGTATTCATCATAGCTTATATGGTCACCCTTGTCGTTCCCATCAGTTTCAATCTGCTCCACGAAGGACCACCGACTCCGATGACGAGCAATTCGAGGATGAACAAAAGGTATGTCAGCAATGTATTGTATTGACAGGGATATTTGTAACCATCTTGCCAGCCCTGCCTCACGCCTGCAAACAGAAGCACAGACCGATCGCCGCTGGGCAACACACAAGCGGCCACAAGAATACGGTATCTCTGCCATCTCTTTTTGTTCTTCCTTTACTGATTAGATCCAGGAGCTCTCGCAGAGGAGAATCAAAGCAATCCAAGAAGTAAGCCTCTTCCTCTAGCCAACATACGCCACTACTCATAACACCATGATGCCCAATAGCGCCCAGTCTGGGCTGAGACTCAAGCGCCATCACGTTCTAGATCTATCCAGGATCCAACGCTGACGGGCTCAGTTTCTCTCACAGGCCATGGGCGGCGCTCAAAGGCACGGGAGTCCAGGGCAGCAGTGCAGGCAGAGTCTGAAAAGTGGCCTGACACACCGCCCCTCCGCTTCACCAACCGTGGCGTGATGAATCTTTTAGATCAAGACGATGCGATCATTCGCATCATCCGAACCGCTTTCACCAAGGTCATCGGTGATGCGCTATTCCGGGATGCATTTCCGGACATAGGTGACCGATTGAAGTATGCTCGAGATGCGCTGTATTCTGTGAGCAAAGAGTTGTGTATGCCTCATATTCGAGTGCGCATCAAGGAGGATAATAACTATGCGACCGAACTGGGCAAGGTCGTGAGTCTCAGTCTTGCATGATTACTTAATACGGAACTGAGATGTTTACAGGTGGACGCTCGTTGGACCGTGGTTCGCAACAGATTCAAGACGGCAGCAGGTCCTGCGGCCACTCATGCTTTTGACCTGAAGCCCGGATGTAGCGAGCGGATCCATAAGCTTGTTACTAGCACCTATAACGACTATATTTACCCATTCAAGGAAGGAAGCAAGGTAAGTCCAACTCGAGAACCCTTGCACGGTCTTATGTCATTGATAGGACACTGTCGACTATTCCAAACCTTTCGGAAATCCTGCGATCATCGAGATCATACGACAATGCATGTTCATCGGCAAGGCATCAGCAATATATGCTGGAATGCATCAGTCAAGATTCCCCATCACTGATGGCGATAAGCCTGAACGCATGGTTGCGGAAGCGCTCGCAGCCCTATCAGCAACAGCGGTAAGGTTCTCAATCACAGGTTATCTTCACCACTGATATAATTAATAATTATTTATAGCTCTGCGCTGTTCTGCAAGAGTGGCAAGGACCCCAACATGTGAACAACGACTTCAATGCCAACCTTTTTGCTGAAACTTATGCCCATCACATCGGATTCCTGCAAGACCTGAAAGCGAAATCCATCAAAGCATGCGAGAAGTCCCTTGTCCATCTTTACCGGGAGGCATCGTGAGTCTCGAATTGATAGAGTACGGTGTTCCTAATCCATTTGCAGTGGCCAAGGGAAAGTATTTGCTCATCGACCAGCAGTTGGCGCCAATGCATTGGCTCACCTGAACTTCGCTGAACTTGAAGCTGATTCTGATTGAATCTTATTGTCGTCATAATCTATCGCCAATAATCTAGTAGTCTACTGTACTTCTTTCCTTCTGTCGTCGCATACAGTCTGAATATGAAGTATTTTTAATGCTTTTATTGCCTGAATCTGGTCTGAATTCTGACTGATTCCAGTCTAACTTGTCGTAAATTTGCATTGAATTGTGCCCTAATTTTGGCAAATTTAGAAAGCACACATGTTATATGTCATATTTGCTAAATCCGTGATTAGGAATAGTTAGGCAGAATTCGGACAAGATTTGTGGGATTTGGGTAAAATTAGGTCGAATACAGCATAATTCATACACATTCAGGTGGAAGGGTTTTCCTGATGGCCACTTGCCGAGCTCCGATGCTCGCTGAGCTGGATCAACTTTCCAACATGTACTGGCAACTTGCAGTGGCAAGGCTCAGTAACTTGACCTGATGGCACAGGTGTGGCATCAACCGTCAGCTGTAAAGCTGCTGTACTTGTACAGCTGTCTGCTGTACTTTATTTTTTCATCTAATTCCAGGGTACTCAAGAAGAGCGAGGAGGTTAGCAACATGGCAACTCCCAGCTCTGAGTCAGGAGTTCCAAGAAGACACGTATAAGGGATCAGTACAGCTGTATACATGACTTGTAAGTAAAGTATCAAGTAACAAGGATGTGGTGGGTGAGTAGAGATTCAAGAGAGCAGTGATGAGGAATACTTAACCATGGACTGGATCCTGTACTCCGAGGAGGAGGGAGCAAGGCAAGAAAACAAGTGGTGAATTCTCCTGAGTGTGTGGCTCCTCCTTTTCACCAGTACCTGGGGGAGTGATATATCACACCCTCTAGTAAGAGATTGGCCATGTTATATCAGGAACTCTCACTAGACATGTGCCATGATATATCACACTAGAGGTGTGTCCCATTTCAGTAAATATTAGAATTTGGACTCCTAGGACTCAGATAGACTCAGATAGACCCACACAGATGAGGGGGAACACCAAGATTGCAGATGCATTACATGATGTTGTATGTATTACGAGTACTTATGTTTACATAATACTTGTTCCTTTCATTCCTCCGAGGGGCTAAAAGTCTCCCTATTTTACTTGTCTCCAATTTTTTAAGATAGTCTCCTTAGTGGCTGTGTCTGACTTCTTTAGTGGCTGTCCCTATACTTCATTCACTTTTTCCTTACCCCTTTAGCAGCTGTGGTCTAGGGCTGTGCTGTTTTCATTTACTTCTGTCTCTTTTCCCTGGTATTGCCACCTCTTGAAACAGGTGCATGCTCTGTCATGATTTATGAACAATGGCCAACTTCTGCTTATAGGCCCAGTGGAGCGCGATAGTGTCTGCGGAATGCATAAAAAGATCACAAATATCATGGAGACCCAGCTATGTAATGCATATTTTCTTGCCTCTGCACACACCACTAAGTGCCAATAGGCTCAACGGTCAAGGACAATAAGGTGGGTATGAGCTACACCCACTTTCACGTGGAGATCTGCGAGGCATGGAAGGTCCATCTCCCCAGATGGCCCGCCAACATCCCATTCAAGAACCTCCCAGATCAATGGGGTGGAGGCCCTGCAGCGCCTTCGCAATGGCTGGCATAGTGGGTCTATCAAGTGGGTGGTCATGTCCTTGGCCGAGGTAGCGGAAAACACCAAGATGCTTGAGGCACGCCATGCAGTCGAGAGGCCCTTGAGGATGAGCAACAAACACTCCAACATTGGTGGCACTCACAAACACAGAGGCAGCAAGGGCCACGACAAGGACCAGGATGAAGACCAGGACCAGGACAAGGACAACAAGGACAATGTCGACATCACGTCCCTGTTTACAGCGCCGACATCAAATGCCTACCCCCCCCATAGTGTTTGGCCACCCTGCACTGAATGGCTTTGACATCGATGGCTTGGATGATGTGATCTTCTGCAGCATGGGGCTCAACACCGGCATGTTTGAGGGCTCCAACACCGCCTTTGAGGTGGCCTTGCATGTCACTAGTGCCTTCAATCTTGGCGGGAGCAGCACTACTTTCACCAACAACACTGCCTTTACTTTGTATCCTACCCCAACTACCACTGGTGCTGCCATTGGGACTGCTGCTGATGGGGCAGCTGCAGCTCTCTATCTGCCCAACACAATGGCTAGGGATCACCAGGGGTAGGGGTATACCTCTGGAGGTATGAGCAGAGGTATGGGTGAGGTAGAGGTAGAGGTTGTCTAATTTGCACCTTTGTCCAAACCTCTCTCAACCTCCACAGGTACAAAGGTATGTGGAGGTATGGGTGTCATTATTGCAGGCCTGATATGCAATGCCCACCTGGTGTACTTGGAACTTCCTTATGCTGTGTGTTTCCTACATAATCACCCATTTCCGAGTTCAAACCCTACTGTTTACACTTTTTGACTTTCCGGTTTCGGCACCTTGACCAAACAACAGCATATTATGACGCACAAGCTATACACTTCTTTTACTTTAGCACTTTGCATCTTTGCAATCGTCCTCGCAGACCTTGTGACCTGATCCAATACTTTTGGGCTGTGCATTGGATCATCCTCGATCATTGTCGATCCCTCAAGATTCTGACATTTAAACAACATCCTTCTTCCCTTCACCCACTGCTCTTGCTCTTCTAATGATCTGCCTGTATCTACAGTTCACTTTGTTGCCCTCACACAGCAGCTAAACCCTGCCTTGCCAATGTACCACCGGACTCAGCTGCTCCTCACTGAGTCACTGCCCCTCTCAGTCAACCCTTTCTGTTCGTTGTCTGTTCTCAGATGTCCAACTGTCTTGGTTGTGGTGTTGATGAGTTGAATTATCCCTATCCCTGGCTTAAGAATGAGCCGACTCCTCTCTCTTACAGTATTTAAGGTCCATGAAGTGTTGCACAAACTCAATCTCTTCTTCTCTCTCATAGGGAAACGCAAACAATGCTCTGAGGCGGGTAGCAATGACAGTCATGCCAGCAACGGGTCTCGTTCTTCGGTTCACTCGATAATCAGCAGCGCCAAACAGAAACTCCGTAAAGTCGCTAGCCACCTTTCCTCTGTCACCGGTCGATCTCGTGGTATGATTTTTCTCCTCTCCTGCTTGATACTATATTGAAAAAGCAGTTTTCGCAGGAGCCACCGATGCTCAGACACCGGGCACCAATACAAATCCCATCAGCATTGAGGGTGACGATGACGAGGAAGATGAGAGTGGGCTGATCAATATCCCTAGATCTTCAAAGAAACCACTCTCTTCTTTTCGTCCGACCAGATCGCCAGCATTTCTAGTGTTATCCCCACCATGGACAGGCTGGACGAGCTTCTCACAAAGGATTCCTTGACCAAAGTCACCCCAACTGTCAACGACACACCTACTGTTTGAGAGATCTGTGACCCCACGACGCTTGCAGGAACCTCTGACGACGAGGACTCAATGCTTCCGGATGACGAAATTCATCCATCTGTCAAAATGGCGCGGCTTCTTGCCAAGAAGACAATGAACCGATATTACGAACGCACTGATGAGTCCAATGTTTATCGTATCTCAATGAGTATATGCACCATGATATCCCAGCATCATTAGCTTACCATTTTTTTCAGTTCTTCATCCCGGATTGAAGCTGGCATATTTTCACCAGCGGAACTGGCCATTGGATTGGATCAACAATGCTCGCCATATCATACGTACCGAGTTCAAAAAGTACACTGCACTTTGTGCCGCACAAACTGTTGATGAGGTCGAGGTCGTTGTATGTTTTCATTCACTTGTACTTCAAATTTCCTGAACATAACAACATTTGAAGGCTCCAACACCTGCGGCGACATCCTTCAATATGTTTCAAAACATCTCTGTTGTTTCAACCAGCACCTCAAGAGTTGCGGACGAGTTGGATCGCTATCTATCTGGACATACCGAGCCCACAACCGAGCCACTTCTCTGGTGGTATGAAAATCACCAGCAGTACCCTACCCTGTCGCTCATGGCCTTGGATTACCATAGCATTCCTGGTGCGTATGGATTTCTATCATTTCTTCGTTGCTCATCGTTAGTCCAGCAACATCAACGCCATCAGAACCTGTTTTCTCTCATGGCTGCCAGCTGCTTAGCTTCACCCGTAACCATCTCAGCGGCCAGTCCATTCGCCGCTTCCTGTGCCTCAGAGATTGGAGTCACAAGGATATTGTTGGTGATGATATATTCTTGTGTGCAGTTCAACAGAACATGGGTCTTGAGAAGGGTAAACAGAAGGCCGCTTAATAATTGTTGTTGATGATTCCTCATGTTTTACCTTATGTTCTGCTCCAAATATACATATACCCTGATACCCTTTACTCTCCTGGGCAAAATTTGCGGTCATTGATTAAATAAACATTCTTTTCTGCCATACCTCTGTAGAAAACCTTGCAAAGGTACAGACAAGAGGTATAGAGGTTCATACCTCTGGATACCTCCAATGAGGTAGAGGTATTACCCCTCTAAGGGTAAGGGTCTGAGAGGTAGAGGTAGAAGTCGACCAATTCTTACCTCTACCTCTACCCGTGGTGAACCCTAACAACGGCCTATACCTTCACTGCGTCCAGCACTGTATCCCACAACACCTCCCCCCCTGTCTGTGTCAAGCCCCCTTCCCTCAATGTTATTGCATACCACCCACCCAGCAGTGCCGCCCCCTCTGTGCTTGCCAACAGCTCCAACACTGCGGCCATATCCAAGCAAAAGGGAACATTCAAGAAACAGACTGCTGTGATTGCTGCTGATGAGGGGTCTGGGACCGCTACCAAAAAACTGTGTAAGTTGCGCAGTGACAGGGGGACGACCAGGGCACCAAAGGCTGCCGCAGCGGTGGCAACAGCATCTTGCACATGGGCATCAACAGGCAGCATCTGCATGCACAGTGATGCGACCACGGAGCTTGCCAAGCAGAGGATGGTGGACCGCAGGGCAACCACATGCGCTGCGCAGCTTCCCCCGTCTGCGAGCGCTCAGGCTTAGTCAGTGCATGTCTGTCTGCCGTCTACCATCGTGCGTCGCTGCTACACATTTGTTGTCTGAATCTTGCACCCAGCCCATGCTTCTGAAAGTAAATAGATACTCTGTCCGCCCCGCCCTTTTTTAATATATCTTTTTTCTTACATTCTGGTGACCTAGTCTGCCATTGTCATTAGTATGCCTTTTCCTGTTGTGATATCAACAATAATCCTTGTCTAAAATGCCTTGTATATGCATAAACTGTGTACTCTATTTTTTTGCTAATTTTATGGGCACTCCTGAGGGCGGGAGCACGCTCGTTGGGTGCCGCCGCCCAGGCGCCGCCAGATCCCATGTGCTGACACAGCTGATGGGAGACTCGGCTTCGTGGGCCGGAGCCTTGGGCATCCTTGACGCTGACACAGCTGATGGGGGTTGCTGCAACTGATGGGTGATGCAGTAAGTACCTGATGAGCCGAGCCTCAGAACATCCGGTATGATGGCGCGAATGATGGGGGCCCAACGGATGATTGCGTGTAACACCTTTGATCTGGCGCTGATGCCTGCAAGATCAGGACCCCCGATAATAGGCGTGAAGGCCTGGTCCGTGTCCGGACAAAAAAATTGGGTTTTGAGCCTCCAAGTTAGGCCCTGTCCGGACAAAAATTTGGGTCGGGGGCAAAACTCTTAGGTCCCTGTCCGGACAAAAATCCCCGGTCTAGGAGCCATCTCAGATATACTTTCAAATGGCTTCGGTGGCTCAACGGTCTGTGTCACGACCTTGGGCGTGCTTAATTTTTTGAAACCGGTCCCAGTTCGAATCCGCTGGCCACCGTTTTATTATGCGAGTTGGTCTTAGTCGGCCCGACAAGCCACAGCCACACACTTACAAGCAATTTCATCTTTTATTTTTCCGCCGCCCTCACACACTATTTCGCAAGCGCCGAAAAAATGTGGTTGCCGAAGCTGGCGAGGAAGACTAGGTTACAAATTGTATTTCTATCACATAGGGACGCTAGCTGTACCTAATAACTACCCTGGGGCCCCGAGATGCCTGAGAAGCACCATAGAAGCACCGGGGGGCAAAAAAAACGCGAGAAAAACGCGAAAAACGCGAAAAACACGAAAAACGCGAAATTTGGAAATTTTGGCGGATGCTAGGTCCTGTCCGGACAAAAAAATTGGGATCCGGGATTTTCTTGTCCGGACAAAAATCGGCGGATTTGGGCATCCGGGGACCAGGCCTTCACGCCTATTATCCAGGGTCCTGCAAGATCCTGGGCAGTGATGGCGCCGCACCTGCTGATGGCAACAGGCAGAGATGATGTACTCGAGGACCAATGATAATAGGTCAGAAGGCCTGATATTTTTCCCTGAATTTTGTTGGGATTTTTTCTGGGGATTTTGGCTGATTTTGTCAGGATTGGGACAGGCCTAATGAAAATTTTCCGACCATGTCAGGAATGCGAAACAGGCCTATTTTCCCCCAAAAATTGTCGGGAAATCCGCAACTGGCCTCAAACCACCCTAAATTTGTCAGGAAACTGTTGAGAATACCTAAAAACATCCCTCTGGGTGCTAGTCAACACAGAAGGTGCTAATTGGAACGCTGCATACACTATGTATTCAATAAATACAATCAGAACAGTACCAAAAATTCCGTAATTGGGATGTCAGGGGTGGGAATATGAGACACATGGGTAGCAGGCAGTTTTAGGAGGTCCACAAATGTCGTGTGAACCTCGGGAAGAGCGTCTGCAGCGAGGAATTTCTTGTGTTGTCCAATGTAGTGACTGGCATCAAGAGGCAGGTCATCCACCGATATATTGATTGTGACTTGCTCCATGGTATGTGTCCCCCAAGGCCAAAGGGAATCCAGATCGAAGGCTGCAAAAAATATTACGTGCATGGTGCATATATGTAACAGAAAACAGGGAGCCAGAGTGGGGATCAAATGCAGGACAAAAAGAGCTACAACTCATCTTCACCATACCTCTCTGGCAGACCATCAATGTCAGGACTGGCAGACAGGCCTACCAGTATGGGCCTGAAGATGTCAGGATTCCTCAACCAGACCTGCGTGGCTTTGAGGCCTATTTTGTCAGGATTCTGACCAGGCATATGCCCCAAAATCTCAAAATTTTGTCGGGATTCATACCAGGGCTTCTGACCTACTATCATTGGTCCTTGTACTTGCAGCATCCGACAGTAGAAGTACCTAGTGTTTTATCAAAGTTTTAGCAAAGATTTGCTTTGTTTCTCAAATCCTCTATTGTTAGACTGACTGTGTTGCCAGCGTTACCAGTCTAACTTGAGGGGATATGTGGGCTACATAGGTGTTTTTCATGATGCGGCAATCACCTCTGGCATCAAAGTCGGACGAGGCAGTGGGGAGTCCGCAGGCAAGAGACAGTAGCGCTGATGTCAGCACATCGCGCTATGTCACAGGCGAAGACACCAAAGTCGATACTTGAACCGATGTAGACTGGTGACCGTTCTGTCTACTAGAAAGGCAAGCTTGTCGGTAGACAGACCAGTTTAAATCTCCTCGCGCGATCAGATCACATTTTTGCACGTGATTTCTATTTGCGCTCCTGAAAGCCCTCAGCAAACACGGCATTGAGAACGATTGGTTACAATCAAAATAGCAGCAAATCTGATAACATCCTCGTCTTCTAGAGTCCGAATCACAGATAGAAGAGCAGGAAGAAGGCCCGAATCGAGTTGTTGTACATTCCTGAGCGAATTGCAAGGGTTTTGCGAGAGAGAATGGCGGGAATTGGGGGTGCAGGGTATTGTGAGGTGACATAGTAATAGGATCCATTGTTTTTAGCGACTGGGACGCATAGGACGCGTCGCACCGTGCACGTAGTACCGTAGTGAATGCAAATCACGTGACATAAAACGTGATCTGATCGCGCCATACGGAGATTTAAACTCAGATCGACCACGATTGTCTTCATACGAGAGATCAGTTACCGGTCTAGAACCGACGCGCGCAATGTCGTGCGCTGTCTGCTTGGCAGAATTTGGTCGGGCGACGGTCCGTGGTGGCGTCTACCACACGCAGCCCACCCCCACGTTGCACGCCCCCACCCTGCCCCTTCCCTCCCGCCCCCCTTAGCAGAGTACCACCAAGATGGCCGACACCGACGGGCGGGAGCGCGTCGAGCAGCTGTGGTTCCCAGACGCGAACTTCATCCTCCGCGCGAGAGCAATGTGCTCTTCCGTGTCTACCGTGGCATCCTCGCAGCCCGATCCCCTGTCTTCCGCGACATGCTCGCGCTCCCGCAGCCCGACGACGCAAAGATGCTCGACGGCTGCCCCGTCGTGCACCTCTCCGACTCGGCCGCCGACACCATGTACTTCCTGAAGGCCCTCTTCGACTACGAGTTGCGTCTTCCCCTACTACATCAGGAAAACCGAAATGGCTGGCCAGTGTTATGGAGTGCTGTCCAGCACTCTATATTGCTGCATAGTACTGTGCAGCGACATCGGTTCTCCTGATGAGTCTCCCAATGTAATCACATCACAACGCTAATCTCACTGCTTCCAGATTCTTCGAGTCGTACCCCGCCAAGACCGATTTCGACGCCATCTTCGGCATCCTACGCCTCGGGCAGAAATACCAGGTCGAGCCGCTCCGCAAGCGGCCGCTCGTGCACCTCTCGTCCGCGCACCCCACAACACTCGCGGGCTGGGACGCGCTGGCGCCGACATGGGATTTCGAGTGCCTCGAGCTCCCCGCGCTGACGCTCGCGCGCGACGCACGCGCGTACTGGGCGCTCCCCGCGGCGTTCTACCTCGTCGTCGGCGGCTTCGGCGGCGCGGAGCTTCTCGACGGCGTCGACTGCACCGGTGTGCACGTCGAGCTCTCGCACGCGGACAAGGTGACGTGCCTCACTGCGGCGCCGGTGCTCCTCGGCGACGCGCTGAGCGAGATGCTCGGCTTCCTGTGGCTGCCGACGGTCATCCCCGGGTGTTGCAACGTCGAGGCGTGCCTCGAGGACCGCCTCGAGACGCGGCAGGTCGCGGAGAAGTGGCGCCGTGACGGGCTGCTGCCGCTCACGATCTGGACGGAGGACGACTGGGAGCGGCTGGACGTGTGTGATGTGTGCGTCGCGGCGATGAAGGCGTCGCATCAGGAGTGCCGCGAGCGCTTTTGGGAGGGGCTGCCGCGCATATTTGGGCTGCCGGACTGGGAGGAGCTCGAGAAGATGAAGAAGGCGGCGCTGGAGTCGTAGCGTTCGGTCACCCCGGTCCCTTCAGTACCCCCGTCCTCGATACGTAGCCCAAGTCTAATTTACCTACCCACGTATGCCCTCGTCCTGCGGACCAACACTCGAGAAGTCTTTAGTTTTCCAAGTCTTTTCGTTGTTGGCTTTATTTTATGGAAGGTGCCAACGCATTACCAGCTGTGAACTCGGAGAGCGAATGAAAATCATATATTGAAATCAAGATATAAATTTACTGCAAACTCGAAAAGCCTCGCCTGCTCCGTCCTACAGCGGTGATTTTAGACACCAGAAGCTCCCTCTGCGCGACCGACTCGCTTTGGTAAGCCGTGCATACTCCGAGACATCGTCGGGGTCACACTCCTCCAACTCGAGGTGCTGCACATGGGCGAATTAGTGAGAAGGCGTCGAGTGAATCAGCAGTGGGGCACACACCTCGCCGCGTAGGTCCGGGTGCGGAAACGCCGAGTAGCAGCGCCCGCAACGATATGTTTTTTGGTGCAGTCCGAGCATCCTCTGGTAGAGTAGGTTCAATTTAGTTTCGAATATAAGATGAGGTGTTGAAGGAAATAAAACTCACCCGGATGATCCGCACCTCGATCCGGTTGTTCTCGCGATGAATTGCTGAGTGCGCAATCTCGACATGGCCCTCGAGGTCCTCCAGCGTGTAGAACGGAAGGCTACACTCGGCGCATAAAAGGAGCATCGTGGAGGTAGAAGGATAATGGGTAGAATTTAGTAGAAGGGTTACTTAAACGTTTGGATTGCTTGTGGGGCGGTCTTCAGCTTCTGATTTCAGAGGTAGTTTCGCGGGGCGCTTTATAGTTACGCGGAGGCCCCTATCCGACCATTGGTCTGAGACAAGGCTCGGTGAGACATCCTCCGGTGGGCTTTCCGTCGTTTCCGCCATCCGACAGTGGAAGCGGAAGTGGTTTGGACTAGGTCTAGAGCATTCCAGAGCACTGCAGCCTCGGGGGACGCAGACTGATTCATTGAAGAAAGAAAGGGAAAAACTTGTCTGGCCAGTGCGAGTGCGTGAGCAAGTATATATCTTTCTTCCTCTTTGAGGCTGAAAATTTCAAGGAACTGAATAAGAAATAAGCAGGAGACCTCGGATTGGGCAATTGACGGTCAACATGAGCCAAACTAAGAACTTGAGCTGAACTTTCAACGATCATGTGACTCTCATCCCCTTTCAAATTGAGTAACAGACATGCAGCATTACATCTAGCGCCGACGTTTCTTAAGTATTAGTTTCGACCTTTGGCGCATTTGAATGACCTCTATATTCCCTTCTTTCAGTTTTACAGTTATATAGCCCTCAATACCCCAAAATCAACCCTTTAACCCGACCAATCGCCGACTGCAGCACTGCGCGTCGGAATCAGTAACAAATCATCGATAGTATAGGAAAGGGCACTTACTTGGCCGTGGTCATCCCGCCAAAGGTCAGCCGGTACATCCCGAATTTTACGCTGGTACATACGAGGGTCAGTAGGATCACAGAGCAGAAGTTGACGCTCACTATCCGTCGCCGGCGCCCATACTACCGGTGACGCTGTAGCTCAGGATGGTGATCCCGGAGTCATCTTTGATCGTGTGCGAGAGCTTTCCCGAAGGGCCGAACGCGCCGCTGAAACATATAAATACAACCCCATGCACAGAAGAAAAACAAAGCGGACGCACGTAACGTGGTGCGTCGCCGTCTTCCCGTGGTAGTTCCCGAGGTCCGTCGTCGGACACACGACCGACCCGCACTGCGACCCGCCCGTGCCGCGCACGTAGTCCTTGAAGCGCAGCGTGCCGCCCTCGGCGTCGAGCGTCACGAGAGGCGCATTCTCCTCGACGCCGAACGCCTGCATGATGTGGAACCACGTGCTGCCCGTGCCCGTGCTCGCGTACAGGTACTGCTTCCACGTATATGAGAACGTCTTCCCCGCGCCGACCTGTGCGAAGTGCAACTCGTCGCGCTGCCGCGGCGAGTCGAGGTGGTTCGTGTCGAGCTGCTCCGTCGGGTCCGACGTGAGGAACATGTGGTAGCAGGAGTTGATCGTCGAGAGCGTACAGCCCGACTTGAGTACGCCTGGAGGAAACGCAGGTTAGGATCGGTGGAATATTCAATGGCAGAGTGGAGAAGACGCACCCGAGGCCTGCCAGGTCAGACTACCGATCGTGCCCTGGCTGAACGAGGTGCCGTCGTTGACCGTGGACCGGCGGACAGTTGAGTTTGCACGCAATGGCGCAGGCAGGGCGCTACCCAGCGCGCCCACCACAATCAGACTTGGGACAAGAGCAGCAGACCACATATCGCCAAGTCAATAAAGGTGAGGAAATGAGGACATATTGGTAGACCTCAATTTTATACAGAATGCAGTCCCACCGGCTTCCTGAGGATACGATGCCAAGAAGCATATGCAAGTCACGTATGATACACCAACAGGGAAAATCGGAGAACGCCACCGGAATTGCAATGAATCAACGGCCGTGCTGAAATCGAATTGGAACCCAATATCGGCCAAGAAAGGAGGAGAAAAATAAATCGGAGAAACCGCGCCTGAGACGCCCGAAATAGCAGGCTGAAGTCACACGAAGCCTAACATATCCATTCAGCAGTCAGAGCCTCGCGGCGGGTGTGTGGCCTGGTTTGGTACAACGTGCACGTCCACGTCGCCAAGATCGGGCCACTCGCTCGCCTGGGCCCATGATACATAGGTAGGTAGGGAACTAAAAACCATGAGGCTCGAGACTTGTATTCACTCCAATGTCATGGGGTCTCCCTGAAAATCAGACTTCCCGATACCCTGAAGCGGTGTGGTTACATGGATCGCGGGCGGCGCAAATGTTTTGTCAGAGATGCAAATGCCCATAGTGCGCCGAGAATAGTGGATAAATGTCGCTCAAAAAGTATAAATTGGAGAAATCTAAGTGAAAGTCAATGTGAGGGCTTTTGGAGACCGCGTTACGCACAATTTAACTTGACCATTAACCGACTTCGAATTAGACAATTATCGTATGGACGGTTACACGGCAGACAAAGGTCTGTCACCTGCGATTTGTCAAGGTGCGGTCACCTGGTGTGTCACCTGGTCTGCCACCTTCCGGATCGTCTGTCATCCGCCGGCCATCAAATTGTGGATGTGCTAGAAATTCAAAATGTGCTCGTTCTCAGTCAGTTCTGGTCCCATTATCCCCGGAGATGGCGCAAACGAAATCCAAACATGTTTTACTTAGGAAATACAAAAAAACTTGTGTGTTTTCAACGAGAAACTACCGAGGTCCTGCGCCGAGGAACACAAGTCCATCAAAACCATTGATTGGGCTTCAAAATTCCCTCAAACTGCTGTTTCTCCCAGAATATCTCTATGAGATGTGTTACGATGCCTTTACAACTCTTTGCGGAACTTAGGGCGCGGCCGATTTTTTTTTTCCTTTTTGAGCTGTTTATGATCATTTCAGCCAGAACAGCTGTTCTGACGTCAATTCTCAGTGTATGTTTCTGAAAACTATATAAGCAGAATCGCACGACAATTCCGCAGGGCATGACGTCCTCAGAATCTTTCCATACCGCCAGTAGTAATTATAATATATTATTTTGCGTGTTTTTTTTTTGTGGAGATCATCTCTTGTGTCGTGATTTGAAGGTTGTGTGGGATGTTGTATGGCTCTAAAAACACTTATTTGGATGGCGGAGGGCACATCGTCCTCGTAATTGAGGTATGGCACCCAGAGCGCGTGAACAGTGGACTTGAACAAGCAGAATATAGGTACAGTTCAGGCTCTGTGTATTTGTGTGATCTATGATTGAATGAGCTGAGAAACTACCCATTATCATTCTATGGAGTGTCCTGGAGGAGTCCCACGGCTCGGATTTGCTCTTGTACTCCCTGTACAGCACCGCGAGACGACTCGATCACAACAATTTCGGGCATGTGACCGCGCTTGTGATCACATTGGGACGTGTCGCGTCGCCGGACGGGGACGCACAGAGCTGATCTGAGGTGTGTAATCTCTCGAAAACACTTCAAAGTCAGAATATTGACAATTGGTTCACTCGCTGGAGGATAGAGCACACAGATATATAAGGCCTAGACTGTAGGAATATTTCACAGCTTCAAGTCCATAGTGATGTGCTTGGCTTGGCTTGAAGCCACAAAGCCAAGCCATGGCTTTGCAAAGCCAAGCCAAGCCAAGCCAAAATGTCGGCTCGAGTATGGCTTTGGCTTTGGCTTCAGATATCAGAAGCCAAAGCCAAGCCAGCAAGCCAGGGCTTGGGACCCATGGTATTCAAGCCTTGTTTCAGCTATGTTCCCTTACAATTTCTGAGTGAGTGACCATCAGATTGGTCCCCTGCTCACCAATTTACGATATATTCTATGTAAGATGCTCAGATGATGGGTTGGTGAAATTTCAACTTACATCTCCTTTTGACATGAAGTTTCAACATGCAATTAAGTTTGAAAAATAAATAACATGGAATAAAAATGGGATGGCTAACACCAAAGAAAAGGCTCATAGATGGTATATAGCAACCACAGACCACCAGTATTTGAGTTTCGAAAATCATTGTTCAAGCCATGGCTTAAGCCAAAGCCAGGCCAAGCCAAGCCAGACTCCATGGCTTTGGCTTTGGCTTCAGAAATCTCAAGCCAAAGCCAGGTCAAGCCAAGCCAAAGCCATGGCTTCAGAGTCAAGCCAAGCCAAGAACATCACTACAAGTCCACTGTTCACGCGCTCCAGGTGCCATACCTCAATTACGAGGACAATGTGCCCTCTGCCATCCAAATAAGTGTTTTTAGAGCCATACAACATCCCACACAACCTTTAAATCACGACACAAGAGATGATCTCCGCAAAACACGCAAAATAATATATTATAATTACTACCGGCGGTATGGAAAGATTCTGAGGACGTCATGCCCTGCGGAATTGTCGTGTGATTCTGCTCATATAGTTTTCAGAAAAATACACTGAGAATTGAGGTCAGAACAGCTGTTCTGGCTGAAATGATCATAAACAGCTCAAAAAGGAAAAAAAAATCGGCCGCGCCCTAAGTTCTGCAAAGAGCTGTGATGAATGTTAGAATCATCCCGAACAAAATTCTGGCCCAAAGAACACCCAGGAAGAGAAGTTATTCGCGATTCTACGCGGAATTGCAGAGTTTGAATTGGGAGGTGTGAATGAAAGAACACGTCGCACTGCCCTTGCCCGTAGTGCTTTCGTCTCGGTGTTTTCTCAGGACTATTTTATCCCTTGTGAATACTACCCTATCAAGAACCAGAGTAATCTGTTGGGCAGAGCAGGATTTTAACTCGATTTTGAGCCAAATCAATGGGAAGTTTGATAGACTCCTGTTCCTTGCCACAGGATCCCATTGGTTTCTTGGGGGTAAAGCCCTCGACTTTTCTTTATTTCCTAACTGAGGACATGTCTGCCTTTCGTTTGCGCCATCTCCGAAGACAATGGGGTGAGAATCGACTGAGAACGAGCGTGTTTTAAACTTCTAGTACCAAGCATCACTTGATGGCCGTTGGATGACAGACGATCCGGTAGGTGACAGACCATGTGACAGTTGCATGACAAATCGCAGGTGACATACCTTTGTCCGCCGTGTTACATACGTACCTTCAAAATCGCGCTTAGTTTTATTAGGTTCTAGGGAATGGAAGGGACACTATTGCATGGCAAGTTGAGCTATCAAGGCGGTTCAGTCTTTGTGAGGTGGAGACCATGTTGATAGAAGTTCGAAAGAATGCAAGATTGGGAGACGATGATGGCTCGAAGCGTGGATCGAGTCGAACCGCACATGAGAGGACATCTTTTGGTAGATAATCTTGTGCTATGCTTTCCAGGAGATAAACCAGTGGTCAGGGTCGCCGTGTTGTTGAGAGGTGGTTGCGAGCCATGTGTGATATGCACACCGCCCCCTCTTTGTACAACTGCATGGATCGGTGGGGTCGACAATATTGACCGAGAAGTGTGCTGATTCAAACTCCGCTGCCGTGCTTGAGTAATATTGCCTGGACCGGCTTTGCCGGTCCGGGCCACCGTGCTCCACCAAACGTTGACCAATGTACGTGACATCCAGCGGATGAACAATTAAAGACACCTTCCTTGAATTTTGAGAAACTGGATGGGGAATCCAGTGGATTTCATTACATTCCCAATATTCAGACTCATAATAAGCAGCTTTTTATCTGTGCCTCAACTCAGTGCATTCCCGCTCGAGTCCACTGTTGGCGACTTTGTATCCAGAGAATTGCACTGAAAGTGAGCCTTGATCCATTGAATCCTGCCGTATCTTACCCCCACATCTGCTGAAATCCACTGAAGATGTATTATAATTCAGCAGAATCCACCGGACGCTAGACTATATACATTATAATTCATTCCAAATAACCAGGAATCAAGCAGTGATGAATACAACTTGAATACACCGGACCTCACTAAAAACAGGCTTGCTTCTACCAGCATCCAGTGTATGTCATAGGAAATTGTGTTGTAGTCCAGTGAAATCCATCGGAGTTTCTTCAAAGAATGGCATATAACAAGACAAGTTAGGCAACTGGCAATGGTGCTGCAAATTTCCTTCAATCTCCTTAGACATTCCATTTTATTCTGGCCCTCAAGTGCATTTTCTAAATGGATTCTGAGATGTAATTGTCAACTATACACCACTGATTCTCCTAGTATCACACTGCAACTTTTCATTCTCCAATAATGATAATTGAGTGACTATTGCAGGCATTCTGAGGACGAAAATAGCTTGTATTGTGACCCATAACATAATCATTTAGCAGGCTCCACGCAGCAATTTCCTCAACACCGTGACCGGACTCCAAAAAAAAGGGAATTATTCATTTTCTATGCCCAGGTAGTGTGACACCAGCTTGTTCCCACTTGATATATAGGGAAGCACAGTGAACCTCAGTGAATGCCTTGAGGAATTCGTCGAAATCCATTGGACTTAGGTGGCGATACAGCGGCAATCACTGATCGACACTATCTAAGACTATCTTATCAGTGATATGCATCACATAACACTGAGATCTGACGTCCACCAGCGTCCACCGACGTCCTTGGTTGGTCCGAGCAATGCGAGCATATAACTCCAACAAAACAGGTCGAGGGAGCACACAACATGCGCAAATCGATAGGCAGCCACGATTATAATACTGTCTTATCCTTTCCTGCGGAATAATGTATCTTGTGCTCGTAAAACAACGAGTTCCGTCAGCTTCTGACGTGGTTCTTCTCAACTCTTCTCTCAGATGAAGAAGCAGAGCTAGTAAAGAGCCAATCCATAATTACACAACCGAGGCTCTGCCCTTTGCTTTCCAAGTCCGCGTTCATTCGGTTCGACAGACAAGTACCTCCAACTTCGTTATACGGTCTTTTACGGGTCAATGGGACACCATCAATTGACATAGTACAGCTCACTCATGGACCCTGACACCTCAAATACTCTATAGACCAATTGATATTCTTATTATAAGTGTTCTAGCAAAATTTTGTGAGAATCCATTGAGTGTGGCGCGTATGGGACAACGAGGAAATTTCGGTATGTGTCCACATTTGGTCGGACACTCAATGGGACACCATCAATTTGCCTTGTATATTCTCCTTTATGGCCCGAATCGCCTAGAAATTTGGGAGCGCATCTAAGCACTCTAAATACATGATTTGGCTTCCTCAGAATTCCCACAGTGCTGAGGAAAAAGTGTCCAAGACCAATTTGTTTGTTTGTGCCAATTTTGTCCCATTGACCCGTAAAAGACTGTACGGTATCTCTCTATTCTGGCATTTCTCTCCAGAAGTGCCTGAAGTTAATATCGGATGGCTATAAATTGTCACCTGTGAATCATCGTAAGCGCATTGAAACACAACCACAACAAAGACACTTCTCACTGTGTTGTGAAAACCCTGCATAATGGCAAAAAAAAATTGCTCGCCGATATCACAATCGCCTCCGCTTAACGTTTCTGCCGCCCTCTTCAGTGTCTACGCTCCAAAATCCCCGCTTAGCCTGCGCTCCAAGCATCTCTAGCCCCGCCACGACGAGAGCGGCCAACAGCCCCGGGCTCTGAGCGGGTAGGGCAGACGCTGCGGGCGGGAGGTGCAGCCTGGTCCGCGGCTCGGCGAGCGCACGCGTCCGCAACCGCGTGCGGGTGTTGATGATGATTGGCACCATTGGATCGATGGCAGAATTGGGTGGCAATGGGACGGAGGAGTGAAGAGCGTTATTCTGAGGCGCGGATGGTGATGATAGAGGGGTGGAAGAGTACGGTGGGGGCGGCGTGCTAAGGTCGGTCCACGTGCTGGCGGTTATGGTCCTGTGGGGACCGTTCGATGACGAGGCGACCGCGAAACTGCGCTCGATCGTCAGGACTAGCACTATCGAGTGATATATCAAGCCGCGCACCTCGAATTTGCATCGATATTAATTGCACTCGCGGCTCTGGGATCGATGCGCAAAGACGGAAAGGAGGTGCTGGTGGCATCTGCGGAACGTCCAATAGATGTTGGCGCGGATAGGCTACTAGCTATCAGCGACAAGGGAGTGGAGCACGCAACCGTGAAGCACTAACCCGACATCGACGATTGTCAAGTCTCTGGGGTGGTGGTTGTGCGCATTTGCAGGCCTTCACAATTATCAGTCTCTAGAAAATGGAAAGACAATAGAAAGAACCATTACCTGACATCAAGGTGAATCCCTCCGTCGCCCGAGACAATAACAGTGATGGTGATGAGTTGCACACTGTTGCCTCCATTCTGAAGAGCCAGGAGAAAGCCTTGAACTGTGGGCGCGGACATGATAAGGGCTGGGAGTGTGTGTGGCGTAATAGCCTTGAGCACACCCTTTATAGCGTGCATTCAGTGAGTCGGACGAGTGACGCTTTGAGTATCGCTTTGATACCCTTGAGTCTCAGGCACGTGTAGTGAGTCACTATGTCGTCCTTTCCAAAGCGCAAGCAGCTTCTCCGGATCCGCCGAGGGTGATGCGCTTTGACCATTGATCCCGAGTATACTGCTGTTCGCTGCAGAAAGACGCTGTATGCTGTCGGAACTGCTGAACGCAGCACCGTCGGTGATTGCCGGGTTATCACTGCAACAAATCCAAAAGCGTCCGAGTCAAGCTGCAACAAAGCTGGGAAAGAAGGCAGTTTGTTGCAGGACCCCAAAAATACCAAGTCAATTGTAATGCACTCCGTTCTGGAGTAGGAAGCTTCAATTTAGCCTACTGTAGTAATCCGACCAAGTGTTCACGGGGTGTCACCCGTCACCTAAAGTGTTCACTTTTTCAGGTGTTCATTCTGACGAATCCCATCAGAAATTAGCAGTCCGGCGAATGCCGGACCGAAAATTTTGGCATTTTTGAACCTATTTGGGCCGAAAAATGCTCCCGTCACCGTCACCTACGTCCCAAGTGTTCAGTTCACAGGCGGCCGTCACCCGTCACCTGAACACTTGGTCGGATTACTACAGTATGCATGATTTATGTAGCTTGTCCCTGTTTGGTGCGCTCGCGTAAATGAACCACGTGCCCCGCCAATCAAGTTGATGTGCCACAAGTTGGGCGCCTCGTGAAAATGCGGGCCAGACGGCGCTTACAGCTGCTTGCTCCCTTCCCTTCTGACTCGTCGGCCCATAGTTCGCCTGTGTATGAGCAATCACAACGTATCCCCCAGCGCCCTGAAAAGCGCAAAAGTGCAGAAGAGTTGACACCTATGGACCCAAACGCCTTGTTCTCAAACGTGTTGACCGGATCTCCTGTGCGCGAGAGCCATGAAATTGAAAGCCGTGGACTACAGCAGGATCTACCTGCAACCAGAACATTGCCTTGGTCGAATCGGTCATCACCCCACGGTAACTATCATCAAACTCTTTCTAAGTTTAAGTACTCAGCAAATTAACTTCGTTTCAAGTCGTTGCAGAGCCACGGGATTCTGTCCGACGCACAGCATCTTCACCGCCCAGATCTGACAATGCTTCATATGGATCCCTTGGTTCACAACGTCGAAGCCATCGCCTAGATTTTGGTCATTTCCATGCTCTTCATCCTGATACAGATGATGCTCGAGGACGATCTCGATACACCTATGGAGGCGTCGGTCGTCCACGAACTACATGGGTTTGAATTCAGAAAACATAAACCCACACCAACCTCAAATTATTTTGCAATCCCGTCCCATCTCTCCTCACCAGCGTGAGCATCGCCCACATGGACCCACCCTTCATTCTCGGTCTGACTCCCAGCCACGGAGTCCTCCCTTCATCTCGCCACGACCTAATCCCCATGATGCTTCGTACCATAGGACCCGTGGACCTCTTATCTTTGACGATATTAATATTCCTCAACACAGCGCTAATTGGTCAGTATCATCACTTGAGCGTCGAAGCCATGACCGACAAACGTCACATCCCGCATATGCCCCACGGAGAGCTCCGTCTACGGATTCTTTCAGTCGCACTAGATCCCGTTCTCGACGCCGCTATTATGATGCTCATCCCTACTTCGATTCATTTTACCACGGGGAACCGGCTCATCCCTATCCAACGTCAAACTACCACACTGTGCCACAGCAACCAATGATCATCATTCCTCCCAGAGCGGCCGAGCCACCTTTTGTAGCCGTCAATCCGTTTAGCTTGAATACTCCGATAATTCCGGAAACACCAAGTGGTTCCGGAACTTCCATGGCATCGTCACCCTCGAGCTCTCGTCACCGGCCCTCATCCCCTATTACTCCCGGCTTGGGACATCCCGCTGGCCACACTTCTGGTCCCACCCACCATTATCCGCGATCATCCTCCTCACTGCCCCTCCCTGTGTCGACACATGGTCGTCGGCGTACAGTCGCAAAGAAATTGAGGGGTTACCTCCTCTCTCTATTGGTTTTTATCTTCATCAAGATTCCGCGCCAAATATACCTCCACTTGCTTCTACGCTTACCCCTCTTATATTTTCACGTGTATCCCGCTTGTTTGAGGACGCAAATCTGAGTATGCCTGACATCCAGCGTATGGCTGTTGCGACCGCTGATCAGTGGAAAGACGGCACGCCCGGTGCATTACTCACTGCGTGGACGCCACAAGATGCCACCATCTCACCACACCTGTCGAACTTCCGGTACTCATGGGAAGGTTTCATCGATTCGCTACTTCGCGAGTGGAAAAACGCAAAATGTCGTATCGGCACTTATGTTGTCGTAAGTTTCTCCTCCTTGCTTACTTGTTCCACCTCCTTGACCATATTTTCAGGGCCATCCTTACGATGCTCCAAATCGACTCTGCAGCTTCTGATCCCATCGCCCGCACGGCTGCACTCCTATCTCTAATCGCTGCCCTCATGAGCCTTCTATTCGGAAGTATATACATCATTCGGTTTGGGACGATGCGCAAGATGTACAAGGCAGCCAGTTGGGCGGACGTAAGACATCCACGGTTCTTTCAGTCATGTTCAAGATTTCTGAGATTGCATTCCGTTAACAGGAAGCACAAAAGGGGAACACATCAATCTTGTGGAATGTTTGGATTTTGCTCGCGATGCCTTCAGTATGGCTCGCATGGTTAGTTTGGCCTGTTCCTTCTGAATGTGATTTATGTGATTTGACATTTCTCCATACCATAGGTCGATCCTACTATTCATCACCTGCATAATGGCTTTTGCATGGCGCACCGGTGCAATGAACAATCCACTGGACGTTCCACTATCCCCACCCACTGCGCGTGGGCTGAGAATTGGGATCAGCGTCATGCTCAGTGTAGCTCTCGTTTATTTCTTCCTGATCCTCAGAACTTTCAGACATTACGGGGATTACATGGACGAAAAGTGGAAAAAGAAGGTTATCGAGTGGGCCAGGGAAGGGAGATATGCACAGATTGGGCCACATTCAGGCTGGAATCGTAGTTCATTGGGGAGCACCCGCTCGCGCAGTGTCTCACCATCTTCACATTCGTTACCCAGGCATGGGCCTGCGGTTTCCGGAACTCCGCCATCGCCGATACCTATCTCAAGACCACCCCGTACAAATCCTCCTCCACGGAGGCCAAGTCAAGACGATTCCCTACTCATGGCCTCCATACCGTCGTTCCGCAGACGCGTCACACCTGCTCGGCAATTCCCTCCCTTCGACGTCATTAAAGTGATACAGCTGCGCTTCAACTCGTCACGAACTTGTCCTCTGCCTGAGACCCTTCAAGACCGTGACATTCTTCTTCAGGATTGGTCCCGATTCACAGTGGTGCGTCAAAATGATTCTAACATGTTGCCAGCATTGTTCCTGAAACTTCTCCTGCAGGATCTCGAGAACGTCTGGGATGGCAAAGTTACTTTGACGCCAGCATTTTCCACTGACGCCGTGACTGAGTCCGCGGGACCACAAGACGACATCGCCGGCCTCATCCATCGGTGGAACCGCGATTTTTTCTTTCCCCGCTCCACTGAAGCCGTTCTATGCAGAGAATACTCCACTCTAGGCTCGGCGGATTCGCCTGATCATTCAGTGTACCTGATGCACCTCGCTGCAGACAGCGTCTTCGGTCCACTTCCCGAGGGACTGCGTCGAGTGATCGTCATTCATTTCGTAGAGGGCAAAGATCACAGAAGAACCCGCGTGCAGTACCAGATTGACTCCGGCCAAGTTAACAGCCCGATCAATTTCAACCGATTGAAAGCGAATGGCCTCATATCCATCTCGAGTCACTCCCAATTGCGCTCATCGTCCTCACCGTCTGTTCCAGCCGCACGAAATTCTGCTGGTCAAGGTACATCTCGACATGTCCCCGAACCAATGTCAAGTGTTCCCCCTCCGTACTTGACCACGCCGCTTCCTCCGTCCTCGGCCCCAGCTTCGGAATCACCCCCCATCCTCTCGCCTTCGCCTATTAGACCTAACGATCCGCTTTTTACATATCCCTAGGGCATCGAATGATCTTTGGGCTACAACACCTAGGATTATGCGCACCTACCGGTGACTGGAATAAGGCGCGCATGCACCTCTTTATCTCTATGTACATATGTATGAAACTCGCTAGTTGGATTGTGGATATATCACGGAAAGCATCAATTAGGTTCTTGGTACATTTTCGTTTGCCTTCTATATGGTTTGTGATGACGGACGGTGAATGAACGCCGTCCCGGACCACTTCAAATGACGGACGAAGCTCCGTAGTTTATCCTCCATTGACTGTCGGACCAACCTTTGGTACACGAGGCTCCCCTCCTGACCTCAGGATCAGGCCTATAAGATGGCTAAAAGGTATGCAGTCGACTAGTCGTCTTCAAGTTGCCATGTTCTTCCGCCAAGCCCTCATCGCACTTTCCGTCGTTTCCTAAGCAGCCTTGAATGTTGCCTTAGTAAATCGCCCATCCATGTCCCTTTTGTTACTTACTGATTTTTAACGGAGGCTCCGGATCCTCTGGGATCCGAAGTGTTGACTGCCGCACCAGTTGAACCCGCTGCAGCCCCAATTACGACAATATCGTCCAGTCTGAGTCTGTCCTGCTGGTGCGAAACAATCCCGTACTTAACCACGAGTTCGTCTCTTTCCCAATTTTACACCATATCAGAACCTAATATCACCTGTAGCATTTTGTCTCCCATACTCTACTGTCACTGTATGGAACATTGGTACCGCCGCTACCACTACGCCTGCAATTGCGACTGCAACAGGCGCATAGTAGGCAAATTTGAGGTTGATTCGCTAGACTACATTCTGTAAATCCCTCAAACGAAGAAATAAACCCAAAGGAATGTATTCAGATGATACCCAAAATGGAGTAAACCGAAGTCGAATTATGGATGGCTAAAGGACAGTGTACTGGTCGCCCCATCACTCAACTACTGGCACGGCGTCCCACCTGGGTAGTTTTTCGTAGGAATGTCAGACACCTTGCCGTCCAGCCCAAACCAGGTCGGCAGGAGATTCCACACCTCCTCCCTTGCACGCGTCGCAGCGGCCGCGAAGTCCACCTTGCACGGATGACATAACTTGAGCCCACAGTGCCGATGTCCGTCCGAGAAGTCTGTGCGTGATAGCATGTCCATCGCCTGTACAAGCGTGAAGAGGGGGTCCGCGTCGCGCCCGCATGCGATCCCGCCGACGGACCGCAGGACGTTGAGCATTATGAAGTAGAACGACTCGCGGCACATGCGACTTGGGCAATCTTCCTCGAGATACACGCATTCAGGAGACGGCACGCGACCCTGTAGCTCCCTGATAACAAAGTCGGCGAGGTACCGCTGCGCGCGCTCGCGGCCACGGAACGTTAGGAAGAGGACGGCGGGCGAGAGCGTCGTTGGCTTCCGTGGCGCACGTTCAAATGCGAAGGAGAGGGCAGGAGCAGGCGTGCATGCCATGATCTTGCTAGGCCCGTATCGTGCGAGGTCATACAGTGCCGCTGGGAGGAGTGTATGCAGGCCAAGATCCAAGGCGAGATCGACAACAAGGATGGGATGGGGGCACGAGGTGCGGGGGGCGTAGTGTCCGATGGAATCTGTGGCTGCTTGTTCACGGAGGTCCCATCCGGAAAGCGTCGAGGGCCAGTCAAGGGTGAGGCGGGTCATGCAACGCTGACGGAGATGTTCTACGAGGTACTTTGTAGAGAGTCGAAGGACGGCGGCGACGGCTGGGAAGTCGTTCGCACCGGGTGTCTTGAAGTATCTTGCAATAGAAATAAGCTATGGGAAGGAAACAAATGACTTGACATGCTTACAGGCCATCGTAGAGAGCCTTTAAAAAGTAAAGCACATCTGAAGGACAATCGTACACTTCGACCCATGGACAACCATCGAAGAGGTCTTGATCTTTGGGTTGCGGAATATTGAAAAGATCATCAAACACTTCCGAGTGGCGTCGAAGCTGTCCCCGATGTACTTTGAAAGCAACGGAGCCAGCTATTATAACTATGTTTCCGTCGCAGAACCACAGATCAGAGCGAATAAGGTTGCAGAACTTCTTGGAGTGGCTGCTGCGTCTACGAGTGAGGTTCCTGACGGGAGTGACAGAGGCGCCCATGGCGGGGCAAGTGAGGTGGTGGTGGTGATTTAGGAAGAGGGGAAAGTAAAAGAATAGTCAGCCTTCGCCGAGGTGATGCCATATATTCGCGCGGCTGACCCTAGAGTGTAGCATCCTCTCAAGTGGCTGACGAGAATAGAGAGCCCAATTCGACGTTTTCACAAAGAACCGAACATAGAGCTGCCACTAGACTGTGGAAGGGAAAGAAAGAGAAACATCAAATCTAGGCGGGCGTGTGTGTCAGCCGGTCACGAGATATTATTCGCGTTAAGAAGAGGCAAGCAAGTGCAAATAGAGGACTTGGAACAAGCCACCGCGGCGACCTGAATGTCATCTTAGAGCATATGCTATCGAATCCACTCATTTGATTTTACCGCATCCACAGCCCCTGCAACAATTGAATGCTCCCATTTGTAGTAAACCCAATCTCGTCGGAAGGCAGGTCAGCCCGAGCGAAGTGGACTATAACCTCCTCTCACGTTCAACAAACGTCATTTGAATCCGGCATACTTCGATCAGTTGTATCTCCAGGATCGCCGTTCAAAGTGCATGCATCACGTTACGCTCACTGTCAATGACGCCGGAATCTATACTCGCCTGCCAGATATTGAAGAAAATAGTCGCCAATCTCCTCACATTTGCCACCCCATATCTTTCAATTGCAGTCCCCGCGGTCATGAACTCTGTTTATAGTGGTCCTCCGACTTCTTCGGCGACCGAACATCTGGTATATAGTGCGAAGACTAGGACTGCGTATATGGGAACGAAGACATTCATTCCGGAAGCAGTTGCTCTCAAAATGTAAATGTATATGCAGTGTTCAGCTGTTCGAGGGAAGTATACAATATGTGGCGAAACGGACCACAGTTGCCGTATTTCTTCTTACCATTTAAACTTCTGCTGTGGATTAAATTGACACTCGGTAGGAGCTACTGCACTTATTCTGCTTTTGGCTAATTATCCATAATCTTGGGCAGTTTAGGAGGCTGCATGCCCGACGCACAAAGTTTTGATCTTCATGATGTGGCATAGTTGGATATTGAATCCATGTGCTGTCAGTGAAGTGCCACATGCCCATTTCTTATAATTCCTCTGATGTTGCTAATTACGCTGTGACCAGTCGGAGAAAACCATGGATCATGATGGAAAGGGCGGCTAGTTAGGGATATATGCATTACACGATTCTTTTCTCTGCAAGAACGGCTCTGGAAACACATCTGTCCATGCTTGGAGATCAAGTGACGCCTTTTTAGTTAGAGTTGCTTCTAGTTCCAGTGGAGGACTGAAAATCGATGAAAGTCGAACGGTCATCTTGATTCGTCAGGACTGCGTCAATGGTTAAATAGCTGCACATATGCATTGGAGAAACATCCACAGTGAACACGCTGTACATTTGTAGTGGTCCTGGACTTGCTCTCGTATTCGAACCAGGCACACCTTATTCTGAGCCATGCCAATCTTGCCGCAGCCCGTGATAATGCATGTCTGCGTAGTGAACTAGGGTGGTGTCAACATTGCAGACAGTGAACAAGAGCGAGAAGACCCGCTTTCAAATGATAGGTCTTTCCCCTGATCATCGCTGCTGGTCCGATTTCGACTCGGTGCTGAGATCGCAACATCCAGAATCAATGTGGATATAATATATGTTGGGCAAAAGAAACATACGCAGTGAGTGCTCAATGTGTTCGCAAATGTCTCGGTGAGTGTGAATGTTGAGGTCACATCCGCGATCTCTGGAAATCCGACTGTCGCGGCGCCAGATATTCCGACGGCGATGGATAATTCTCTGACATGGGAAATGAGGGATGGACTACGAATTCGGGCGATTATACGCACTGGTGGCGCTTGTGGTTCTGGATGATGTGTCAGTTGTGTGGACGAGAGCAATAGTGACTGAGTGGTGCAAACCTTTGCGGCCGAAGGGGTCCCTGGGAAAGAAGAATGAATGAGTCGAATAGGGATGGAGGATTTGATATATCGTCCCGACCAAACTTCACGGTGTCGGTACTTGCGCAGCTCTGGGCAGGTTGGGTAACGAACTGTGATAGGTGTGAAACTCACTCCGCAGAAACGTACGTCCTTATCATTCGTGACCATCTTGTATTTCCTTGTACCGATTTTTTCCTCTCCGATAGTCTCAAGTGTGGCCCACCCAGGCACTGCCAAGATTATGATAATACGATTTTAAAAAGGCAAATGGACGACGACGTACACTGTACATCATCTGCACTCATATCGGCGCAAACTCTGGGCGTGGCACACCTTGTTTAGTTGGCGGTTGGAAATCGCCTCAAGCTGTAACCACCTTGACTAAAAGCTGTTACTTCTCGAGTCTCTTCGTCCAACGCGAAATGTGTAACATCTCTGGGAATACCAGCGATGTGGCGTGGATACATGCCGGATAGTGCAGCCGATACCACCAGCGGGGCAAGAAGAAAAGTGAGAAGATGAAGGGGCCACCATTACAGCCAAAAGACCGCGGAAGGTCCGTGAGATGAGTTGGAATCCGATGACCAGCACCAGAACATCTAACAAGAGAGAAATGCCGAGCACTTGATACTCTACACGCAAGGCCATGCTCTGCCGTACCCGTCCTAGGCGCGAGCTCTTAAGTCGTGCGTATCGAGTTTTCGACCAGGTAGCTCGTAGAGGGCGATGGAAAATTGAAGTTAAGTCATCCAGCAGATCCGTAGCCCAAGCACTGCAGAGTAGCGCTAAGATGCCGGTGACAAGAAAACCTCTTTGAAGCCGGTCACGATGGAGAAAAGCGTAATTTCAGCAGTAAGTTAGTCGTGCGCAGGGCAGCATACCACCGCTGGGACGTACGAGAGTAACAATTTGCATGAGCTCGAGAGCAACGACATTTTCCGTACTAGACACCGCAACCAACGTCAAGCCTTGCGAAACTCGAAGATGGTTAAATTAAATGCCGTGGTAGATCGAGATCGAGAAGGACACCATCCAGACTTTGCGGCAAACCCAGGGTTGATACCAGTTGATCGCTTGTTGCAGAGGGCGGTGCGATTTCAACACTCGGCCCAGAAATGCAGTACAGTATCCAGAAAGTGGAATCCAACCGTGGTCGTATCGTTAGGCTTTCCCATTAGAAAGGATATCAGATCTTTCGGACTGTGGTGCCGTCGCTGCAAGCTCGGCGAGCAGTGGCACTCAAATAGTAATGAAGGCTGACAACAAGCCTTTTGTTTGTTTACTCGGTGCCGAATGATGTGAGGGTAACGGCCGGAGGTTGCCGTTGCGTTGCTTCTCCCACTACTGGAAGGTGCGGTGCCTCATAACTCGCTCATTGGAACGTCACATCCTCATGCTTTTGGTCCTTTCTTAGAGCTTTTCTGCTGGTCTAGTCGCGCCCTCGCCAACCTGTTGCTCGTCATGATTACCCTCTGCCTTCTACATAATCCTATATCAATCCCGCTGTCTTCTGGGGACTGGCCATGGGCTCTCTTCACTCCGAGTCTCGAATCTTCCAAGTTCCATCTTTCTCTGCGCATACTTTATGCATCATTCACCACCGCAAGGGCCTCATCATGAACACCACGATCCTTACACGAATATTGCGAACCTCCCGGACTTGTTTATCCCTCTCAAATTTAAGTGTGATTCCGTATCAACCTTCGACATCTAAATCCGAGCGTTGATCCCCCGCAATCTAGAATAACACGTATACATCAGAATAAACAAGACATCCTCCGCTGCTCCACCGCCCATACCGATCATCCGCGGGGTATTCCTCTTCTCGTTTCGCTTCTCCGAACAGTGTCATCCGCACGATACATAACTGGCAGAAAGTGTTCCGCATAGTGCCATAGTTGTCGGAGTGACGTACTGAAACGGCTTTTTGGGTGACGGCTCGGAGAAGCAAAACCGTGACGTAGCGCCCTGGAAGTTCTAAAACCGCTTGACTGCGCTGTTTTTTTGCTGGCTGATCGCTGATTGTGCCAGTCGTAGGAGGATAGGCCGTATCTCCAGTGATTTTTCTTTCCTTTCTATGACGCAGCGCGCCGCTCTTCTGGTCACCCAAATCTTCGTGTTATTGGCAGGGGTCCCTCTTCTCCCCAATTTCTTCCAGCTCTCTGATTCTCACACGCGTATCTTCTCTTCCCTTGCAGAGTGTTGTCCCCACGTCAACTGGCAGAAAGTGTTCTACATAGTGCCATAGTTGTCGGAGTGACATCCACGACTTTTTTTGGGTGAGTTCTACGGCTCGGGGACCAGTGAAGCAAAATGTTAATGTCGTCCTTGATGTAAGTGCCCTGGACCGCTTGGAATTTAGTTGTTCTGAATTTTTCTGGCTGATTGATTGTGCCAGTGTTTCGAATAGTAGGTGCGTAGGTGATTTTTCTTCCCTTTCTGTTACGGGCCTTCCCGCAAATATCGCCGCCCTCAAGCCTGGACGGTTCTATCTTTTGGACAGTTCTCCAAATCTTCCTACCACTGGCAAGCGTCCCTCTTCTCTCCAATTTCTTCCACCTCTCTGATTCGTACGCGCGCCGCCATCTTCTCGTCCCTCGCACGGAAAGTGCTATCACCCGCGTCGTTGTCGGAGACGCGATGTACTGTTACATCCGCGTTTCAAGTGAAGATCATCCTTCTGCTAGTCAATCATTCCCCCTTGCTCCGCCGTACTCGAGCTTGCAGAGTACGTCGTCTACTGTGCAGGTTTCCGTTTTCGATCATCAGCACCGATACTCGATATTAGTTGTCGTTTTTCCGCCCTTGTGTTTCCTTTTAAGGAGATGCACGTGCAACGCGGCGCACGCGGCATTGGAGAAGTTTTCAGACCCCGCTCACAGCAACAGAGCTAGCGGTGTCACTCCAGCAATGAGTTGAATATTTGAAGTCGGAGAGCTATAATAATCTCAGGCAGTGAAGGATGAAGATATGTCCCAATTTTTTCCTTGCAATTTTAAGGTGGCACACAAAGAGTATATATATTCAGAAAACCATCTACTGGTATGAGGTATACGACACGGTAGAGTGACACTGGGTGTACAGAAGGTAGAACTGCGGGGGTGGCAAATATGTCAGTATATAATACGCGAGTAAGCACTCGCAGTCAGACAGCGAACGCCAGTGGTCAGCCGACAGCGGCGCGCTCAGTGTTATGTATCAGTACGGTGCGGTTCCATGTCGTGAGGTATTGTACAATAGGCCAGGCAATCCACAGAAGGGCCAGATGTCAGAGGGATGGTGAGTGCAGTCGAGTGGTTGGGTCGCGACGGTACTATTGGTGGTGGTATGAAGGAGGAAACGCAAACGTAACGCGTCACACAGCGGGGACTGAAAAGAGTCTGTTGCCGAAAGGTAGCCGAAATCCACCTTCCCAATAAGGAGATGCTTAGTCACGAATGCAAGGGCGGAAAGTCAAAGACTCTCGATATTCAGGCGGACCAGTAACAATCCACGCAGAGGTATACATGGCACGCAATCATTAGCAAAGTAAGTACTTAATTCTATCAAGCGCTGAGCTGGAAAACCTGTGTCTGACTCTTGTTCCCAACCCGTTCTTGAACATGTTCAGGTTACTCGGGCCTATCCCGATCATCAGAAACAGTGCCATAGTTCGCGGATGAGTGACGTCCACGTTCCAGTAGTACTACGTAGCGGATTGGGGAAACTGAGTAAAGTATTGATCCGGCTGTCCTTGACGTAGGTGCCCTGGAAGCTCGAAACATGCATGCTGTGTCAGTCGTCCTGAATTTCGAGCTCGCTGATGGCTGCGCAGGTCGGATTTTTCTCCAAATGCGTTCTGGATGCGAAATCGTACTGAAATATCACCAGACGGCGGCGTTCTGTCTTGTGTACAGCCATCCAAATCTTTCTGTCAATTCAATTTCTTCGACCTCTCTGAAAATCATGTCACATCCGCATCGTCTCGTCGCTGTCCCCACGTCACCTGGCAGAAAGTGTTCTATAGCTACCCAGGCCTTTTTTTGGCGATTAGCGGCTCGGGGATGTACAGTGTGTGTGGTCCTCGACGTAAGTTCCCTGGAGTGCTGTATTTCGCTACTACTAGCGGCTGATTAGCAGCACGCTGATTGTGCCATGGCCACAATCTCGAAGCGCAGGTGTTTGGGTTCTGTTGCGCGACGTCACGGTGAAACCGTGCGCAAATCAAGTATCGCTGCCGTTCTGTCTTTAGGGCAGTTTTCCCGGACGTGCGGGATGGCACCATGCGTAGGCTGTAATGAAACTCCAGTCTTTCTCCGTTGAGCCTCATTCCAGCTCCACGGTCCTACTTGACGCGCTTCATTCAACGCGACAGTTCGGCATTCGCCGAACTCCACGTGACCGCCTCCACATCAAGGATGTGTCCCACTTTTAAGGCTCCAACCATTTAGTTTTCGTTTACGGAAACCCGTAAACTAAACGGAAACGGTTGGAAAACGTTTATAAACCGTTTAAAACCGTTTATAAACGGTATTTTGGCAGGGCAATCTGGAAAAGATATCCGAGGGCTGTCTGACCGGGAATCATGGTCCGAAATGGACTCACAAGCATCACTTCGACGCCTCAATGGTACGTCACTAACCTGGACAAGAGCTGGGGTGCCAATGGCGGGGGCGGGATGAGGGCGGGATGCAAGGCGCGTGGCGGGCGGAGATATCCGCGCGCCATCAATCACATGTATAATTACTAAATTCGGAAACCTCCGCCTGATCCCAACCCAGTCCCGTCCATAGCACACCATACAGTTAGTATCTCGTTATTCTGCTATTACTCACATAGTATGATGACTCTGAGCCATATTTAGGTCCAGAATCTCGCCATCGGGCCTCTATCGGGTCGGTGGATTTTCACGACCGTTTGAACCGTTTGTTTACCATTTGTTTACCGTTTACAAGGGTCCGTAAACTAAACGGAAATAAAAACAGTTTTTACCGTTTAAAACCGTTTATAAATGGAAACTGTTGGAGCCTTACCCACTTTCCTCAGCCGTTGTCACTATTGTGCACGTCTGAGGTATGTTGGACTCTTACTTACTGTTCATACATTGTACATACTGTAGACCAGAACTCCTCCTGATGTTCCGTTCTCATTAGGCCGTATCTCCGGTGATTTTTCTTCGCAGACGTGTAGCAAATATCACCGCCGTTCTAGTTGTCCGATTCTTTCTGTCAATCCCGCGTCAAATTCCATTTCTCGACCTCTCTGATTCTGATTCTCACACGCACCCGCATCTCGTTCTCGCCCCTCGCAGAGTAAGTGCTATCCCCGCGTCCTCGTCTGTCAGTGTTACATCCCTGCGTTTCTGGGAACATCATAGTATCTGATAATACTGCTCTGTTCTCGACGGCTACTTTACTAGTCAATCTGATTATTCACTCCTTTGCGTGGCCGAACGTCGTCCACTGTGCGAGTTTCGTTGGACCGTATTTGATCATCACCATCCACTGGCATCAATTTTAGCTGTCCGTTCTGTCAACTATTCGAGATTCAGACTGACCAGTGACAACTCACGTACCGCGTGCCATCGGATCGCGTTTCTGACGTCCCGGAACAGAGGCGTTCTTTCATTTGCGTATAGATCTCATTCATTGCCGTTAGTCGAGTGTTCATTCATTCATTTTTATTGCCCGAAGGCCAAGCGCTAAACGTTGAACGTTGAACTGCTGCTTCGGGAGGGTCTGCGTTGCATCTTGTCTTGTTCCTAATGCAGAACAAATTTCGCTTGTGCAATATACTTATAGGGGCGCATCAGACGTTCTATAGCTATCAAGCCTCGGTGGTTAAACCAAGCCTTCTGACAGGAACTGTGTCTTCGTCCGGTCGAACAACATAACAAACATATCTTCTCCCAACTTCATCTGTCCATCTCCGCATCGAGCTCGTTCTCATTGACACGCCTGTGTGATCGATCACCGGCATGCGCGCGGAACAAGGTGGTTGTCAATAACGGAACAAGGCGTCGACGTCGGAATTGTGGTTTACCCCGCTGCTCGTAATTATATGTGTATGCTATGATAGTACGCGACCTTCCTTGTTCTGAGATTGGGATTGGGATTGGGATTGGTCTGGACTCGCCCGTTTATTCCATCCGACTGATCTGGCTGCACCGTACGTCGCCCAAGCCCCACAGTAGCCCATTCAAATTCGTTTCTTCTTCTCTGATCTGCCTCGTGTCCGAGCCCCAGCCCCATCGCAAGTTGCCGCGTACAGGCTTCTGGACGTGGTGCTGCCGCATCGGGCAAGCCCCCTGCCGATCCTTCGTGCTGCATTTGGGGGGCCGGAGCCGCTGGAGTGGAATCGTCGACGTCCAGATCGATCTTGGAGGGAACAGATCACGCTTCGCTGTCATGCCCTCACCGCTACGATTTTAGCTGCAGACAGCCAGAATCGAACGCTTTCTGCGCGCACGCGGTCGTGCGTGCCTGCGCAGGCTTGGCCACAATTACATACTTCACAGGCACCCGCCCCCACGCGTAAAAGGAAATGAACAACCCCAACAAATCGCAGCGAATTAATTATTCCCCACACCGCGATTGTCGGGCGGTCGCAGCCTCTGATTGGCGGGATGCCAATCTCGCAACAAAAGCGATACACATCCTGTGTCCGCGCAATGTCCGCGGGCCATATGTGCAGATTCACGCTCATATCTGTCCAATACCAAACGCTAAAGGTAAGTAGCGTCTATCAGCGCAATCACCCGTGCATTGACTGATAAGTCGACCACCACAGTGCAGTCCTGGGCCCCCGGAAACAACCTAGTCGGGGATAGAGGAAAACTGGAGCCCAAAATGACCCCCTACCTAGTCTGCGATATAGAGTAAAAGAGCCTGAAAACCGGGGAACCTCGTCCGCCATAGAGTAAATCGCGCGAGGCGCGGAACTTTCTTTGTGTATGTGCCCGGAGCCACGAAATGGTGTAGATTGATTTAACACACCAGACCAATTCCTGGTCAATCAGCCCCAAAATTTGAGCTGGGAGGAAAATCACAGTTTTACTTCCTAAAACCTTGTCCGAGATGGAGTAAAACATGACCCAGAAGGCCAAATTTCATGGACAAGGTTACATGGTAGTTTCCGGGGGCCTGCTGGGATGCCGCATATATTATATGCCGGCGGTATCATTAATATATCAGTCCCGTGCCGTATCCACGCGGATGGCAGATCGTGACAACTCGAAAGTGGGAATTTGGATTAACCTATTTGGGCTGCAGGCGTTAATGGCGTTGCGGGGCGGCGGGCTGTGCGCGTCAAATTTCCGAGTCGGTCGTGGAACTTCACCGAAGCAGGCCGCGGCAGGCGCGACTTGGTGTTGACGTTTATTATTGTACCGTCTGTGTCTGGACTCGTTCTGGCCTCTGCGAGTTCTGTTCCAAGGTGACTGGCGGCGTGCTCTGGACCTGCACATTGGGAGTTCGAATTAATGATGCCGGGCCAATTGACGCGTTCGAATCGGTAACTCATGGCTGCCCCACGAACAGCAGATCAGATCGCGACAATCCGATTGCATACTTCCATAGGCGACCGCGCTCTCAACCAACTACGTAACTATCCTGTTGCTCAACCGTCACTCTGCATATACGATTTATTTAATTTATTCACTCAAAACTGCTCATTTCCACTTCGCCTTCAATATTTAACGCTATCATGAATTTGAAATGTGAAATCACAAAGAAAACAGGCGCCGGCGAATTTCCAACTGTCACCAATTAATACGGCATCCGCTTATGTAGGGCTGTTTCTGCATGCATGCACAATTGATTAATCAGTTAATCTCGGTGCATCCCATATTGAGTCGCGGGTGTATTTGCATGAGTAGGTCTCAACCACGAAATGCGAACTCCTATTTTTTTGTTTTTTCTTGTTCTCTTTCTTGTTGCTTCGACGGGCATAAGTTCATCTGTACGTACATATCGGCTCCGCATTTCGATATCACGTTACGGTTCAACCACAGAAAGTGGAACAACACGCGGAAACTCGCGCCCCTTTGTTTTTCCTGTTTCTTTCTTGTTTCTTCTTCCTTGTTCTTGCCACTGATTCATGATTCCTTGGCCAATATCCGGCGGCCATTCGTCTCGGCGCGCGCAGGGTCCCGTACGTACGTATCGCCTCCCTGAGCGCGCAACGCGGACGCATTCCATGGAGTGCCATTTGCCCGGATTCAGGATTCAACCACGCAAGTCGAACAACGGGGCGCGGGGAATCCACCCCTCTGTCTTTCTCCTTCCCTTTCTCCTCCGAGCCGGATGCGTGCCATACCATACCATTTGCAGCTCAATCTCGGGTTCGAACCAAGGACGGCCGAGCAACCTGAAACTTGAACCGCACGGGGAATCCACCCCCTTTTCGTCCGGCGCCCGCAGCCCCATACCGCGGTGGAGAACCGACCCCTCTGCTTTTTTTTTCCTCCCGCTGTCCGGGCTCGTCCCCGATGCCGTACACCCTGGACAGGCTCCACAATTTGAACTTGAAATTTAGTACTGACACGCGTCTGGATTCAGGCGGCGCCCGAGCCTGAGAACGGCCGCAATTCGTGTTGCCCTATGCTCCCCGTCGCGCTGACTCGGACCCCAGAAATTCTATCGAGCCCTTGGATCCACCTAAGTATAATATATGCCCTCCTGCTCCACAGAGCCCCCGTCGTACTATTCTTACATCGGACGTCTCGCCGGCCTCGATCGGTCGACTGAACCGGCCGTGAATTCCAAGCTATACAGCTCCACGAGCTCGAGAGGAGAGCAAGCCCAGCCGGCAGATACCAAAAATAGGAATAAAAACACGCCTTCCCCGGGCCCGTTCCCGCGGCCAGCTTGAACTAAAACGCCCACACCACAAATACCTCGCACCCCGCCAAACCCGGGCGCGTACCCGTACCCGTATAAATCATGTACCCACATCTGCGTAAATAGTACGCGTACACATGAGATGGGCTGCGACGGACTTGTGCATACGAGCGGGGAAACCTCGGGCGCGGGCGGGGAATCCTCCTCAGCGCCCGAGCGCCAGAGGATGGATGGACTCGCCAACGTCGTTCGTCATCCTGGCTTCTCCCGCGACTCACGAGTCCCAGAGCGCTCCGACTCCAACGCTCCACGATGACATAGATACAGCGCAGCACAGCACATCGATATCGTTCACAGCACATCGATATCGTTCACAACATATATAGCATCGTACACACAACATACATAGCATCGTACACATACACACCAGAGGACGGACTCGCCAACGTCATCCTACCTACTCCCGTTCGTTCGTCATCCTGGCTTATCCCGCGGGTCGCGAGTCCCAGTTCTCAAGAACGCTCCACGATGACACAGATACAGCACAGCACAGCACAGCACGTTCACAACACATCACATATAACATCGTACACACATACACACCCGCCACACACACACACACCCGCACACGCGCGCGCGATTACACTAAACGATCCATACAGTATCCAAGAAAAACGCGGTCCCAACGAAAAAGAAGGCGCCAGCCAGCGGTAAAGCGAAAGCAAAGGTAAGTAAGAGTAAGAGCCAGCGGCGCAGGGGAGGGGAAGCAAATAATAGATAATCCTATAAAATATAAAGAAGTGTACGCTTAGCAGAGCAGGCCGGAACCGTAAGGACAGCAGATGAACAAGGAAGGAAGGGATTAATTAACGGAGTGTACAGGTATGCCAATGTGGAAGTGAAAGTGAAGTGAAGGGGGGGGGGGGGGGCAAGAAAGCGGCAAGGCGGGCGAGCGAGCGTGTGTGTCTTCGTTTCGTTTCTTCGTTTCGGGTTCGGGTTCGCCCGGGGGGCGTTTTGAGACTGACTGACTGGCGAGCGAGTACATACATAGCGGGATAAGATTCTGCGTTGCGCCGTCCGTCCATCAGCCAGGAAAAGAAAAAGGGAGGGGAAGAGAGACGCACACAAAGTCCACCATCCACCGTCCCCTCCCTCCCGCACGCTAGGCATACACACTCGCATACGCGCCCTGCCCCTGCTGCCCGCCCGCGCCCCACCCGTACCCCGCCTGCGCCTGCGCTTGCGCTTGCACCGCAGCGTAGTACTGCGCGTTGCTCATCTCCCCCGCCCCGTCCTGCGGCGCCGGCGCGTACGCGGGCCACGCGACGTACGACTCGGGGTGGTGTGCGGAGCCGGGGTGGGCGGCGGAAGAATGGGACTGCGAGTTGGGGTGCGCGGAGTGGTGCGCGGACGGCTGCGGCTGCGACTGGGCGGCAGAATGACGCGCGCTCGTGAAGTACCCCGGGCTCTGCGGCGGACTGGGCAGGTACTGCCCCTGCTGCTGCTGCTGCTGTTGCCCGTTTTGCTGCTGCTGCTGCTGCGCCCCCCACGGAAAGTCCGCCTCGCACGGCGACCCCGCGGGCGAGCTGCCCTGCGAGCTGCCGCTCCCACCCCCGCCGCCGTGCTGGTGCGCATATGACGACGACGACGGCGGGGGGTAGGGCGACGACTGCGCGGACGGGTACGGCGAGCTCGACGCGGACGCGGACGAGTACTCCGACCCGGGCGTGCCCGTGCCCGCGCCGTAGTACTCCGGCGCGAACTCCTCCTGCTTGATCGTGATCGCCATCTCCGCGCGCGCGGCGTAGAAGGCGTCGTACGGGGCGTAGGCGGAGGCGGGGTACGGGGACGAGGAGGCGGACGGGGAGGCGGTGTACGGGGAGGCGGAGGGGTACGGGGAGGAGGAGTCGTAGGCGTAGGACGAGACGGAGGACGCGGAGGAGAGCGGGGGGACGGGAGGGGCGGGGAGGCGGAGGCGCCGTAGCGCCGGCGGCCGCGCACGCCTGGGTGCGTGTTAGCGTGCGATTCGGGTTTCGGAAATGGAGGACGTACCGGCCATCATGCTGGCGTTGACGCTTGTCAGCGCGCGCATCATGCGCTCGTTGAGCGGCTTGTCTTCTGGCGCCGAGTGCACCGTTTGTGCGTGCTGCGAAGGGAAGGGGGCGTCAGATACACAGCGACAGGGGGGATGCGAGAGGAGGGATGGGGATGGAAGGCGGGGGAGCAAGAGAGGAAGGGAGGGAGGGAGGTATCCCGATATCGCGGGAAATTCCAGGTGGACCCACAGAGACGGGAAACGAAAAGTAGAAATGGACGAGAGCACGACAAGACAAGATACGAGGACGAGACTTACTTGGCGCAGGTTGTCGAGGCGCGAGAACTGCTTGGTGCAATGGCACGCAAAGGGGCGCTCGCCGGTGTGTTTCCTGCGGAAAGAGGTGGCTGGTCAGCATGCGATCGGCGGGTAGGAGGAGACAAAGGGGCGGAACACGCGGACAACAAAGACAAAGCGATGGTCGGCGGCATCGGTGGATGTGCGGACGAACGGACGGACAAAGTGCGAGGCAGCGAAGTGCGACAGGAGACGGATAGGGGCCGCAGACAGACGGCGGGGCTTTTTGCGAAATGGATGGAGACGCTCACCGGATATGGCGTGCAAGGTGCTCGCTGCGGCTGAAGACCATGCGGCAGTCGCCGTAGCCCGCACACTGGAACGTCTTTGCGGGCGCGCTGCGGTAGCGCTTCCCGCTGGGCGGCGGCGACTCGGGCGCGGGCGGCGGGGCGTACTGCGGGGCGGCTGCGGCGGCGTACGCGAGGAGGCTGGGGTGGATCTGGTGCGGGTGAGGGTGCATCGCGTCTGCGTCTGCGGCGTCGGGGGCGGGCGACGGGGAGGCGGAGGCGGTGGTGGCGGAGGTGTGGAAAGGAGCGTAAAAGTCGAGGGTCGACGGGGAGGCGGACGGCGGCATCGCGCTGGTTATATACTCCTCTCCAACAATGCAGCACGAAGAAGAGCCGGGACGAAGGGCTCAACACGGCCAAATACAGATTGCACCCTTCTAGGCACCATCACACCCCTTCCACATCGGGCAAAGCGATCGGCAGATCTGATGGCAGATATGCGCGATGGGCGCCGTTGCACTGGGCATGTCTGTGCGCGATCAGTCCGGACGCTGCCACACGTCACCCACAACACACACCGCCTGTTTGCCCGCTCTACTTCCCTTGTTCTTGCCCTTGTTCCATACAAACCCCGGCCCCACACCTTCCCACCCGGCTTACGCACCCTTACGTCCACAACTTTTATGCGTCCCCGCCATCTATCACTGTCAATCAAATATCCCGCGCCCGATTCTGATAGACACAGATGCGTACAACCCTGCTTTAATATGTAGTAACTGCTATTTAATTCCACTATTAGTATACATCATACCGCCGGCGCGTCGCAAATTCGCACCCCTGCACGCGCGCGGCGGATCCCCCGCAACCATCCCAACCAAACCTTGCGCCCATTCCAACCCTAAGCTTGTTTTGCGTTTGCGTTTGCGTTTGAATTGGAACTGGAGTTCTGATTGCGATCTCAACCCTAAGGCCTAAACGTAGACGTAAACAGCGCCGCCCTTGCTGCGCTCCTTGTTTTTGAGTCCGCGCTCCAGAAAAGAAAGAAAGAAAGAAAGAAACGTGCGTTGGAGCAAACCCTAGGCCTCGAATCGAACACGGAAACAACCGAAAACTCTAAAGCCTGAGAAACGAGGTTTTTGAGTTTGATACTTCATTTCCACCTCGAAACAAAACAAACAAAATGAAAATGAGTCCGAATTTCACGGCTGAGCGCTTGACCTGAATCTGTTTTTCCTTCACATATGTCCGTTAACATCATCCATCTCCAATTCCCGCTCTGGAACTTGATTCCCTCACGTACTTAGTGACGCCTCATAAATCACAAAACAGAATTCAATTTCCAACTGCGACGATCCCAGTACGCACAACACAATGGCGCCGCAACATAAACGCGCGCACGCTGCGAGCGAAGTTTGAAACCCGAGAGAGGGAGGACTGGGCGAGAACGCGGCTCGCGGGGTGCGGGCGCGGAGGCTGGAGTGTTGGAGTGGAGCTCGGAGTGCGTGGGGTAAGCCCAGCGCGTGGTGACGACGACGCGCGGCGCGCTCCTTGCGCCGACGTACCCACTGGCAATAGCGCATATCCGTAAACGATGACGATGAAAAGTGGCTCCAAGTCGGTATCTCTTTTGATTGTGGAGTAGATTGTAATCCACATTTCGCGTCGAACTTGTCCGCCGCCTCCCCGGCCGACTACCAGAGACGATGCATGAGAGGAGTCTCTCAGCTTCAGGCCCCGCAGCACGGTCTTGAATCGGCGCAGACGTCGACTGTTGCCCAACTTGACGCGGCGGAATCTATCACATGATCGTGCGGTGGGTGACGTCGGTAGAGCTCTACAATTTCTCGTATTTTTTCGACTAAAATTCCTCATTTTCGTCGACGTTTTCGATCCGGCGGAGCGCAGTTTCTCATTTTGCTTCGTTTGCTTCATGCTCTAACCCAATAACATTGCGTTTTCTGCTGCGGCTCGGACACCGCGCGACAGAATTCAGGTGCACGCGGGGAAGATGAAGCGAACGGAGGATAGCAACTCAGGCAAGGGCACTCGACGAGTAACAGCGAACCTAAGCCGCACGGTCCGACCGCCCTAGCAGTACAATATGCACATGGGCAGTCCGCACTGCCGTCCTCGCATCGAGCATATTGCGCGGCCAGCCGCGGGAGACGGAGGACACCGCGTCGGGCGCGGGCGCGCGCGCGGGGGCAGCTGGTTGTGCGTGGCGGCAGGCAATCGGATTCATAGAAGGGCGGTGCCGCTACGTGTAGACGCGGATAAAAACAAACGCACGCGGATTTCGCGCAGCGATATCCTACAGCAGAGCGACGCAGAATGACGGTGGAAATTCAGAGGCGGGGGCCGGCCAACGGCCTGGGTTGGGGGGGTGTGGCTCAGCAGGGGACCAGCCTATCCGTCGTAGCGCCGCACGATAGCGCAGGCCGCCTACTCTCATCGCCCCAGCATCCCGGTCCCGATCGCGATTGCGATTGCGATATCTGCGTTACAAAACCCACCCACCCACGGCCGTCAGCCTCGCGCCGCGCCCTCCTCAGATTGGAACATTCAGGTCAGGCGCTCGAGAAATGAGGACACCGAGCCAGGCGCGCGGGCAGCCGGGACAGCTGATTACACTTAGCAGCAGTCGATCTGGGAACCGCATAGAAGGGCGCTGCCAGATACGCTCCGCGGCAGCGTGTAGCTGCGGATAAAAACAAACGCACGCGGATTGGGAGCAGGCTATGCGTGTGGGTCAGTCGAACGACCCGACGCGGATTTGGAGGTGCGACTGTAGAACGCACCGCGGGCCAACTGAACGACGCCGCGACGGACGGACGACAGCCGGCCGGGGGCCATCAGAAATAGCTGAGGAACGCTGATACAGCATAGGATTCGGAAACCGCATAGAACGTCGAGCGGCGTGCCCGCGGGGAGCAGAATGTATTGCCAATTGTAAAAACGGGTGGGCGCAGATCAGATTTTTCTTTTGCGGTGAGTATCTTGGCGCATAGAAGCAGTCGATGTACGATTCGGGAACGGCGTAGAACGTCGAGTGCCGGGGGGCAGTAGATGCGGACACAAACAAGCGATAGGTCTGTCGATCGGCCGAGTCCGGAGGTGGGAGGGCGCGGTGGACCGCAGGACGCTGTCTGCCGGGAACTTGGATGGATTCCGAGCTGGGAATGTATTAGTGCGTACTTGGATCTAGAGGACTGTATCGACGCGCAGATGCAGATGCGGATGCAGATAGATGGCTGGACAGCAGAAGGTTCCTCAAACATAGAAACCCAGATTTCGACACAAAAAGGTGGCGGCGGAGCGCAGGAATTGAAAATCGCGTCTCAGGCTGTCGGGCATAGATGCATCGGTTTCGGGGCCCAGCGATTCCGGGCTGGGATTTAATTAGTGCATACTTGGATCCAGAGCATCAACGCGCAGATAGATGGGTAGGATCGGCGGGAAAATCGAATTCAACACATCAGACCGTTATACACATAAGGCATTTCCGACCTTTTTCGGGTGTTGGCCAGGCTCTGATCAGAACGGTATGTTGCAATCGGTAGGGAAAAGCCAAGCTGATAACATTTGGAAATGCATGATAACATAAATTCGGTATTTCCGACCGACCTGGCAGATAGACGGGTACACAGAAAGCGCAAGAGGATTCCGCAACCCCAAGCCGACGCGGATCCGGGATGAATGCTGGTGGCGGCGAGGGCGAACAGAACTTGATGCCGAAGCCTCAAACCAAAGGAGCACGCCGAGGGACGGTCAGCACCGCCATTCATCGTCGATAGCGAGTAATTGATTCCTTCGTCCTGATAATAATGATGATGATGGATAATCAGAAAACGACGACCTAGTTCTCGAACATACGTACCATCGACAAACGGAGGAGCACGCCGCAGAACGCGACCCTACGTCACTGTGAAACCGAGACCGCATCGCCATTCAATAGCGAGTATGAATTCGAAGCGCTTTCCTAAGTTCGTCCTGGTATCAATGATCGTGGTGATTTCTAAAATCAGAAAATGAGGTCCATCCGGAATAACGCTGCCCAGTTCTCGAGGGCGAACAGCCAAAACCGAGAGGCGGGACATTCGCATATGCAGACGCCACCGTGAAACGGCGCTCGCAACAAGAGGGCGTCCTGGGATAATCAATGATATCAACTCGCGCCGTCCGAATTCCAGTTCACGTTCTTCTCGAGGGCGAACAGAACGCCGTGCGGCAGGGGCGGGCCCACATGCAGAGGAACGAACGCGGCGGTGCGCCCGAAACGACACCCTTGCAGGCGCGTCCTGGGGTAAGTATCATGATCAGTGCATGTATCGCGATTCACGAAGCGAGAACGTCACGGCGTGCAGCAGCATATGCGCAGGTCACCTTGAAACGAAACACGATAATGAACTCGGACGGGGGCAAGACGCCGGCCCCCGTTGCCATGGCGTTGTCAAGCCTGTCAAGATCGACGTCGAACGATCCCGACTCGACACGTCCACGGTGATAGCGCGCACACGTCGGTGCCACCGTGAAACCCCAGCGCACCGAAACCCCCCTCCGCACAGCCCGCCGTCGATGAAGCCACTCCGCGCTCTATTACAATAACGCCTGCGTCCCAAATAGGCGAGCAGCGGGCGGGCATGGATCACCGATCTGTATTTATTTTGTTGTCACAATCTGCCGTGTCCGCGTGGAGATGGGCGCACGGGACCCCCCACGGACGAATTGAAAGACATTGATACATCAGGTGTGTCAAGGACGAGTACTTGAGATGTCATAGAGAGCCTCCGCATATACAGCGATCGCAGAGGAGGCGCTGACATGTTTTAGCGTAGACAAGGTCCGACAGTCAATCATCGCGGAAAATTGCGCACATATGTTCGGACCCACATGGATCGGTACACATCGCTTTGCGAATCGGGTGAGTGCAATTTTCGCCGTTCCGCCTATCGGAGGGCGGGGAAAGAACCCATGACCCGACCATCGCGGCGACGCATAATTAATTAGGCTGCCTAGAAGCAGGTGACCTCGGCCAGTGTACATACACCGACGACGACAGGGTTTTGTGGGACGAGGCCTCGGTGCCTGTGAGTAATGGCTGGACGAGCCCAGGAACGCACGAGGAAAAGGCGTTCGATTTTGCCTGTCTGCAGCTCAATCGTGCAAGTAGAATGCGGTGAGGGCATGACAGCGAAGCGTGATGATGTGTTCCGCCTCCGAGATCTGGGATACGGCTCCGAGGACCAGAGGATTGGCGCGTTGATGGTAAGGAATTGCCCAGAGTGGTGACTTCATCACCACGTTTAGAAGGTCTCAGCACGGGTAGTCGCGCAAGTGGTAAGTAGCGAATCCTCCTGCTGGCGACACGAGGCGAATCGAGAGCTGGGGCCCGCGGGGCTACAGCGACAATAGGCACAACAATCACTCGGATAAATGGAGGGTTTGCATCTGGAACAAGGAAGGGAAAACTGACACCGCGTACCATGCATTGCAGGCATCGGCTTGCAAGGCAGCACACCCGGGCAAGACCCCAATCCGCGTAGCCTTGTTCCGTTAATGACAATCAAAGCTGCAAGACCACAGATCTTTGTTCCGTGCACATGCCGAGCCGATGGATCATACGTACATGTCAGAATTAGGCCAGACTGACATCTAGAACAAGTTGCTCACGGAATATGAAGAGATAGACAGATCTGGATGGAGGAGGACCTTCGTCGATTCTTCGCGGGATCTTTGCTCGCACATTTTCTGTCAGAAGGATTTAGCTTTTAGCCAGAGAAGGCAATAGAAGGACTGATAATCATCTACATTGAAAAACAAGGAGATCGCAATGTGCAATAGAGGCCAGTCAGCGGCTGGGGCTGGGATATGACGCACACAGAGTAAGAAACGGCCATGCGCCGCTTGGGAATAGTCAGCACTGTCGGAAAAAAGGTTCGTCCATTGCGAATAATTGAGTTGGCGGGTGCGTCAATGAAGAATGGACCTCCGGAGCGAGGACTGTGTTCCGGGACGTCAGAAATTGTGTTCCGAGACTTTGCCTGTCAATAAATACCTCTCTATCTGACATGGACAGATACTTCACCTTGACGGTGATGATCAAAACCTAGAACCCACAAAACGAAGAACCGGGTTCAGCTTCTAAATTCGAACTTCGCGGAGGCTCGAGCAGATAATGCTTCTGGTAGATGTCATGGACAATGGTCTGCGAAAAATCTAGCGAGCCCAGATCGATACGACGAAAGAGTAACTGAATGGTGTCCGACGAGGACGCGGGGAGCCTGGAATAGCCAAGAGAATTTCGGTGTGAATGTTCTGAAGATGGTACAGCATGGGTGGCTCGGCAGAAGATATACCGTATGGAACGTCCGCGTGTCGTTCAGCCAAAAGCAGCGCAAAAGGCGTCAACAACTATACTTAACTCACTCTCGGAGTCGAGACAGCGTTGCGCACAGCAGTGGCGGACCCACCAGCCCTTCAACTTGTCCCAAGTATGCAGTCGTCCGTAAGTAGTTTTGGAACCGAAGCCTCACCAGAAGACCTATGATGGATCCGAGAAGTGCGACAGCACATACAACGCTTTCTGCCTACATAGCGCTTCACACGATCGATAGATGTCTGATTCGGCAACGTGGCGGAGCAGCGGCGTGTAGCTAGCGAGGGATCACGGTCCTTTGGGGTATTTGAATCCCGCACGCGCGGTTAACTTTACAGCGCGTCGTTTGGATAAGAGGTTAGTCGGGTTTTTTCTCCGACATCAGAGCGAGAGACATTCGAAACCAACTGGAAGGCTGAGGGATGCGTCGATGTGGGAAAGAGATTCGCATTTCGCAGCTCGTGGGATCCGGTGAGCGACGATGCCGGTAGAGCGGGGAAGTCGATAGAAGATGGGGAGCTACAGTAGCGAGTTCAAGGCCTTCAAGGCGGATGCGAGTGGGTAAACTGGTATCTTCGCATGCCCGCCGATTCGGCAGCACAGGGAGACACAAGCCGTCGTCATCCAACACCACGGCAGGAGACAGGGAGTGGCTGTGTCCGGCAAGAGCCGCAACTTCAGCTTGTCAAACACGTTAGAGGTGTTGGCTTTTAGAAGACATAGAGCGACGGTAAAGACACCTGATTCTATTTTAGAGCTTTGGAAAGAAGGATTATTGGCCAAGCATGCAGGTCAATTACTTGCGTGATCGACCGTGATTGACTCGAAGTGGTTCGAAATTCAGCTACGAAGTGGCTTACAGAGTCCTGTTTTAATAAATCAGAGTCGAGTCGACCATCTGCTGCCAGAGCGCCGCGAAAAGCGTGTGAGCGAGCGAGATGGTAAAGCGGATTTCTACGCATCTCTGCGGACGAATCGGAGTTTTACCTGGGTTACGTCGGATCGGTCTGGTGTCGAAAACGTGTTATAGGTGAGGCCTTCAAATTCTCAGCAGGGTCTAGCTGGCTTGCGGGATCTAGTGGCGTTCTGGAATATCCCTTCTAGCCGTGGTCAAAATTAAAATTGTGAGCGACACAGTGCGGTACTTATCTGGATAAATCTGGCACGCCGAGGGGGCCTGTTTTCTGCGAATACGATTGGCTAAAATTGTAACTTAAGGACAATCCACCGGCTTTACCGGGGATTCTTTCTATTCGTGGGTACCACTTAGCTAGGCTTCGCAGGTATCAACCCCTCTATCTGTCGCAATTCCAAATTCAAAGGCTAGGTTAGCTCGTGGCTTTACAAAGTATAGAGTCATCAAGTTGCCGCCGATATCGATGTATCAACCCGTCCATCCTGCAGCTGTCGCAGGTTCAACGGCCAGTTTAGGTCGTAGCTTTATTATAAAACCATCAAGTTGCGAGCGGTCCGGTACTGATTAATTTGACGCGCCATCTTGTGCCTGCCACGAACTGTCAATGCCCCATCCGATTAAGGATCTAGGTGGCTACGAATTGGATATTTATGTGCCACTTTCTGTTATACTGAGCCGACGATATACATCGGATGGTAGTGCGAAGGCTTCGGCTGTCGCACCCCGAGTTAATTTCAGATCATGGCCACAGGGATATCAATAATATTGATATCTCCAACTAAGAGGGAAGGAAACTGACATATTCGAGACGATACTTGAACGACAGAGACTTTGCTTACTTACAGTACTCGTTTAAAGAAATAACATACAATATATGCGGTGCGCCTCTAAGATCCTGCCGGTGGTCCTCTGATGAGAGCGACCAGCAGGTCCTCAAGCGCGCCACTCGTCTCCCCTTGCACCCGCCTCGCAAGCGTCTTCTCGTGAATTCGGAGATACGCGGCGCAGATCGCATCCATCCGCGGGCGGCACCAGTGTGCGCGGAGCGTCCTATCCAGCAACGCATCAGTGAGGATTCAAGTACCCAGTAGACTCGGAGTAACACAGACCTCATTACGAGAAGCGCATCCTTCGTCCCGAGACCCGCCATGGTGTCCTCGAACAGCTCTGCATCGCGCAGTGCCTGCGGATTGACCTCGGAGTATTTCTTGCTCGGCTCGACACCGCGAACGATGTGGAGGAGAGCGCATTGGTCATGGCCGGAACTTCCAAGACCCCATGAAGTAAGTATTATTGCGAGAGAGAGGAAGAGAGCGGAACGCACAATTCCGATTTGATCGTCTGCGAAAGGTGGACCTTGTGCTCCTGAAGGTAAATTTGACACACCTGCATCAGGTGGTCCTGTCTGCGCGAGGTGAGGATTGTGTAAAATGTATCCTGGGTGCAGTTCATGATTTGCGAAATGACTGACAATTGCAGGACTCGCCTCATTGGTTCCGGCCCTCGCTGCTCCACCTTTGTATAAAGCCTTTGCGTCCACCGCAGGGTCAACAAGGTCTTTTTTCTCAGCAGTTGCTGTGTTGTCTGCGTACGAAGTCTGACGTCTGGTTTCGTCTAGCGCCTTGGTGAATACTTGGATAACAAAGATTTGAGAAAAGTGAGTCTCAATGTTGCGCACAATGCAGCAAGTACAAACTGACGTTTCCGAACATTCCCACTCAGATCTCCTTGAATCTCTTTCAGGAGCGACTTGCCATACTTCTGTGCATAGGCGTATTTGAGGAGTCCGACATCTTCAGGCGTCAAGTCCAGGATGAGCTCATCCAGGATCGCTTCTTTGGTACTAATGGATGTGGTTTAGAAATGGCGAAAGAAGAACGACAACGGATCTGCATACCCCGCTCCTTCAATTGCGTCGTGAACCCTATCAACGTCGTACTTTAAGGGTCCCATAATGAGACCGAGAAGACATGTTCTACAGCAAAAGGTCGAATCAGATATGAGCAATGTGGATGACGCGACCTACTCGACGTAACGCGTTGTCTTGCGCTCTATGAGGTGCTGCAAGGTCTCCTCCTTCGCATTATGCGAGTGGAAGTTGTGAACGATGACTTCCATCTTTAGGGGCCCCAAGCGAGTGAGAATCTCGATCACTAAGCGGCAAAAGGTCCCTGGTCAGCACGGACGTGAATCAGACGATGAAGAGCGTACGCTTCTTGTCGTTGCCAGCGTGATTGAAGATATAGTCTATATCCCGCTTGATATCATCTCGGTTGTATCCATAAACTGAAAGACCGCCCCCGTATTTCGGATTGTGTATTATGGTCCCGCGGTAATAAACAGTTGGCGGTTCGTTTGAAACGGGAGGTGGTTGGGCATAGGCTTGTGGCTGCGCTCCGGGTGGAGCACTGTAACCTTGGGGAGCAACTGGAGGAGGGGGGTAACCCGGGTAGCCTTGTGGGGGAGGGTAACCCTGAGGAGGCGGATAAGCCTGAGGGGCTCCCGGAGGAGCACCGTATTGTCCGGGATATCCCTGAGGTTGTGGGTAGGCACCGCCTAGTGGTGGATAAGCGCCGCCGGGAGGCGGATAAGCGCCACCGGGAGGTGGATAGGCGCCGCCAGCAGGAAGGTATTGAGGCGCCTGCGGTTACGTTCAATGCGAGAATGAGTTGGATTGTATAACACTAGAAACTGAGACGTACGTAACCTGGTTGCGCACCGGGAGCGCCTTGTGGAGGAGGGTACCCGGCTGGCATTGGAGGGGCATAACCACCCTACAGAAGGTTCAGGATTCAAGACGAAATGAAGTCGAGACTACGACGAACATATTGCGGCTGTCCTGGGACCGAAGCCTAGATAGATATCAAGTTCACCGAACGCCTCAAAAGTTCTGAAGAATAGGAACGCACAAAACCGCCTGGAGGCGCTCCCTGAGGATATCCCGGCTGGGTATGCGATTAGACTTGCAAGAACTCTGTCAGGATCAGGGTCTTACATGGGTGTTAGTATTGGGAACCGGTGGTTGATTGGGGTTGTACGCCATGAGCGAAGAGGGGAATTGGGGATGGAGGGGTTTAAAGGAGATCCTGAAGCGGTGCAAGACAAGTCATCATTGATATTGAGGCGCGTCACAGCTATTCGAGCCGAAGGCTGTGCTGCGCACTGCATGTGACTTCCCTCTTGGCAAATAAAGCGGGTAAGGCCGACGAGCGGCAAGGCCCGGTAAAAATAAAGCTGTAATGCCAGTGAGCGGCGCTGCGGCACGGTCGGCGTAGTACAATCAATCATGGCTGCACTCTTGAGAACTGCTTTCGGGGCTCAAATGCAGTGGGTGGTGCCAACAGGCAACACGACCCGCCATCAGGAATCGCACTTCCTGAGCCATAATGCTTTTGAATCAACAACTTCAACCCAATAATATTATGAGATTTTATGGTGGCGGCACGAAGCTGACGCGTCGACCAGCTCGCATTGGGCCGCATTTGCGCCAGTGGGTTTTTTATGACTTTCCATACATATTTCCGCAGATATTACAACAACCTAGGCTAGAGGGAAGATTGAGATCAAGGATAGGAAGGTTCACTTGTGTTGGCCACCCAGCACCTGAGGACAGTATAAATGCTACAAAGTCCAGTAAATCCCTGAACCGAAAGTGCACAGGTTGCCCAGAAACTTTGTGAACTCTGTGAACCCGGTGAACTCTCCGTGAACTGGACTTTGTTTGGTCAAGCGTGCTGGAGAGACCGCATTTCCTTATCTCTGGAGGGATTTTCCAGGTAGCGGGAGGCTGTTTTATTCCTAGTACTAAGATAATACATGTATTACGATGATGTAGTGAAGAAAGAATACGATAAAATCTCGACTACCAAGCGCGCTACTCGGCGGACACCTGTGAGGTGGAGCCGGGCGTACGCAGACAGCGCGTGCTTCCCCGCATCGGCACCATCCGCGGGGGGCTTTGAGTAGGAGTGCGCGCGCCGTACGCGCTGCGCGGCCAATGCGGCCAGGAGTCTGAGAACGTGCACGTCACCGACTGTGAGGTGTTTCTTGCTGGTGTGCTTCACGGCGGACATGCTGGGCATGCTGGACGCGGGAGAAGGCTTCGGGGTTGTGCTGAATGGCGGCGCATCAGCGCAAGCCAGTGGTAATGGTGGATTGGTAACACACCACTTTGTACTCGAGGCCCGCGTGGTACCAGACCTTTGAAACCCTGCAAATTAGCCTAGACGGTATCCATTCTCCACATGGATGATCTTCGTCTGGTCCGGGGCACCGAATATATTGATAATTTGGCGGGGGGCCGCGGCGGCATGGAGGTGCGCGCTGTAGGCTAGTTTATGGCATACTTAGCATCGGGAGGAATTCTAGGGATAGTATTCTCAGTATGCACAAGGTTTTGAGCTGGGCGGGCACTCACAATGTAGGCAAAAGTGAGTGTACCGATGTGGAGACAGAGAGATAGAGAGGCTGATGCCAGCCAAACACAAGCCAAACATTACGCGAGCCGTTTTACGCCAGTTCACGCATTAGTTCACCAACTTCACCAAAACTTCACATAGTTCACGGCAAACTACGTGAAATTTCTTATATACATATGTTCTCACAAAGTCCGGAGGGGTTTGGCAACAAAAAAAGCGGCAGCTCAGGATAAGTTAATCCCCAGCTCAACTGTTAACACCTAACACGCAGGATTGAGGGGCCCACAAGGAAGCCCAGTCTGAGGTCAAAACGAAAAATGAAGGATCGAAGGAGACATGGTGAAAGAGAAAGCAAGCTGCTCTTAATAAGTACGTTGCACTTGTGGGTCATCGCTAGCTCGCCTGGGCAAAGCTCGGAGAACATTCCAGAGGCAGCATAAGGCAGCATAAGCGGGATTATGAGTTGCAGTTCGCATATCAAGGTCTCACGCAAAGCCGAAAGTTGGCCGGCGCATTTTGGCAGAGAGAAAAGGTGCTTACGCAAAAAGTGCTGACGAAAATGTGATGCACGGCCAAAAGCAAAAATTAGGGCTCTCTAAGACCCAGTAACTTACGTTACCGGGAATCCTCCTAATCAGTGTTGGCCCTAAGACCTAAGGCCTTAGATTGAACCTATGGCCTTAGGCCTTAAATAAGGCCTTAGGTTAAGGCCTAGGTTGAGGCCGATTCTCGACCTAAGGCCTTAGACATCACGTGTGACTTACGAAATATACTGAAAATTTTGCCGCCACGACACTCATCATGTGAAACGAGGGAGGACCACACTGGGATTCCTGGGAATTCTTCTATCCACGTACCGGGACCAACAACAAGCACAACCACACTTCCTGCTGGACCCCAGTATCATGTCGTGCTAGGGAGGAAGAGGAGATGTACATGTGCGTTATGGTCGAGCTCGATGTAGCAGAAGACTCATTCGATGACAGGGGAAAATAAATTGCATGAAATCGCTGGCGCAGCGCAGCGGGAAGCTCTATATACAACTGAGAATAAATTTTCTTTTTGGGTTGCTAAGGGCTTAGATCACCTAAGCCCTATGGCCTTAACCTAAGCCCTAAGGCCTTAGAAATTCTGAAGGTCGATATTTAAGGCCTTAGGACCATCACTGCTCCTAATCGGATTATGTAAATCTCAGGAGGGTCTGCATCCAGACATTGAAAGCATTCAATTCATTAGGAGCATCTCCGGGTAATTTTTCTTACCTCCTGAGATGGATAGTCTGAGATGCACAGGTAGATCAACTCCGAATGGAATGCCAAGCGCGTTGTGACATGTTGAATATTCGCAGTCGAGACTTACCCACAGCCGAGATCGTTCAAGGAATGAAGGAAGATAGAACCGATGGAAACCAGGAGGAGGAGGATGAATTAGGGGTTTTCCCCCCACTTTGCTGAGTGCTCAAAGAAGGACAAAATGAAAAAGTCACCCCAAAAGAGGGGATTCTGAGCACTTTCAAAGAGCTTTGAGAGGAGCTACATAGCTTCACAAGTCCGGCTGTTTGGAGAGCAAAAAATCAGGTTTTTCCCGCGCACTTTCAGTGTGCAAACTATTAAATTTAGTGATGTGCTGGCTTAGCTTGGCCCGCAAACCATGGCTTAGGCCTGGCTCTGTCTGGCTTAGGCTTCAGAAATCCCAAGCCAGAGCCAAAGCCAGGGATACTGGCTTGGCTTGGCTTGGCCCTGGCTTGCTTCAAACTCTTTCAAACAGAGGACATGGGAGAATGGATCCAGCAATTTATTGCGACCTCAAAACCTCTGGGACAATTTGTGAAAGTTGTAGATCATCAATATGGCTACAATATTTGCTCAAGGTCTATAACAATTGGCTTGATATTCATTGAGTTAGAGGCCGCTGAAAAGTGGTGTAATCACTATTTTTTGAGGCACTTCACAGATATTTATTTTGGGCAAGATTAAAAAACCTTCACCACTGAAGACAACCTCAGTATATAGCCCCATGAATCACTTTACTACTGGACAGTACGTGTCCTACACACGAAGTTATGCACCATTCATTCCCAAAAGTGGCTAAAAATGAATACATTGTCACGCATTGTGACCTGCGCATTTTTGTCATATTGGTGCTCGAAACATTTACTCGGCTTCAATTATGAACTCCAAAACCTGAAATCAGCAACCAATAAATTCATATAGTTGCTAGCTGAAGCTACGAGAGCTTGCTCCATTTAGCATAAGCATAAGATAAGGTAAACGACTAAAATGGAGGACGACATTGCCTGCACATGACTTGTGACTTTGGTCATGAGTCACATATTCTCTCTCATGTCTCCCCGGCATCACGAAAAGCGGAAAATGTTTGCCAAACCATATATGGCATTGCAAGGCACACAAGTCTCACAAGTCATGGAAGCCTTGTGAATTTTTCACATTGGCTTCCCAAAGATCCACATTGACTTGCAAGGGACACCTGGCCACGTGAAACATATAAGCCAGATGACGTTGGGAAGGCATTGCAGGAGATGGGTAGTACATCTTAACCACTGTAGTTGAGCTATATAATCTGCCCGTTGGACTACTTTTTTTTCAAGGTGGTTCACTATGTAGTATATGTTTTGATTTAGACCAAAATTATTGAGCGTGAACCCAAGTTTGAACAGAACTCAAAGGAAATCTGAGTTGTGCATATATACAGTCTGCACAGCCAGGCAACAGTACATGTTGCAAGCCAGCGGTATGCAATATAATATCAACCTTGTGTTGCCTTGCAATGGATATATTTGGCTAGGTAAGGGCTATACAATGCAGACAACATGCCTGGCTTCGGCTTGGAAGGCCTTCCCAACCAGATCAGGCAAGGTATGTCACATCAGGTCATACCAGATATCTACGGATTTGCTGATGGGTCGGCCTCGTCTCTCGCATGCGGTTTTTTGGCTGGATCTCTTTGGCCATATATGATTCACTCTTATTGAGGGCTTGCCTCTGCATCCAAGTCTTTTGAGCCTGAGTGGAGGCCACCTTCTACCTACTACTTAGACTCTATTGGAAATGGCAGATGTACTTCACTCTGGGAACTCAGCTGGTTACTAGCCTGTAATCCAAGAATCTATTGGCTACTTTAAGCTAGGCTTGCATGTTGAGTGCTATATTATATCTTTTTCCTTTAGTGAGATTCCAGCACCTTGAAGTTTGGGTGGTTCCCAGGCTGCGGACATGCTCTATTCTACTCTTCTCTCCCATATATCTGCACTCTGGTGCATGTTTTCTCTATCCCAGGAGGTTGATCAGACCACCTCTCTCGTGTCGACGCACATGTGGGCACAGCCTTTACCGGCAAACTCTTTCGGGCTTAGGCCTTTCTCCATGCTTTATTCCTGTGCCGACACACTTGCGGGCACATCCTTTACTGACGAATTCTGTTGGTTTAAGTCTTTATAATTTGTTCCCATGCTGACATGTTTGCAGGCACATCCTTTATTGGTGCAATCTCGCAGAGCCTGAGCTGATGCATTCTTGCAGGCCCCATCTATCTATGCCAACACATTCTTGCGGGCATTCTCTGGTCAACGCATTCTTGCGGACCTCGAGCCGATGCATTCTTGTGGGCTCCATCTATCTATGCCGATGTATTCTTGCGGGCATTTTTCGAGCTGACGCATTCTTGCGGGCTTCACCTATGCCGACACATTCTTGCGGGCATTCTTTGGGTCAATGCATTCTTGCGGACCTTTGAGCCGATGCATTCTTATGGGCTTCAACTCTCCAGGATGATTTGGACAACAAGATTCAATCATCCTGATCGTTCAACCAATAAAATTCCTTAAAATCTAAGTTTCTTTCACAATTTCCTCTCCTTTTCCTTCGCACCACTCCTGTTTGGCGTATTTCGGTCCTGTCTTCAATTTGCCCTTCAAGTGAGCTTTGCTCTGGTCGGGTATCTCTGGGCTTCATCTTCATCTCCCAAGACCCTGGAGTGCCTTGTGTATGAAATTGACCTTGCGATCCAGAGCTGGAACATTCGAGCCTCTCATCCAGCTTCCATGCTGATGACTGGGTGCTCATGTTCTGGATCGGGGCCATCGAGCCTCATGCTTGACAGCAGCATCAATTTCTTTGCAAACCGATAACTCTTCCAATTTTTGGCATCTTCAACAGATTCGTTCTGTCATTACTTATCGTAATATATTTGGGCCAGCTGTTGACAGCACCTGTCACACCCATAAAGATGGGGACGATGGGCAGCCCTAGTCCCAGTTGACTTAAAGTTTAAACTGTAGCTGTGGTCCTCGCCTTGAGAGCTTTGAAATAGTGAGATCTGGGTTTCAGTGAATGCTAGTTTGACATATGTACAAGGTTGCAACAGAGCCATAATAATTGGCCAAAAAATGTGAGTTTTATACCTTGAGCAGCAGTGCAAATGATCTATTAGGACCTGGTAGAGAGGGAACCCAGCTGGTGGGAAAGGAGGCGATCATAGACAGTGAAGTGAAGGGCAAGAGGTGTTGTTGCTGGGTATTGCAGCAGATCTGAGTGAAGAGTGAGGAGCAATGCTGTAGGCACTAAAGCAAAGAAATGATGGAGACGTGAAGAGTGGTGCTACCTCTGTCGCATTTTGGAAGGCCAGATGGGAGAGGGGTCATTGAGCTTCCATTTATTTTCCAAGTCACCAAGGGTATTTGCATGGCGACCAGCAAAAACTGGCCAGCTGTATGAGGTGTGAGGGCAGCAGTGGGTCCTGAAGATGATGGATCGGGGGGGGGTTCACAGACAGGGGATGTGATGTCAATGTGGATGATGCTAAGGACTATCTGCACAAGATACTTGTGGCTTAATTCATCTGAAAATGACCTGAAAAACAGTCATAATGCTCTGGAAAAGGCCCCAATTTTGAGGTTTAGCTGAGGTTGGGGGTTCAAACACATTTGGAAATTTTTGCTTTCCTCTGAACACTGAACTGAACTTGGTGTTCAGGTTTAGCAATTCTCTGAACCCTGAACCTGAACTTCATGTTTAGTTCGGTTTGGTTCACGTTCGAACCGATAACCTGAACCGGACTTTCCCATCACTATAGGGCTTTGTTTATATTGCTGGTTTATAAGCAGCTGTTTATAAACCCAGTTTTTTATCCTTTGGACAAGACCTCTGGTTTTCAAACCCATGTGGCTGTGTATCAGTGTTCAACTTTGTCCTCATTTCTTGTGAATTTGCAGGCAGAAAACACAATGGTGTCTGCCAAAACCATCCAGAATAGTCCAAATCCTGTTTGAGCAAAATTTCAGTGCCAAAAATGGCAGCAGTTGACTGCTACATTTGGCTGGAATCTGCGCAATGGCCAAAATCAGATACACATAGATCTCAATTTGAAATCCTGGGGCAGGAAATAGTAGAGGCAGAAATCAATCTACTCAGACATTGAAGAAAAGAAAAGATCCTCAGAGGGTCTCCTGGGGTTCATTCGGAAGCATGTTTATCTCAACACACAGGGAGATTGTCCTGCTCTCAGAGTCTTCACCTACACTTGAGCTTCTGTTTCAATTCATATGTCTGCGGTGTCACCCAGCACTTGACAAAATTGCCTTCCCTGATCTCATGGCACTAGCCGAAGCTGTGGAAAAGTATCAAGTCTATTCTGCAATGAATATATGTTGCATTTGCATGAGGTGGGCCCATGCTGAGTTTCTTGACATATGGTAAATATTTATTGTCCTAAGGATGTTCTCCCGAACCATGCCCCTGAAATTTTGGCCTATGCAGCCAAGCACGACTATCTGTTCCTTGTCTCAGAGGCTGCCCCATTCGCCTTTGATGAACCTCTTGCTGAAGTAGTGGTCAAGCTGCCTCAGCATCTCGTCCTACTGTGGGTACATATCACTGATTGCCTAGGTTCCATTCACTCACAAAAGCATTGGTCAAAAGGTCAAATACATAGGTGCATGGACCAAGCTGTTGCATGAGGCAATTTCTGTGAAAGAGCGAAATCACTACAATTTAAGGGAGGGTACCCAGTACCGATACTGGAAAGCCGAATGAACGATGATTGCTCAGCACTTTGGGCTCCTGCTTTGGTCATTGAAGGTTAAGCAGCTAGACACCATTTTGTCTTGCTGCCAGGAGGTGAAGAAGCTGTCATGTGAGGCAATTGAGGAGGCAATTGCCAAAATTCCACCATTCAGTAGCTTCTTGTAACTCATATTGCTGTCATGATAAGTTTTTTTTTCAACCACTCCCTCAATGAAACAAACCTGTTCATCAGCCATTTGACAAAATTGTTGGCCGATTATTGGTGTTGTTTGGTGTTGTCATGTTGCCGACAATGTCACAACACCTCGACCAAAAAAAGTCGCTGCCAAAATGAAAAAGGTACGGCCATGAAATGGTGGACTCTCCCCAGTGCAATGGGGTTTTTTTTTTTTTTTTTTTTTTGAGGTTGTCAAAATTAGGATGGCTGTTGTGAGTTGTGACATTGTGAGGTTTCATGCTGTTTTTTGGTGTTGTTTGGTGTTTTACAACCCCACAACAAAAGTGTCAAAAGTCTGATGTTTATTATAGTGTGAAGCTCATCGCAATGTGTGGTTTTTATTTCATTGTACTGGGTATCAATGGAGGCAAACAACAAAAAGAATTTGAAAAGGGAAGGAAAGAGAGAGGAATCAGGAGGACTCTGAGTAACTCAGAAAGACTTTCTGAATTCAAATATCTAATTCAGCTTGTACTGTACCAGCATGTATGGAGGCAACCAAAAGTCGAGTGTTACACCAATTGCTAGCCTTTTATGGTAATTGATTTACCATAAAAGGCAAATTTGTAAGCAAAAATGGTTCTGTTATGTGTTACGGTTGCTACCATACATACCGGTACAGTACACTACTACAGCACAGATATGATAAAGCTGATGGAGAGAAGAATGAAAATGGTCAGAACATACCAACTGTAGCGGAGGATTTGCTGCCTGCATCACCTTGGATGTCGCTGCAGGAAGCATGCCCATGCCACTGCACTCCCATATAAGCACCCACTAAGTCCCCGATGCTCGATGCCTGGGCAGAACATCATGTGTAGCACCACTGCGTGCAGGGTCAGTGGTACAGGCAGCATGAAGAATGTTGTGATGGGTGTGAACAGCTGTGCGTGCAATGCAGCACCATCGTGGGGATGGAGATGTGCTTGCCTGTGCGTGAGCACCTTGTTTGTGCCTCTGCTGCACATCTGTAATGTGGGCAATCTGAGCACTGCACACACAACAGATAATTCAAGTTGTTTGAAGTGTTTAGTGTGTGCACCACATATGACCTGTCCTGGTGCCTTGTTCTCTGTGACGGAACTGCACATGTCCAAGTGCCTAAGGTCATTGAGCACAGTGTGCCAGCCCCCGGCTGACACAGACATGCACTGATATTTTCGAACTCAGGGGTGTATAATGAGAGTGGCAAGCATGAGGAGAAGGACATAGCAGACATCGACAAGGTGCGTGGCCACTGGCTGGATCGGAATTGTGACCAGGCAACATTCCACAGACAGAGAACTAGACCCAAAGTTAGCTGAGCATGGTGAAAAGAAACTCACTATTAAGCACAGAGATTTTGTGCTATTCAAATCAGTTTCAGAGGTCGTCGAGAGTTGACAGCACATGCATGATGTCTGCTGCAATCACAGCAGTCCACCAGGAGTTTTTGTTGCAGTCTTGTAAATGCAAGCGCCCAGAGCAACTGAAAGGGCCAGAGAAAGATACCCCCCATGGCAGTGTGAATGGTCTGGGCGGCGTCCGAGGCATCTGTGGCATGTTTGTGGGTCCGTTGGACATCGAAGAGGTGGCTGAAAAAGTGTGTAGAGATGTGGAAAGACACGACACAATGCTGACCAATCATGTCCCAAATTGGTTGACTTTCGTCAAGCACAGAAAATTTGTTTCCTCACTTCTATGCACGGATGAAGAGTCTGAAACAATGTGATTCAACCTGCAAACAATTCTGTCTCTTCACATTTTCTCAAATCTGATAATATGGGAAGTGGTAGACAGATCTTCACGCTGACTGCTTGTTTGGGAAGCCCAGAATGCGGTGTATTTCTGAAGACACTCTGTCATTTTGATCAAAATCTGAGGAAGCCAAATCATTCTCTAGGTTATTATGAAAACATTATCTCTAGTGACAATAAGGTTTAACATGCTTCCTGCAGCAAGAGAGCACACCGAACACATCCCCATTTTTCTGGAGTTTGGTACAAGCCCCTTCTCCAAGAGGTGAGCGATCTCTGGATCAGCCAATTGAGTTAGGTAAGCTTCCCACGACCCACCCCCCCCAGAAAAGGCAACTCCCATCAGTTCGCATCACTTCATCCAAGGGGTACTCACCGGTTTTGCCGATCACCGTGTGCTTCTTTGGCGCTTTTTGGCAATCTCTGCCGCTTCTCAGGCCATGCTGCTTCGGTACGCTGTGGCATAATCTCGGCTCCAGATGTTAGGGTGTGGCGGAGTTTCAAATCGGAGGCAAAAAAAATGATGACACGTGGGACACCACACCCAAACAGCAGTGTTCCTCCATCAAATCTCATCAAAATTTCTGCTTCAGATCATTCTGACTGGTCTGCTGTTCTGCCTCTCCTCCTGCCTGCGAGCACAGTGAACGACTGCCCTATAACATCGGGAACATAGCTGTGCCAACTGTCACCCACATCTTCTAATGCAACACTCACTGCCTGTGGACACAGAAATATTGTGACCACTGCGCAAAATTTATCAAGCTCGGCAAGGGGGGCCTAGGAAACTTTGAGATCCACAAGCGAGCCAGCCTCACAAGTATCCCTATCGGTGGATGGTTTTGCGATAATGTCTGCTGTGAAAATGCTGGTCAATGAAGTCAGAAGAGAGCAAGGATATGAATATAGGGTATTGTACATATTAAATGAAGTCTAAATTCTCCTTTGTAGCTTGCATGGGCAATACAGTAAGGAACTGAAGCGAAAAATGGATAAAACACATTGCGCTTGGACCCAGCATGTGACTGTATTATTATGTAAGATAGGTAGGTAGGGTTCCAAGAGTCTTAATCCAGTTTTCCGACCTAGTGGGGCAAATTTCAATCCTGCGTACCCCTTGACTTCATCACAGCTCCAACCTTGAATGTTTCTGCACGAGGAGGGCTCAAACTGTTTGGTATTCATACATATTGTATCCTTAGCTCTTCTAATGTGAAAAAATCATCTCCAGCATCCTGAGTATGAAAAACCAAAGCTGCTGAATAACTTTTCGGTGATCACCGGTTGATCATCAGCTTACCTAATCGAATTGCCAGAGATCACCGGCAACGGTCACCATTGACAAAATGATGGCAAATTACATTGAGGGCCGCTGTGCCCTTATCTATCCATATTCGTGACAAATTTTGTATGTAGGAACATCTCATTTTCACCTAATGAAGGTATTGTCTGGGACAGATTTCTTTATTTCACCTCCCTTGATTTTCTGGGTTCTCAGAATGGCATAGGAAAAAAATCTGTCCCCGCCAATACCTTCATCTAGCTTTGAAATAAATTTAAACATATTTTTCAATGCGAAAAGTTGAGTGTGGAAGCGCACAGTGATTTTACAAGATCGCCCCGAAACACTGTTTACATCATCCATCAAATGTGCCGTGCATCTCATTTTGGGCCACTATTCCTGGTTGCACATGCCTGGAGCTTTATCATGTTTGAGAAATATGTTTGTACAACTTGAATAGTAATTCTCATGCACTCAAACAAATATTCTGAGCTTGCTGGCCACAGCTATATTGAAAGTGCTGGATTTGCCATCAAAACCAGGTCCTTGAGTGAGCGGCCAAATACAACCAAGCAGACACTCAGTCCCTAGGCTCGTGACCAACCGCTCGCCATCACGTGGCTACGCTTTTCACGGTTGGCGAAGCGGCTGGGATCTTTGGTCGCCGTTTTGGGTGGACCCAAATGAGTGGCGACACTTGGAATTTTTTCGTCGTTTACCTCCAAAAAAAGTGTAAAAAGTCGTCTAGTGAAACATGAATATTTTTGAATTCTAAGATGAATGAGCCCAACATGTCTTTCAGCTTTGGGGGAAGGTGCTCGACGTCGTCTGCGCACGGACCAGTTGACGACGTCGAGGACTTTTATATGACCCAGAAAATAAAGTTGGTCTCGTTCGGCTTAGATTTCAAAAATACACTTGCCTACATGACTTTTTACACTTTTTTTTGAGGGTTCCGAGCTCTCAAATATTAAGTCCCAACTCACATTTGGCGGGTCCACCGAAAATGATGACCAAATGTTCCAGTCGTTTTACTATTAGGAAGCTTTGATCCCTTAACCCCGTGATCAAAGTCGCTTGCCTAAAACAGACTGGTAGCGTAGGTTCGGAGCAAGCCTGTCTCCGGTCCGGCGCGCCGGACTATCTCGGAGAGAGGCTTGGTCCAAACTCAAGAAACAAAGGGTGTGTTCTGAGGGGAATTTCTCCCCCATTTCAAATCCAATTCACTTAGTGTAAGCTGATAATTTGTTCGTTAGATAGCACCGCAGACATCTGCTTATTTAGTTTTGAGAAAGTATCAGTCGTTCCTATTGCACATTGAGACCTTTGTCGACAACTTTTCCCATCAATTCCCGCCAGACCAAGGCAACTTTTGTCGATTCCCTTCAATTTTATGGGCTCGATCGATGTGGATGATTACTTACAGCAGGTCTCTCAGCAAAAAATTTCCAATAGTGTTTTCAGTCATCGAGAAAATGTGTTGCCAGTTTCCTGACCGAATCGGGTAGTGTGACGCGCCGCGTGACAGTACGCGTCTCATTAGTGACTCGTTTTGATTCAGCGCCGAAAATTGTTGTCTCTCGAGCATCCACACCCGTGTGGCCTCGCCGTAACTCACCTCCATTGCTACCCATCCAATCTCCATCCTGGCTACTCTCCAGTATGACAACGACTACTGGCAGTCCAAATTCTTGAAGGATGAATTGAAGGGCATTAACCTCGAAGCCAAGCTTCATCTCGTCTTCTCTCTCATGGTTTTCCTGTCCATCTCGACTAGACAGCTCCTCCACTGGCTTTTTACCACCGAAATCCCCACTGTCACGATCAGAATCTCACACTTCATGGGTTTCTTCACCTCGGAATCCACGGCCGAAGCTCGGTTTGGACCTGCAATGGTCTTCATCCTTTGGCGCAACAAAACCCGCTATCCAAACACACAGAAACACCTCAGAGAGATGACTATTCCCTGCGCACATGAGCTCGCATTGCAGGACAGTGATCGGGTTATTTCCAGCCCACTTCTTAGCATACGGCTGAAGACTCTTACAATCCGACACCTTCAAGAAATGCTGCACCCAACAAAATTGATAGAAATTGTGGAGGGGTTGGCACCCTTCACCTGGGGTATTCTGCATACCTTCTGTGCATCTCCCAATGCATCCCAGAAGCGCAAAAAGGCAGAACAAGATGAGCCAATGCCGGCTGGAGAGGAAGATTGGGAAGATGATCCAAATGACGACCCAGACCTCGAGTCAGGTGAGGCAGACCCAGGGCCCTCAGCTGGTCGCAGTTGGACAAGAGATTACCCTGGATTCTCGTGGAATCCGATTTTTGTGCGTATTTTTAGTACTCTCCAATGCTCTATTGACTTTAAATCTTACTCAGGCTATTCTCCTAACTATCAGCATGCTTGCTTTTGTTCGTAATCGGGCTACCAACATCCTCCCCCTTATCCTTGGCCTTTTCTTCAAAATTTCGGGGACAAGTTCTCGCGTTGTGCTCATGCTGAGCAATGCTGGGGTCTGTGTTTCAAGCCGCACTGTGGAACGACTCAAGGTTCGCATCACTGAAGATGCAATCCAGCTTGCCGTGCAACTCATTACGAGCGGCCGAGTCTTTTTCACCATCTTTGACAACATCAATATCTTCCTTCGGAAGTCCCAGCAGCGACTTTCGAACACCAATGACATGATCAATGCAACCAACTGTGCAGTTGTTGGTGTCGAAGATGTAGAGCCATTCACCGAAGCAGATCTCGCAGAACAGCTTGCTCTTCGGGGTCGACGGGCAAACACGAGCCCAACAGATATTCTGCCAACACCCACAGACGACGAAATCGTTGGCAAAACATTTGTTGCACTCATTTCAGAAATGATTGTCGCATTCACGCCCGGAAATAGTGGGTGGACAGATTGGAAAAATATTGTGGAAGCTGTTGCCGACATGATGCCAAAAGATTGTCCTCTCCCTTCCACCGCCTCAGATGCGCGGCCTTTTGGGCTGTTAGACATGAATGAGGGGTCCAAAAAGGGTGTAGTAAAATTTCTTCAGCAGGCACAGGAACGCAGTACACTCCCGCAAAAAATCTGGTCAGCTATCTGGCGGATTTTCATCGGTGACTGGCTGTCATCGAACAATCTGCGAGCTGCACGTTGAGACCGAACGGACGACATAGACGCCATGGAACGCCTCGAGTATGTCCAGGAACTCAGTGCTCCCTTCCACTTCGCTCTCCAAGCCAGCCATATGCTCATGCGGACGCATTACGGACATGCAGTCAAAGATCCTGGATCCCTTGCAGCGCACAAAGGCCTCTTGAATCGCAAATGGGACGTCCCCAAACCTAACTATGCTGCAGCTAAATCCCTCATCCGTCACTCTTTAATCGCCCGCATCTTGCATTGTGTCATGTTAGTTGTTGCCGACTGTAATTCTTGGGTTAATGACTGACCAGTTGGCAGGGTTATCAATGGATTCACATTGTACTCCGAGCTCTCTGGATGGCAGCCAACACTTGCCGATATTCAGGCCATTGCTCTGGCCATTTCCACCGACTTTGCAACAGCTACTGCAGCGCAGAAAGGTCAGGCTGCCGGTGATGATTGGATGGCCCACTCCATTTACTTCATTCACGATTCACTATTCTTCTGCATGTTTGAAAAAGCGGTCAGTTTTTCAGACCCTGGGCAGCTCATCCGTGTTCTCAAGTACTGGGGACTGGCATTTCGGGGCGTGGGACAGCACAACTACGCCTGCGAGTGTGCCGAAGTCTTGGTACGGTGGAAGTACGAGCTCCCAGATAAGTTGCGGCGCGCACTCGAGCGGTCTTGGTTTGTGAATTGCTGGGGTATAATTGGCTGTTCCATTGTGTCAGATCTTTATCTGGAGCAGCTCAATTTTTGGGTCAAGGTATGTCTCACTTGTGCCTCAAATATAATTCAAATGAAGCTAATGTTCGACGAGCGTGTCTTCATTGCATCAGGATCTGGTGTCACCGTCGACTATATCATTCGCAAAGGCTCGGCGTGTGTGGAAGCCTTCCGGGACATCACCCACATGGTTGCGAATTTTTTTGGTGACCGTGCGCGGAGATCGAAAGAGGTCAAATTCCACCAAGATATCGAGGCATTGGTTACGGAAATGCAGCGGTGCAAGTTTCACGTCGTCAGCCAAGATCGGCACTTTGTCCCTGCACCTCCAAAAAAGGCTCGCAAAAATGCATCGCAAAATACGAGACCTCCTGAACCACCGCGCTCCGCCATTGTCGACGTCTTTGTGAAGGGTGCCGAGGAATGGAACGGGAAATTCACTGACTTCATCAAGTCAACAACTTTCGATCCAGAACTTGGAGGTTATCCACCTCCTTCAGAATCGTCCACCTCTGGTCTGCACGATACCACTCTCGACACAAACACTGTGTTCGACTCCACGACAAATAATCCATTGACGTACGACAGCTACAATGATTTACATGGCGGCGAAGATGGAATATCGGGTGCATTAGGTGGCAGAGGGGATTTTGACAGCATTGAATAGGCAAAATAAAATAGTATATTCTATCTACGAAGTTGAGAGAAGGGAAGGCCAGTCCCTGGTGCTGGTGAGGATGATGAAGGCATTGGGAATCGAAGTGCAGTAGATGTGTAAGTCTGGGAAGAAGCAAGACTGCTAAAAAAGTCGTCATAAGTAGGAGTTGGGAAGGCATTGTGGACGGGATTAAGCGGAAGGGGAGTCGTGGTTGTGGAAGACAACTGTCGGCTTGGAATATTTGCCCGCGGTGTTCCTCCCCGGCCACCGCGAGAGCCACCTCGACGTCCGTTGCCAGAAGATCTCGGTGTTGCTGGATTTGGCAGCACCGCAGGTTGGGGAGTGAATACCAGCTGCGGGGTGATAGGTAATGGCTGGGGTCGTGGCTGTTTACGTGCTTGACGGGCTGATTGGGGTGTGCACGTAATGTCAAGGGTAAGGCGCCAGCGCGCGATGATGTCGCAGACTTCCGCAACATCAGATACCGGGGCCATATCCCATGGAACTGCTTTCAGAATATGCTTCGGTTCGACGAGAGCATGATTCAGAAAGGTCCCACAAGACGAAACCAGCTGCTCCAACTGCTTTGGAGGAAGGAGGACTTCACAGGGAATATACGGGCTGCTTCCCATGCGAAAGTGTCTGTCCTTCCGCCATGCAATTAGCCGCTCGCGAAGCGCAGGCTTGTCCTCCTTGGAGACGGTTTGCTTGCCTGTAACTGGCTCGAATCCAACTGAATCGAACGACGCCACAGTGCCGGAATCGGAAACAACAGAGGCAGGAGATGTGGGCCGCGAGGGTGGAGGTGGGAGAGAATGGATGAATTCGGACGTGTACTTGAGAATACGTGGATCACGAGAATTGGAAGGTTTTAACCAGTTGAATAAATGTGGGTTACAATGGTTGCAACAGCGCTGGGGTGGGGATTGTGTTTGAGGTTAAGAACTGTCCAGCTCAGTTCATGGGAAGAGCTGCTCGAGATTGGCCCGGACTTCGATGCGATGGGATCTGTCAAGCACGTGTACACGTCGAGACCGGTTTCCGGACGAAATAGCTTTGCGAGGAAGACGTGGGAGCATGCTACATCGCCGTGGATCAATGTCTCGTAAAGCGAACGATGGAGAAGTAAGTACGTACCTTCTGATGAAGTGCCGGAATTGATGAACACCTCAAGGTTCGGCTCGAGTTTCCCTCTGGAGGCTTTTTGTGACTGCGATTCAATCACTATCTTGTCTTCTCCCTTCAAGCGCTGAACAGCAAGTCCGACTTCTGGAGGGGGCCTATATGCCCATGGCTGCACGAGAAAATGCAAGTGCCAATGCCCGTGCGGTTGCG